>CM034300.1:53995301-54368314 GCA_019925795.1 Dendrobium chrysotoxum
TTTTATGGTTTCTAAGTATTATACTGGGAAGCATCCGCCAATTGCTACTTCAAACAAGGTGATTCTTTCAATTGGGAAAAGATTATGCTCTGTTAAATGGGAGGTGAAAGAGCATATCCAATGGGGCATGGGAGCTGGTAATATTTTTCTTATGGAAAGATAAATGGTTGGGGATCTTCTCTATTAATAGCCTTTTAAATACTCATTCCACTTCTGCTTGTAAAGTCAAGGATTTTATTACTAATGGTAGTTGGGATATTGACTTGCTTGTCGATCATGTACCAGTTTTTATTATCAATATCATTCTCATGATTCTCATTCATTTGGATTCAGAGGATATGATTTTGCTTAATCTTTATAACGATGGCAAATTTGCTACTAAACAGGTCTAGAATTCTATTAGGCAAATTCATCTTAAAAGTATGATTTATTGTATGATTTGGCATGCCAATATTCCTTCCACCTATTCTGTTCTTTTATGGAGAATTTTACATAATTTTTTACCTATGGATTCTATCTTAGTGAGGAAAGGTATTGATATTGTTTCTAAATGCCAATGTTGTTATCATATAGAAAACCTTAATCATGTTTTTATATAGGGTCCAGTGGCTATGAAAGTTTGGTTATTTTTTGATAATTTATTCAATGTGTAGTATTCTACTTGTTATAATTCCATTTTTGAGCTTCTTAATGAATGGTGAATTAAACCAAAGGTCATATTAGGAACACTATATCGGTTCTTATATGTTGGTTTTTATGGAGAAGCAAGAATGAATTTAAGCATGAGGGTATCAAGTGTAGTGCCACTGACATTATATTAAAAATTAAGATAAAATTTTATAATTATCGACTGCTAATCTCTGAATGGTGACTCTTTTAAAGGTTTTCATCATGTTGCTTCTGAGTTGGGTTTATCTTTTAAACCCTCCTATAAAAGTTCCCAAATACAGGGTCATTATTTGGAGGAAGCCTCATGATGGTTGTTTTACTTAATTAATACTGATGGGTCGATGAATAATTTGAATGCTGGTTGTGATGGGGTCATTTGGGATTCTAATGGTTATATCACTGCTACTTTTGTGGGCCCAAGTAATGCTAACATGGCTATTAAAGCTGAGATTGAGGCTCTTCTATTTGGTCTTCAATTATGTATTTCTTTTGGTATTACCAAGGTCTGGATCGAAGTTGATGCTATGCTTTTGATTCATTATATTATGGGGGATTCTATCTCTAATCCTACTCATTTTTACATGTTAAGAGATATTAAGTTTTGGCTTTCATGGATAACTTTTAATATTTCTCACATCTTAAGGGAAGTAATACGGTGGCATATTCCCTTGCTAAAATTGGGTGTAACTTAAATGGTTTTACTGAATTTTCTAAATTTTCTCTTCCTAAGGAGATGAGAGGGCTGGTTAGATTGGATCGGTCCGGTTTGCTTTATGTCCGCTTTCCCTCGTGTTTATTTCTTCAAGCTTTGTCTGTATGGCTTTTTTGTGGTTTCTTTTTATGGGTTTCTTTATTTCTATGTTTTCTTGGTTTAGGTACTGGTTTTTGGTGTCAAGCTATGATGGCAGTCTACAGGATATTTACTTTTTTCTCCTTTATTGCTCATCTGATCCTACTTCTTTTTTGGTTGGTCTTTGTAATTGGATTGGTTTTATGGATGGACTTAATCTTACTGAAGCATTTCTTTGGAGGTTCATTCCTGGTTTTTGTAGTTTTGTGGATTATTATTTTTTATGTGAAATCTAAGATGTTAACCTGGCCCCTTTATCAGTTGGAGGATTTAAACTTATATTGGTCTTTGGTTATTGGGTGGATTATTACTATATACTTAACTCTTTCTGGTGTTGACTGTGTGTTTTTTGGTATTATTCCCTTATCCTGCGAATGCTTTTTATACTGGAGGTGGATCAGATTTGAGCAGCAGGTGTTCATAAATAGTAATGATTATCCTACTATTTGTTTCCTGAACCAAATGAGGGGAATACTATTCTGAGGGATTATTCGATTGATTGCAAGTGGGGCTTAAATACTGGTATTATTATGGTTTTTTTGGCTGATCTAACATTTCGCTTGGTGGTGATGCGGTTGGGTTTTTTTTTGTAGCTTTAGTGTTCTGCCTCTATCATTTATGCTGGGTGTTTTGTTGGTTTTTTATGAAGGAGCCTAGCTTTATATTTATCTAAGGTTTTTTGTTTATTCTGACTGGATCCTTTTATCTTTGGAGAATTACTGTTGTTATTTGGGTATTGTTTATGAGACTGGTTTCTTTCTTGTTATTCATGTGATTATGAAGTTTATTCTAGATCTGATGCCTCAGATCTTTAGTTTTATTGTTGGGCTTCCTTTGTGCTGGAATTTATGGTTTATTGGTTGTATTCTTAAGCCTCCCTGTTGCTTCAGGTATGGTTTGTTGTTAGGGAATGGATTACTTTCGCATGGTTGTCTCTGTGGGGTAATGACATTAGCGTGTTCATGGATTGGATATTTGATCATTTTTTAATCCATTGCTTATTTCTTTGTCTCGATTCAAGGCATTCTATATCCGATCAATTAATTTTCATGCTTTTGTATCTTAGGCATTGCGGTAAGAATATCAGGGATTATTGTTATAGGATACTTAATATCTATAATGAAACTATGTGGGTTCAATTATTGATCAACTGTAGGTGCTATTTTGCTTGGAATTTATATATTGGTAATATATCTTTTGTTTTTTACTTTTTTCTTTTAACTTAGCCACTACTCTTACATATTTCCTATGTTATTTTGTGCAATTATTTTTTGTCCTGCAGCCTTTTTTACTTCAGGTGGATATGCTTCGGGCTGGGGCCAATATTTTTTTGCAGAAAGATCGTGCTTAATGCTCTCTTCATATTCTTTCTTTTATTGGATGCTAGCCTATAGCATCTCTAGAATGTTACTAGGACATTTATTTTTTTGGCTTACTGGGGACTATTGGCTCGTAGGTTTTGTTTTGATTTGTCTTGTAGCTTGTTCGAGCATTAGGGAGCTGAAGGTTCCCCTTAGGACCTTGTAACCGCTTTTTTATTTAACACGTAGGCCCCTCCGAGGGTTTTAATTAAAAAAAAAAGAAAAAAATGGATTTTTAAACAAATCTTTAAAGATTAAAAATAAACTAGAAAAATATAACTTAAAATTGAAATAAATATAAATTCAAAATACATTCAATGAAAAATAAAATCCCCATAAAATTTTTTGAAAATTAAGATTAATTTAAAATTAAAGAAAATTCAATAAATAAATAAATAAATAAATTAAAAATATAATAAATTCCCAATTAGTTTTAAACTTTTGTAATCTTCTTCAGAGGTTATTCATGACCTCTGGTTATGATTTCATGTGATTTGGAATTAATTGAATAAAAAATTAAAATAGCCTAATTACTTGTATTTTTAATTCATGTAAATGGGCCAATTTTATAAAAATCATAAATAAATAAACAAAAATCTGAAAAAAGACAAAGTAAATTGCATTCAACTCAAATTATACTAGAGTTTATTAAAAAAATAGGAAACACTAAAATATTAAGTAAAAAAATAAAAGCCAAAGTTTGGTCAACATAATTAATTAAGGAAATTAAATAAGAATTAAAATTCATTTTAATTCCTAAAAATTAAAAGTTGAATCAACTAAATAAATAAAAATTAGAGAACAGATAGTAAAAATAAAACTGATATAATTAGAATTGAATAAATAAGATAAAATTCAATAAAATAAATCAAGAAGATAAATAAATTAATGGACATCATGCGCTTTTGATCCCTTTTTTTTTCTTAAGATTGCAAATTGCATTGAAATAAAAAGCTATTACAAACTACTAAATGGAAAGATAACAATAACATTCCTTCTTTAACAATTCAAACAAAGAAGAAGGAATGTTATTCGGAGTAAAACTATCAAAAATATAGTTACTATATAAAGAAAAAGTGGCATATAAATCAGCCACTTTATAATAATCTCTAGATGTATAATGAAAAATTACATTATTGAAATAATTCAAAAATAAAAGCTCATAATTCCAGAAATAATCTTGCTGCCATTAGAAATCTTCATTGAATCTTGAAGTCACTTGATGACATGATGTTATCTCCTTAAATAATTACACCATTGTATTCAAACATCAACTTTGAATGTGTTCTCTAATTAGCAAAATAGCTTCAACTGTAGTTGAGATACATCCCAATGATAGAAATGTTTACTAAAAGCACGAAAAATTGTCACATATGATCTCTAATTCAACCACCAATCCTAGCATTATCTTGATTTCATAAGAGATGCATCAACATTGATTTTGATCCAATCTAGTGGTGGGGGATGCCAATACTAGCAAACTACAAAAGGATTTTAGCATCCCAGACTTCTAGCATCGGATTCCTACTTGGCTGCATTAAGGACGTCAGAACATTTGAAGCAATAACATTTATAAAAGCTAAAGCCATTCCATGCTTGATTTGATTACGGCTTTTCCAAGAAAGGAATATAGCTGTATAATATAATTTGACTATGTTCAAATTAAAATTAGAAATCCTTTTTACTCAAATATACCCACCCATAAAAGACTGAAAAATCAAAACATGAAAACCCCATTCACAAAGCTTATTAAGAATCTCACTAAATTTTTACACTTAACAACAATTTATAATGGTTCTCCACTTCATTAACATCCTCCAGCACAGTTATTTGATTGTAAGAGATTCCTATAATTAGAAATCATTAGCAGGAAGAGCATTCTTACACAATCTCCACAAAAAATCTCAACCTTTGGTATGAGCTTAATTTTCCTGATCCATTTCACCATATCGGAAGAATCATCTTGATTAGCACTCATCATTGAAGCTTCAAATGATAGTGTTGTAATTGATCCTCCAAGAATGCTGTTAATAAGCTCTATATGATCTTCCATCTACTGGACATAAAGGATCTTGTGTTATAATTGAAATAAGATTATCATAAAAAAAATTTTGGAGTTAGACCAATATCCAGCTTCCTTCAGAATTAATAAATTGATGAACAAACCATCGACTTGTAATTTAGAAATATTAACAATTGTTGGCCATTTATTTATAGACCTATCAAGAATCCAAAACATCATTCAAGGAATTAACTTTATTACCCTTTCCCAATTTCCATCTAATAATATTCTTTAAATATTTAGCTCCTCCACCAAAATCTAACATGAAGGAGAAAGCTCCCCTTTTTACCTCTGCATTCCAAATGTCACTTCCATATTTTAAGATAATAGTATGATTAAATAAACATAACAAATTATGAATAAATCTAACATAATGTAATCCTTTCCTTCCTTTATCTTTGTGCCAAATAAAATTTCTGTATAGCTTATTTAACTCATTTAACAACCCCTTTCGGTACCAACGATGAGTTGATAAGAAAATAGGAAGTGATTGAAATGAACTTTTAATAAGAAGAATTCTACCGAACCAAGAAAGAAACCTATTCACTAAGCATTTTAGCTTTCCAACGCATGATCTAAAAAATTCCTTAGGGGGATTAAAATGCTTTACAATTATGAGCCAAAGATCTTTCAATTGAAATCTTTAAGTTCTTGATGTGGTAAATTGATAAGATTTTTTAAAACTTGAATATTAAAATATCTAAATAAAATGAAGGACTAGTTGCATTGGAATTTGATCCCATAGGGGATATCAAGTACATTATAAATATGAGCATAAAACTTTCTGATTAATGACTTCTTGCACTTAAGGTGTTGTTGACTGCTATGTTCTTTAAAACATGAAATAAATAATTCAAATTTAAAATATATTCTTTCAATAAATCTTAAATTATAAAACACTAAAATTTAAATTTAAATAATTCTTCTTTGACCTGAAACAAATAAAAAGAAATATTAAATACTATTAAATAATAATAAACCTAGGACATATCCAAACCATACAGCTTGCTACACACACATTAGATGGTTTGACAAGGCTAATGATTCAAGCCTAGGCTAGGTTAGTGGGGTTCTTTATTATGATGTAAGAAAACCTTTCTTGGAGGGTGTCTTGTATTTTTTTTTACTTACTTTCTGCACTCTAGATATCATATTTACGTTTTTATTGGTTGCACCATTGATTTTTCCAGGTTTCATTAAATGCATTTCATCTTACACACTTGTATTGCAGTTTTATATTATTTATATACACTACACTTTTACTTTTCCCACAGAAAATAGAATGTACCAAGGACATGATGTAATGTAATGTGTGATTCTAAATATAAAGTTGTAGGTTCTTGTACTGCTACATTGAGTTGACAATGTCAAGAGTAATAAAAACATGAAGATGATTGTTTATACATACACAAGTTCCAAAAGGAAATGATTCTTCTTCCTTTGAAGATCATTATCTTTTATAATCTTATAGAAGAATCCAAGCAGCTAAAGAATTAGCCCTGATTTAATTCTAACCTTAAAAATTCTTGATTCCTCATATAAAAGAGCTATCATATCTTATTTTCATTATGGTGATCGATTAGTTTTAATATGTCAACTAGCAGCCCACTCTAGGCAAGCATAAGTCTAGATTGGTGTACACGTCTCTCTAAAGTTTCCTCCTCATGAGGGTTATTCAAATCTTAAATGAATTTTAATATATCAATCTAAATATAAAAAAAGTCCTTAGATTTTTTGAACTCAAATCTTTAATTAAATCTTAATAAATTTGAAAAGTTTATTTGTTTGTTTAAGAAAGATTATTCCCAAGACTTATCATAAGATGTAATTAACTTATAGAGGCTTGCCTTATAGGGAGCCTAGAACCCAGTAAAAAATTAAATCTTATCTTAGTTCCTTTCTAAGATAGGGGAAGAATCCTATGAATGCATACTATCTTCAAACTTTTGTAAGATTCTTATTCAAAATGATAGGTAAATGGTTCATTTTATCCTTTTTGATGAATTTAAAATTCCTTTCCTTATGCTAGTTGGGATATGAAAAGTAAATTATTTCTCATTTCAAATTGATAGTCGAGCATCTATTTGACTTTCGAGGTAATAGATGTTATTCTATGCTAATTTGATTAAAAAATATAAAGTGAATTATATGGCACATTCAACATTTTATTTATTTACAGGGTTTTTTCTAGTGACTCCACTGGGGATAGACTTATATCTTCATCTATATTGGAAACTAGACTTTTTTAAGACTTAAATGTTTGAATAAACATGAGTTCTTAAAATCTAAATTTTAGTTTAAATGCATTGCCCTAGTCTAAGTCTTTTGGACTAAGACCAAATATAAATCTCTTCAATTCTAATTCTAGTTTAACTCAATTAACCTAGTCCAAGTCTTTTGGACTGTGTCGAGATGTAAATCTCTTTAATTCTAGTTCCATTTTACACTCATCTCCTCAGTTTAAAGTCTTTAAGCTGGGTCATGGTTTAATTTATGATCTAAATTCCTATCTAATGTGTGGCCTCGATTGGAGATTCTTTTAACAGGTTTAAATCTAAACTTCCAAAATTCAAAACTAAATTCAAGTTCTATTCTGGTTTGAACTTGTGTTGGAGATTCAGTAAAATTAAGGTCACTATTATATTCAGTGATCTAAATATCTTACTTAAAACTAATAAATGTAGAAACTAATTCAAAATTTAGATTAATTATAGAAAATATCTGGAAAGCTAATTTTTAAGTTCTCCAATGATTTTAGCATCAATGTCAACCAAGTCCTATTTACTGAGGGCACTCTGATTAAGTTGTGTTTTGGATTTGAAAGCATCCAGTTCCCCTTCTTTAGAACCACAATCTAAAGTGGTTAAAATTAAAGTTCCTGCTAAACAATCTACTTTTGAGTTCACTATTGAGGGTGGGTCTGTAACTGCTCTCAAAGTTTCTAAACCTTTTATGTTCTCTTGCCTCACCTTTCCAAAGTTTACTGCTAGCCAGAAGGGAAAGGCTACTTTAAATCCTGAATTCTTTATCTTTAGCCAATTTGAACTTGGTGCTTCATCTACGGTCAATGAAATGACCAAATTAGAAAGAAGGAATAAGAATCATCGTCTGATATTGAGGGCCAAGGAAGGCCAAACTCTTAGAAGTAAAGAGTATATTAAATGCTATAGTTGAGGTAATAATAAAGAAGTTACCTAAAGTTCTTATAGAGCTTGACAGTATTGATCCTTAAATCCTTGTAAACTCTAACTGTTGGGTGGGAAGCCACTTCCGACTTCCATCGCTTGACATTTGTTGCCATAGAGGAGAATATTCTTATGATAACAAATTCTCCTAATACTATATTTTATAAAAATCTAATCTTTCATTCCTTATCTAAAAGGAAGAGAAAGTTTAAAACATTACTAAATGGACTAATTTCATGATTATGCAAGCAATTATGGGTAGTCAAAAACTAAATTCTTCAAGTCTGTTAATTATGTGATCCTCATCCAGGCTAAACTTGTGCCATATATGGAGAAAATTATTCCCCTATCTATTAATAAAAGAGTGCAGTTTCAAGTTTCACAACTCACACGGTCAGTTGTTGTTGAGGATGTTAAAAGAGAAATAAATAAGTTCTCTACCTCTAAAAATAAATCAGTTCCTATTCCTATCAATGGTCAAAATTATCATACTCCTAGTCAATCTTTAGGTTATGGTGCTCTAAACCCAAAGAGGTTACGATCTGATCACTCTGCCTACTTTTTGTGGTTCAAAAATAAATATCTTAGAGTCTCTCATCACTCATTGGTCCATAAATTGCCATGAGATGACTGACACTACTTTGATGCTAGCCAATCTTCATCCTACTCCAATATAAGGGGGATGAAATCTATAAATCAGCCAACCATAATATTGAATGGGAAAAAGGTTTAGTGACCTAAGATAAAAGCTACATCAACTACTTTTTTCACCATGACAGATCATATAATGAGGGAAAAAAGAGAGAAAAGTAAAACTCTAATGCAACACTCTTCTGTTATAGTATATATTCTTGTTGACCAACACTATATGGATGAAATATTGATAAAGGAGATGATGAATCATCTCAAGGAGAGTATAAAGAAAATTGGTGAAGAAGAATCCATAAATAAGGCTATAAGTGAAATTCATGATGAAGAGATGTCTAGAAAATATTCTTATGGTAGGCACTCAGAATGAGAAGGGAAAAAGGTAAAGTGAATCCTGTTGAAACAGATTTAGGTGTGGAAGTTACACCAGATTTGACTCAAAAATTAGTAGATCAGTTAAATTCTTAAGATGTGTAACTTGCTAAAATAGAAAAGAAGGTAGAGTAATTAATGGCCACCATATTTTTTTTACAATATAAAGAAACTTCTTCATCTACAGTGTTGCAAATCTGGACTCAGGTCTTGTGATTATGATGATAACAAATATTATTATGTTGTCTACTACGTCATCTCTTATTATTATTATTATTATTGGATATTTTTTCTTATGCACTAACATTTCAGGTCCGCTGTACATTACGTAAAATGATCAACTCAAGACTGAGTAGAATAGGTTATAGGTATTTTAAGAGACTGAATTTTTACTTTTTTTAATTCTACATTTTTTGAGTCAAAGTCTTGTATTTGGTGGATGCTAAACTTGGCAACCGTGCATACACACACACAGGGGAGTAAGGAAATGAGAAATTTAGAACTGTTATTTTTCTAAACTAATCATACTATACGATCAATATCGTATTGCATGATAAGCTATTCAGAAAATCATTATAACGGTTAATTAGATAAATTAAAGTTTTTTTACTCATTGTGCTATACGATCCATATCGTACAAAATGATTAGTAGAAATTATGATATAAGCCGCCAATCATATTTTAGGCAATATTTTGAAGTTCAAAATTTATACTAATCATGTCGTACGATCATAATAGTACTATATGATATTACCAAAATCTTGCCTAATCTAATCCTTTAATTAGAGGATCAAATTTGAATGATACAATAATAATATCTATGTGGGATGATACTTAATCGCAAATGATCATACGGGTTGATAATCTAATTTGATTGAACTAATTGTACTAAACTATTCCTTTTGTTATAGTGGACGATCAACTCAAATACTTGAACTGATAATACTGTCCATTATTCTTCATACAATATTAACATGGCTATTTGAACTAATCATACTATATGATATTGTATTGTACTATATGATCTGTGTCGATAGAATTGAATTGTAAGGGTTTTTTTTATGAAGCCTTATATTTGAGCTTTCTTGATAGAATTATTTCTAGTCTTTGGCTGTTGGGTTTTTTGGACAGAGAGCTTTGAGAGAGATCTTGGAGAGCTTTGAGAGCGGGAAAGGAGATGATGAAAGATTGATAAAGGAGTTTGTTCTTGCTAATAACTTCTTGAGTAAGCAAGATATTCTCTGACATAGATCTCCCTTAACAAAAGCAACATGATTTTTTGAGACCAGTTTAGGAATAAAACAAACTAATCTATTCAAAAGCATCTTTGCTACAACCTTGTAAATAGATTTACAAAGACTAATTGGCCTATAGTTTGAAGGAAGCAATAGATTTTTCAATTTCAGTATAAGGACCACAGAAGTTTCTCTCCATTCTTCACACATAACTTCACTTTTAAAAAACAAACTAATAGCTCTCCAAACATCATGTTTAATTATAGACCAATAACCTTTAATAAAAGAATACAAAATATCATCTAAACCAGGGGAAATGTTGCCTTCGAGCTGACGCACCACCGACTCCAGCTCTTCTTTGGAGAAATTAGCTTGAAGCATTCTTTTATCTCCCTCATCCAGAACTCTGCTAAAGGTTGGCCACCCGGTAAGTGTTTTGATTTGAGTGAATCATTTTGTTCATGAGAATTCTAATCTAAGTTTATGTTTTTGATGATTACAAAAGTTTATTGTTTGTCTAATTCATCTTCTAACATATATTTGAGTTTTTGTCTGTGTGTACTAAAGTATTTTTCAAGAAATTCACACTCAAGACTGTTGAAGACTTCAAGTTCACTTGTTCACTGTAAATGAAGTCTGTAAATTTTTTCTTTTTCTTGAGTCTGAAAGAGTGTGATTGTAAGTTGGATAACTGTGCACACACACAATGGGGGAGTAAAAAGTTTAAATGTTTTAAACTGATCGTACAGTACGAATTTATTTCGTACAGTACGATATAAAGAATATGTCCTCCAGGGAGAACCCATCCGACAAGAAAATTTTTCTAAGGGATGTTCGTACAGTACGAATACCATTCGTACATGAGTTTTTGCTGTACGAACAGCTCAAAATTCGATTCGTCCATAGGTTCGTACGGGACGATTGGATCGGACGATGCTTACTGTTCGATTCGTCCAAGCGTTCGTACGGGACGAAGTGTTCGGACGATGCTTACTGACTTGATCGTCCAAGCGTTCGTACGGGCCGAAGTGTTCGGACGATGCTTACTGACTTGATCGTCCAAGCGTTCGTACGGGACGAAGTGTTCGGACAATGCTTACTGACTTGATCGCCCAAGCGTTCGTACGGGACGAAGTGTTCGGATGATGCTTACTGACTTGATCGTCCAAGCGTTCGTACGGGATGAACTATGTGTACGAACGGCTCTGATTTGTTTGTCTGATGAGTCATACAGGACGAATTGTTTAAATTTTTGAACTATTCATACAGTACGGTTGTCGACCGTACGGGACGATCGGCACGGTCTTAACTTGAAAAATTCAGTTTTTGGACTGTTTTTTCTGTCCTAAGTATAAAAATGACTCAAAACTGTTTGGAGAAAAAATCCTTCTGCGAAAATTCTTTTGGGAAGTGAGAGGAGAGTGATTGGGAGAGTGTTTGGGAGTGAGTTTTGAGAGATCTTTCAAGAGAAAATTGTGAGGAGATTCATAAGGTTATCCAATTGAGAGGATTTGTTTTACTTGTTCTTCAAGCATCTTCCTAGTTCCTTGGAGACTTTTGCAAGAGTAATGTTCGAAAGAATTCTGGTTCTCTACCGCACTTGGAGAGTGAAAAGGATGACGGTTCTCTCCTACACTTGGAGAGTGAAAAGGACGACAGTTCTCTGCCGCACTTGGAGGGTGAAAGGATGACGGTACTCTGCCGCACCGAGGTTGGTGGAAGAGAGTTTGTAAAGGCTTCTTCGCCTTGCTGTGGGGGCAAAAGGGGAGTCACTTGGTTTTAGTGCAATACCTAGAGAAGGAGGTCTCTAGGGAGTGGATGTAGGTCGTGTTTGACCGAACCACTATAAATTCTGGTATTTTCTGTTCACTATTTATTTTTCTGCATTTCTATTTTCTGCAGTTTATTCTCATTGTGGTTGAATTTTTGTTTTAAAAGAAAGAGGAAAAATAATCTCTGTTCATACTGCACGAAGTTATATCATACTGTACGATTAGCTTTTAAATTTTCCAAAATATCAAGAGTAATTTTAAAAACAACCAATTCACCCCCCCTCTTGGTTAGCCTAGGGACATTGACCAATAGGTCTAACAACCTATTTGCACTTTCAGTAAGAACACAATTAGAATACCTCCATTTGCCACTAAATTATTCCAAAAGAGTTTCTTCAATCTTCCCTTGCTCTCCAATCAAAGAACCATTACAGTCTTTAATTTGGTTGATATAGTTGCTATTCCTCTTAGCATTTGCAACACAATGAAAATATTTGGAGTTGGAATCAGCTTCCCTCATCCACTTGACTTTTGCTCTTTGCCTCCACCATGAACTTAGCCGACCTAAAGTTGAATTTAATTCCAACACCTTAGCTTTAAGCAAACAGATTTTGCAATCAGACAAAACCCTAACGTTTGCTTCTTCTTCTTGTAGCTCCAGGATCTCCTTCTTCAACTTATCTTTTAAACTGTTGAGATTAGAATGTTTAGCTTTGCTCCAATGAAATAATGCCTTCAACACTCTTTTGAATTTCAAATTCAGCACGTTAACATCATCTCCTCCAGCTGGTTTGCTCCAAGACTTGGTCACTATGGAATTAGAAGCGGGAAATGAAGTCCAAATTTCTTCAAATTTCTGCTGCTTAGTAACCTTGAAACCTGAATTCAAGATCTTTAAAATAATTGGGCAATGATCTGAGGCAATTCTGCCTAGGTGACGCACCACCGCCGGCTTAATATCTGAGAAAGCCACCAAATTGAGGAGGCAACGATCCAATCTTTCCAATATGCGAGCCCCCCCTTTCTTATTGTTACACCAAGTAAATTTAGGACCAATAACCCCAATATCATGTAAATCACAATTGTTCATGAACACTTTCATGTCTTGAGGTCCTTGAGAAAAAACAAACCTCTTACCACCTCTCTTTTCTTCTTGTGATAAAACACAGTTAAAATCCCCACCCATTATGAATGGAAGATGAGTATCCAATAGAGCTTCTAAAGTTTCCCACAATTGTCTCCTTTTGTAAATATCTCTGCTTCCATAAACTGAAGCCACCAACCATTCACCTCTACTTGGAGATTTGAATAGACCAACAACCACTTGAGAAGAGGCATGAATAACCAAAAAATCACCATAAGTATGCTTCCAACAGATTAGAATACCTCCTGAAAGACCTTCAGCTGGAACATTGAAGAAATCCCAGCCTTTTCCAATCAACATATTAACATCATTTCTATCCACCGTAGAAATTTTAGTTTTTACTAATCCAACAAGAAAAATATCGTATTCTTTCACAAACTCCCTCAGATATCGAGAGGCCTCTTTCTTCCTAGCCCCCCTACAGTTCCAAAAAGCAATTGATGTCATTTATGATTAAAAATGGGATGACTCCCATTCTTATTCCTCTTGTCCATTTCTCCTTTCCTTCTTTCAGAGAGAATATTATCCTTACCCAAGGATCTAAGTTCTTTGAGAAGTTTCACCCTTGCTTTCACTGATTTCGATTCTCTCTTCTCCGAACTAGATTCCAGCACCTTTTATTTTCAATTTGTAATTCCCCTTTCTCCAGATCTTCTCCCATTGAATCTTTATCAAGAACAATCTCTTCTCCTTCCTCACTGGATTTAAGAATGTTAAACCTATTATTAATTCCAGTAGCCACCAGATTTTCTATAGTAGACCTTTCATTCCCAAGATCAACAGCAATTATATTAGCTGTTTCATAATTGTCCTCCACATTGATGTCCTCACTGGATTCAACATTCAAAGAAAATTCTTCTTTTTAAGGTATCCCTTAGAGTGCCACTTCACCAACATCATCCGGTGTAAATTCTGCATTTTTCCCATTTTTCTGATCCACTTTAACAACTGAATCAAAATCTATTTTTTTAACATAAATAGTTTTTTGAAATTTTGAATCTACCGCCTTATTGATAGCTTTATTTGTTATAGGAAAAACCTTCCTCCTCCTTAAGTTCTTGATAAGAGTCCAAGGACCATAAGCCTCTTCCTTCTTGCCATCTGGCTGAACCTCCTTAGAACTATTAACCTCTTCTGAATTCAACAAAAATCCTTCATAGCTAGTAGGATTTCCCTCCTTACACACTTCCAATAGATGCCACACTTTTCCACATTTAAAACAGAAGGTATACACTTTCTCATACTCAACTCATTAGAAAAAATGACCAAATGGTCCTTCCACCCAAATCCCTGAAGGGAATTGATTCTCTAGAGCCATACGAACACTTACTCTAGCATACTCCCTTTTACTCCATTGAAACATGTTGCCATCTATCCACAACAGATGACCTATCATGGAAGCAATTCTAGCCACATTATCTACATCCCAACACCACAAGGGAAGATGCGGCAATCTCACCCATATTGGAGCAGATAACCCTTTTAAGGAGGAAGGAGAGAATTGTGGAGACCACCTATCAATTCCAACAATATGTTCATTAACATACCAAGGACCTCCCTCTAAGACTTTTTCCATTACTTCCATGTCAAAAAAGGAACAAAGAATCCATCCTAGCCCAAGAGATGTTAAATGAAACATTCCAAAAGATTCCCATTGGCGACGTAGCTCTTTGGCTATCCCAGGAAAAGGCACATCCTTCCCAAACACCTTCACTACTATAGAAAATTGAAGCCTATCTAAAATAAACTTAATGTTTGCTTCATTAAGTTTAATGGCTTTACCATCATCTGAAATGAAAGATTCATTTCGGGAGAAATTCAACTTGATGTTGGGTTTCTTAACCCAAGGATTGTGACTGTCACCTTTTGAATTATTTTCCTCAACATTCTTACAAGCAACTGGAATACTATCCATTAATTTGTTAGAGTAGGACACCCCATGTTCCAAAAACTTTGAATTAGTACCCTATTTTCCACTGATTCCTAGTAAATTACCATCTCCAGCAACTAGATTACGCCTATCAAGATCCGTTTCTAAGATGTGTTCTTTATTTGTCTCACCTTTCAACTGTGAAAATGACTTGTTATCAACCATAAACCCCAACACAGGATCATTGAATCAATGGCTTTCTCTAAAAGGACGGTTGGCATCTTTCCAAGAATATGATTATTCTTATTAACCGAATTCATGCAATTCGTATTTATCTTACTGCCATGGATAGGGATTGCATTTGAATTGCTATACCGGTTAACAAAAATCTTCATACCCGAAGACGAAGCCCCAGGATCAAACATTATTTTGCAGAGAAATACCATTTGAAAAAAAATGGTTGGGGGTTTTGCAATCATCATACACCACAATATTCTTTCCTTTTCCTTCAATAAAATTTACCTTATCCGAGTGCAATTGATAATTTTCACAAATAACCAGTTCACCTTTTGCTTTTCATTTCCACACATCTTCTTCTTTTCATTATATTCCAGAATCCATTCGATTGATCATTGAATATATTCCACAATCCGAAGCTCTTGCAACATCTGATGGCAGAGAAGACCGGTGGCTGCCTGCCGCCATGGCCAAAAGTTCTGCTGGAGCAAAGGAAGAAGAACCCGCCAAAAGTAGAATTTGAAAATCGCACCTTCTCTCTATAGAAACCCACCTATTTAGATATGGTTATGCAGACATCAAATCTTTCAAAATTTCTTTGTAACTTCTTTTGATATGGTAAGATGAGCATTAAGTTATCCTTCTTTGCTATTTTGATATGGTTGGACAGAGATGGGATACCTTTATAAATCCAATTAAATTTGTCATTTTGTATAGATTCTCTTATCAAGTTCTCTTGCAACTTAAATTTATCTGAAAGAAATAATTTCTTCATTAAATGTTATCCTCATTTTTTTCTTAGCTCAGAACCCTAAATAAGTCATTTGATCATCACCATTGATAGTCACTTGATAAGCCACTCAATCAATGTCAATCACTAAATACTTTTCATTGATTTGAGGTTTTTCAATCTTAAACCCTTCACTTAGAAATAAACCTTGATCCTAAATTAAACTAAATCTAAATCTAGTTTAAAACTCTAAACCCTAAATCCATAGTTCAAATCTAAAGCCTAAAGCCTTTGGACTTTTCCCTATTGCAATGGAATTTTCAATAGATTAAAAACCCTCGGTGAAGGCTTTGGAATGGTATTTGAACATTTATATTTTGATTAGGCATGTCCCTAGACTCTACCTAAACATTTTTAGGGCTTACATGTCCTTCTGAACTCTAAAACATAAAATATATTCCAAGTGGATCGTGCTTAATGATGACTAGCAGATGTAAATAGTTTTAGCTAGAATGTTACCTAAGAAGTTGAAATATGCTTAGGATTTCCTTCATAAAAAATTAATGTAAGCCCACTATAATACACAAGTATACATGTCGAATCAAGTAATAAAGTGATAGATTAGAGTGTCAATCCGACAAGGAAGTGTTCTACTAATTTGTAACTTCACTACTACTATTTATCTCAAATGCACCACTTATCCTACTAAAAATGAAAATGATGTTTGGAGTTTTCTTCACTAAAAAAATAAAGGCTTGCAAAAAGATTTTTGATATTTATTAGAATAAAATGTTTTGGTCTAATAAATATATATAACATTATTTTCATAATGAGACTCTTAATTATAGATGTGGATCAGAGCATATGGATCCCTAGATCTCTATAAAGCTTGTAAGGGTGAAAAAAAAGGTTTATGGCCTTCCTATAGTTTTTTTCTCTATAGAACCTAGAATATTCAAACATCCTATGTTTAGGCATGTCAATATTCTATTTCAATATTCTTAATTATTCCAGTATTCCTCCATTGAGGCTATAGATCATACTATATTTTAACTACACACATGATCGTTATATACATTAAATAAAGTTTGGGAGATATTGAAAACATCCATAAAATCTTCAAAGCATAAGTGTCTATATTAGTTTATACTAAGCTTTCTACATTATTAGTCCAAAAATGGAGAATTAGCAAGACATGGAGTAAGTAAAAAGCAATTTTTTTTCATTTTATTCATTGAAAGAAAATATATAAGAGAAGAAATAAGAAATTTATCACCCGGAAAGATCAAATGATCTTTTCTACACTCCTTCCACCAGTGATAGAGTTGCTTACACAAATAGGCTATGATCTCCACTAAAAATTTTCTTCACTCTTCTTGCCTCCCTTAGGTTTTACTCTAAGTGAGCACTAAAGGAACACACTACAGATTAAAAAAATTCACTAAAGTGAAAAAACTTTCATAACAAATAAATTGAAAAACCATTTATAATAAATATATGAATGTCGTCAAGCATGGTGGCACTTGACAAGGTGGCATTTCGATGGTTAAAAATGAACTAGAACCTCGTTACTACAAACTCTACTTTGCTATGGTGCCTTCTGACATGGTATGGTTACTATTAAAATTGGCATGTCCTTGCATTGAGTTAATGAGCCTCCTTGTGTTCATAACTACTTTGTCGTGTTACTCAAGAAATCTAAGCATTGTGATGCTCAGAAGGAGAATCCATCACTGATTTTTTAAAAGGTATGGTGGCGCATCATTCATTTTTTTGAGACCCATGGCATTGCACTACTAAATTTTGGTGTAGTGGTGATACATGACACCTTGGCGCTAACTGTATTAACATGGAATCATTTGTAATAGAGAAAATTAGTGCTAAAACATCGAAATTGGGTGCCTTGACGGAGTTGGTTTCGATGCTGCGGCATGCTAGATTCAGGTTTCGTAGCACTACTTCATACTTATACTCTTTACCGCTTTTGAGCATATCCTGTACATACATATCTTAAATAATACATTTTTTTAAAAATTAAATATAATAAATAGTATATAATTTACACTTAGCACAAGCATGCAAAACCTTTAAATATTTATAGCTCAGGCCACTAGACATGGCATCTTGTTACAAACTATAAAGAAAACATATAAAAAATCACTGAATATGTTCATAATTAAACTCATATTGATTTCAACTTCCTTAAACCATTGGTGGATCATGATTGACCATGGTTCACCAAGAAACCATAAACCTAAAAGCCCTAAAAGTAACTTTTTGAATAAATCCTTCTTCGCTTAATCATGTCATGGCCCAAGACCACATCAAATAAACTCTTAATCACATTTAAAGTGGATTGAACCTAAATCTAAGCCCTGGTTAAGCTTGGTTGACCAAGTCAACTGAGGTTGACCAAGTCAACTGAGGTTGACCAAATTAACCCTTAAGACATAAAATATGCATTTCATGCATATAGGCCATATAATGACCTAAGACCACATCAAGATAGTTCCAAATGAGAATTGAAATATGTTGGACCCCACCCTAACCCTTTGTTAACTCTAGTTGATGGAACCATACATAAACTCTTAAAATATTCAAACATATGCCCTAGAACATATTAAGCCACCTACACCCTATGAGACTACCCATTGGGTCCCCAAGGTCAGGCCTAGGTATTCCAATCATTGGTTCTCCTTGGGTTAGCCATATGGCTTGACCCAAGTGACCAAAAAGAGATTAATGCAAGCAATTTCAATATATAAACCTAATTTGCCCAAGTTAATTCATGCATTACATACATCTTGATTATGTGCACCTACCATGGTTAGCCCAGCCTATGGGCTAACCATGGTCAGCTAATTAGGCTAACCCAAAATGTACCAAACATGTGTCTCCTAGGGCTAATTGACCCATGCATTAGAATCCTAAACCTTCAAGGCACTTTGCCACATTAGTTTCCCCCATATGATTGTCAAAGTTTTCCAAAATTTAATAAATTAGTGGCAGATTTCATGGGCTCCCCCCTAATTGTTAGGACATGTGATCAAATGGCATAAATGCTCTAAAAATATCCTTGATCCATCATTGGACCATCCCCAACTATTTTTGTTTCCTGATATGGCTGAAGGTGGCCAAAATTTGATCCACATGCATCTTTAAACACCCTATAAATATCCTTAATTTCTCTTAACAAGGGTTCAATTTCTTGTATTTAAAACCTTCCTGAGTGTGAGAACATTCCTTCACTAGCTTCCCATCCTTTTTGGTGGTGGTTTTTAGCAAGTTCAAGCGAGCTTCGATAAGCATATCCGAAATAAAGTTTAAATTCTTATTTAGTCCCCTGGTCCTACAACCTGAAGTAGAATTGTTCCCTAAAGTCTAATGAGTCATCCTCAATCAAGATCCAACCCAATTAAAGCTTTAATGAGGTAGGAGATCAAACGCAAGCTTTCATTCTATAATTTCTGATCAAGTGTCAAGAGAACCTTTAAACCAACAGAATCTGATAATTGGATTAAAGGTTCTTGACTAGATGATGATCTTTGATAAATTTGAGGAAGATTAATCAAGTGGATCTCTCTAATCTTGCAAAAAAACCAACATAGTTAAGGAGAGCCTCAAGAGGTTAAAGGTAAAATCAGGGTTGTTGATTCCATGTAGTAGGAGGTGGCAATTGGCCAATCATAGGTTGAGTTTTCTTGCAATGGAAATTTTACCTGGTTTGAAAAAAGTATAAATTCATAAAAAATAGGCCTTATTTTACATTCATCCTGAAGTTCCATCCTCTTTACTCTTGATCATCTGATCTTTTATCAAATGGTCATAGATTAACCTGCATAAAACATCAGCCACACAAATGATTTCCTAGCCTATCATTGTGCTCCATGTGGAAAGCATGGCTGACTGTGTAAATAGGATAATTAAAATAAGAGAAAATCATCTAAACTTCACAATTTCATAACTTCTCACACACTAATCCAAATTTAGTGATCTTAGGCTATATGGAATTTTGTAATGAGAAGAAAAAAAGACTTTTAGTTTGGAACAAAAAATTTCAATCCATTAAATGTAATTTTAAAAATACTCTCTCTTGTATTTTTAAAATTATTAATTTAATTAAATTCACCATGGCTCCAAATTCATATGAATGGATCTTGGACATGTTTAGGACATTTCATCACATGAATTAGAAATCATTAAGGGATTCAATAAACTCATTTAAAATTATAGGTCAAGAAATTACTTATAATTTCAAATTGATATATATATATATATATATATATATATATATATATAATCAGATTTTTTTTTTGATAAAAATGAGAATACATTAAAATAAAAACAAAAAGTATACAATGAGTACCAATAAGGAAGAGGCATAAAAAGAAGCCTTCCTCAACAAAATAAAACAAAGAAGAGAAAAACTTCTCAAAGATGCAATGAACACTTCAATGAGATTCATCCCCACCACCCTCGTTCTTTAGCTTCCTTGGTTGATCAGTAATTGGCCCCAAGTGTTGAAGTTCCTTAGCAAAATGAGTCATAGAGACTCTATCTTTCCTTGGGCCAGAATGCCTAGGATGCAAGCGGAAAGCCTTAATGGAGAACTTGAATGGAATGTTGGATATTTCACCATCCCTAAATGAAGCAACTTATTTGGCTGGTTCACTAACTTCCCCACTTGAGACTTGTAAGGAAGGGGGAGTAGCCTTCTGACCCCTAATACCAACATTGGAATTCTTCTTCTTTTGTCTCTTAGACTTTCTAGAAGGGTTAGTTTGCCATTGATTTCAACCCAATCCAATGTCTGGATTTCCAAACATAAGACTTTTAAAGTATAAATGCAATTATTTTTAAAATTAATTTTGAACCATAGGAAGACTTTGAGGACTTGAAACTTCTTGGGTTTGTTCTTTGGGTCTTAATTCAACTAGGAATCAAATTTCAAGAAGTTTAGAGTTCATTTGGTATGTCAATTAGTGATCCTTAATTCAGCTTTTCAATTTAAAATAGAAAAATACAAAGGAATTTACATTCAAACCTATATTTAGAGAACTTTCAATGAAAAATAAAATTTTCATGAGAAATCCTAAATATAGAAAACAATTTAAAATAGCAAAAAATAATGATAAATATTAAACTAATTAAAAATAAAAAATAAGTACCCAAATGGTTCAAAACTCTTCTAATAATTTTTAGAGGTCATTCATGACCTTTAGTGATGATTTCAAGTGATTTGAAATTGATTTGGATCAAAAATAAAAAAAAATAGTCTAATTGAATGAATTTTTAACTAGAGTAAATAGGCTAATTTTGTAAAAATCATAAATAAATAAGAAAAAATTCAAAACAAAATATAAACTAAATTGCATTGGATTTCAAATTAAATCTAAAATTAATTTAAAATTCGAAAACACTAAAACTTCAAGTAAAAATAAAAGTCAAATTTTTGTCATCTCAAATTTTGAAGGAAATTAAATAATAATAAAAATTCATTTTAAATCCTAAGATTAGATAATAAAAAAATAAAAATAAAATTTATATAAAAATTATAAACTAAAAATATAAGTGAAATTAAATAAATAAGTTAAAAGTGAATAACATTAATAAAGAATATAAATAAGTCAAAGGGCTCTACACACTTGATTTGATCTCTTAAGGGGAATTAAATGCATTACAATTATGAGTCTAGAATCTTTCAATTGAAAACTTCAAGCTTCTTGAAGTGATCAATTAATAAGATTTTTAAAAACTAAATCATTATAATACCTAAATAAAAGAAAAAACTCTATGAATTAGATTTGATCCCATAAGGGAGGTCAAATGCATCACAAATATGAGCCTAGGACTTGCTTATAAATAACTCTATATGCTTGGGGATTTTAAGAACTATGTTCTTTAAAACTTAAAATAAATAATTCAATACATAAAATATATTCTTTAAAATAAATTTTGAATTATAAAAATATTAAAATTTAAATTGAAATAAATCTCCCTTTTATCTAAAATAAATTGAAATTTAAATATTATATAACATTAAATAATAATAAACCTAGGACCTATCCAAACTGCATAGTTTGTAACACACACTTTATATGATTTTATAAGATTATTACCTCTAGTCTTGGCTTGGCCGGTTATGTTGTTTATTTTATATGAAGTACCTTGCCTAGAGGGTATTCATATTTGGTGTGTTTACTTTCTATACTCTAGATGTCATGTTTATATTCTTGTTGGTGCACTTTAGATCATTCATAATCGAATTAGGCCCTTAGGTCAAGTTATATATTTTTGTTTACACTTGCAACCTATTGCATATGTGCATATCTTTTATTTATATTACTCTTTTATATTACTGTAGAAAGTAGAATGTACCTAGCATTAATATAAATATAAATATAAATGTGAATGTTTTAGATTCTTATATAACTAGATTGAGTTGTAAGTGTCAAGAGTTGCAAAAAGATTAAAAGATGATTGCTTATACATATGGAGTTTCAAAAGGATATGATTCCTCTTCCTTCAAAGATCATTTTCTTTTGGAAATTTAATGGAGTCCTAGAGCATGAAGATAAAGACTAAGGTAGGAAATCATATTTAAATCTATATTGTGTAGTATGTAGAAATTTAGGCTTATTATTAGTGGAGCTTGGCCACCTTTACTTTTCATTAGACCCTGAGTTGTACTCTATTTACAATATAAATAAAAAAAGTTTTATTTATATATATCTTTTATGCATCATTACATTATGCTATTTAATTACATTTTCATATTAGAGAGTCTTGATTAAAATTTTCTCAGTTAAATCTCCTTAATTTTAGGATAGTGACATCTTATCTTGCATAAATAAGATGATTATTTGGCACTTAGAATGTTAGCACATAGTCCACTTTATGCAGACATAAGTCCAAATTGTATACACTCTTCAGTCTTTCCTTTCCTCGAAAGGATTATCTCATCATTCTAAAAATCTAAATTTTAAATTTTAAATTTTAAATCTAAAAGGATTTTCTCTTTAGTTCTTTTGAGCCCAAACATTTCTTTAAATTTATATAAATTTGAAAATTTTAGTCTTCACTTTAATCAATAGTACTCTTTTTTGATATGTAGTTAACTCTAGGGGTTTGCCCTTATAGGGAGTCTATAACCTAGTAAAAAATTAAACCCTATCTTAGTTCCTTTCTAAGGTAGGGAAAGAATCCTATGAATGCAGACTATAGCCTCATACATTAGTTTAATTTCATAATCAAAATGATAAGTGAATATTTCTTTTATCCTAGGGGATTAATTTAATAATCCTTTTGCTGTGTCTAATTATGAAAGTAAATTGAGTTTCTTTTTTTAAATCAATAGTAAAACACTAGCCTACCACTTGGGATGGTATAACGTTAAGTTATGCAAATTTGATCAAAGAAACATTAAAGTGATCTTTAGGGCCCACAATAAAATTTGACCATAGGATTTTTCTAGCGACACCACAAAGGATAGACTCCTCTATCCATCTTTAGTGAAGATTAAGTTTTTTTTTAAATATATATTGATTTAAAAATTTTTGGGTTTATTAGATCTCCTGTGGTCTTATGTGTTTATTTAAATTTTAGTCTTTAGATTTATATCCCAATAAAAAATGAAATTTCATCAAATACTGATTCTATCCGAGGTTAGGTAAGAATGATTCCCATTTGTGACCTTGCATGTTTATTTAAATTTCAATCTTTAGATTTATATCTCAAAAATAAATGGAAGACTAGCCTATACTAATTTGGTCCTAGGTTACGTAAGAATGCTGCCTATTTGTAGTCTTGCACATTTATTTAAATTTTAGTATTGAGATTTATATCCCAAAAATAAATGGAAGGAGAACCTATATTGATTTTGTCCTAGGTCAGGTAGGAATGCTGCTCGCTTGTGGTCTTGCATGCTCATTTAAATTTTAGTCTTTAGATTTCTATTCAAAAATAAATGGAAGACCAGCCTAAACTTATTTGGACCTAGGTCAACTGAGGGATCTTTGATTAAATTCAATTTTTTATTTGATAATATACAATTCTTTTCTCTGGACGACAGTCTGAAGTGGTCAAAACAAAAGTTCTAATTAAATAATCAGTTGTCAAGGTCACTATTTAAGTTTGGTCTATAGCTTCTCCAACAGTTGCTAAGCCTTCTATTTTCTCTCACCTCACTTTCCCCAAGTGTATAAGCAATAAAAAAAAGGAAAATATGTTATTCATCTTGAACTCTGAATCTTTGGTAAGTTTAAGATTAGTTAATACTCAATTGTTCATGAGATGACTATATCTCAAAGAAGGAATAAGAACCATTATTTGAGGTGGGAGGGCCAAGAAAGCCAAGTTGCTAGAGGAAGAAAGTCTACTAAATGTTGCAGCTGAGCAAGCAATCATGAAGTTACATGAAACCCTTATTGATGTTGAAATTGCTGATCCTAAAATCCTTGTGAATTCTTCACTGTTTGGTGGAAGCCACTTCAATTCTCTATCAGCCATTATCGGAGAAGAAAATGTTCTTGGAAAAGCAAATTCTCCACCTCTTATATTTTATAGAACTCATATCCTACCTTCCTTTTTTGGAAGGAAAAGAAAGTTTAAAACCTTGTTGAATGGACTAATCCATGATTGTGCAACAAGTTACGGGCAGTCAAATATTGAGTTTCTAAAACCTATTAAAGATGTGATCTCTAGCTGGGCTGAGCCTGAGTTGTGTAGAGAGGAAATAGTTCCTCTGGCTACTAAATGGAGTGTACAATTTCAAGATGAACAATTCATAAAACCAATTGTCGGTGTTGATATTAGAAGAGAACCAAAGAAGTACTCAACTCTTAAAAATAAATTCATCCTTACTTCTATCAAAGATCAAAGTTATCAAACTCCAATGAAGACTTTTGGTTATGGAGTTAGCCTAAAGAGGTTACAAACAAATCATTCTACATGCTTCTTGTGGCTCCAAAATAAATCCCTTAAAGTCTCTCATCAATCTTTGGTTCAAAAATCACCAAGAGTTGACTTGAACCACTTTAATGGTAGCCAATTTTCATCATGCTCTAATATGAGGGGACTAAAATCTATAAACCAGTTAACCTTAATATTAGATAAAAAAAAGGTTTGGTGACCTATGATGGTAGCCACTTTGACTGTATTAATCAACATTAAATGTGATACAGTGAAGGAAAAGAAAAAGGTAAAGCTCCAATGCAACCCTCTCTTATCAAAATATATACCCATTTGACCCACATCATATGGAGGGAAAGTTGATAGAGAAGATGATGAACTATATCAAAGAGAGTCTATAAAAAAGATGAAGAAGAAGCTATTGATAAGGGCACAGTGAAATTTCACAATGAAGGGATGTCTGGAAATGTTTTCATGGTGGATACTTAAAAATAAAAGGTAAAGGCAAAGTGAATCCTATAGAAGCTGATTTAGTAGAAAATGAGACACGACATCTAACTAAAAAGCTACTAGATTAATTAAATATAAAAGATGAACAACTTGCTAAAATGGATAAGAGGGTGGAGTTAGTGGCCGCCTATTTTATAAAGTAAAGAAACTCCTTCATTTAAAGCATAGATAGTGTAAGTACCTATAGAATATGTTCAATATTACTGTCAGCAAAAGGAAATAGTGAGGAAAAATCAAACTAGAGTTATAAAGTCAAAGAAAGAGTCTATATAGTTAATATATATATAATAGCTAGTAGAATAAGAAGTACAAGAAGCTTTTGCACAATTCCTAGGCACTTCGTCTATTTTAAAGGGTAGACCTTACATGGAAGAATACAACTTAGTTGGTTATTCTAAGGCATTCATTCCACCTTTATTCAAACACTTTAATAGTATAGGAAACCCTAAACAACACTTAACACATTTTTTGGCTAGCTGTTGTAATGTAGGAGGCAGTGATGCACTATTATTTAGGTAATTTATCAACAATTTTTTTGAGGTACCTTTTTGACTAGTATATTGAGTTGCCAAATGGGTTAGTCCATACCTTTACTCAACTTGAATAGTTATTCATAAAAAGGTTCATCAGAGCACATCCTCATGTGATAATTAAGGATCTGGTGATAAAAAATAGAAACATGGGAAAAATCTGGCAGATTACATTTTAAGATGTAGGAACCTAAGCATGAAGTGTGAGCCTCAACTTTAAGAGCAGGATGCTAAAGAGATACTTTGAAAATAATATATGGCCAAATGGCCTTTTGTTAAAAGGATTCATTATAGAACATTAAAAAAACTGTTAAGCAAAGCCTAAAATATCAAAAAGGAATCTTCTTAGTTATCTCTCTTTAAAGACCATTCTATAATTGAGATAAAGAAATTAAAATCTCAAAAGGTTTTGGACAAGAAGTTTGGGTCAGCATAAACACTTAATTAAGGAAAATAGACTATAAACATTCTAGCAAAAAATCTAGGTTGTCTGTCTCAAAATAATCAATTCGATAAATTTTAGAATGAATAGTTTAGGCCTCTTTTCAATCTCACTCCAGAAGAGAACTGAGAGAAGTTTTGAAGCTCATAAAAATAAATCCTATCCATTAAAAATGGAATTCATTAAATGAATTTTTAAGAATCTCTTGAAGAAATTTGAGTTCAAGCTTCCTAAGCCCAAGAGGCCAAAAAAAGTGGGTAAATCAGGGAAATCCAAGTATTGCCCATCACATCAAATGTTAGGTCATGAACTTGAAAATTGTATAACCTTTAATTAATTGCTTGAAAAGAATATTAAATCTTGGCTAGTTATGATACCAAAGGAGTTTTTAGTCGATCCAGTTCAATGATCAGCTAAATGTATAATTGGTGAGCCTTATGTACCCATTATAATTTCAAATCTTGATGATGGTTTAGATATGGTTTAATCCCAATCTTCTAAAAAGATTAGAAATAAATTATATCATTCATCAGCTCAAGTATCTCCAAAATTTTAGAGTCTCATCCAGGTTGATCTAATAGTTCATAAACAACAAATCTAGAATAAAATTCCTATTGAAGAACTCAAGAAGAAGCCAGCTTGTCAGTCTTCAATAATTTTGAAGGAGGAGTCTATAAATAAAAGTTCAGATGTAAACAATAAAATTGTAGTATCTACTGATGGAGGATCTAAAGCTCTTATGTTTTTTATAGTATATGATTTCTATTTTGTCCCTCCAGGGACTAAGAAAGTAATGAAGAAAGATTTAGTGTACATATTGTCTATATCTGATGATGATTATACAGCTAATAACTTAGACACTTCAAAAGAAAACAATTATAAAAAATTTGAAATAAACTTAAATGAATTAAAAGAATCTTATCAGTACTTTTCTGATAATGATTTTCCTATTCTTGATGTTCAAGGTGATCCCATTAGTATGAAAATTGAGATGTCTGATTTAGATGAATCTTCCTGATGAAAATTTAAATATAAGTGATAATAAAGAAATAAATGAGCTATTAACTTCTTCCCCAAAAAGGTAGTACAAGTAAATCTCTATAGTGGTAATGTTCTGCCACCACAGATTTCTACAACTGATAAAGGAAAATAGGTCACTTATAATCCAAAAACTTTAGTAAAACCTCAAGTAGATTAAAATGCAACTATTTCAAACATTCCTAAAGTGGATTATAATATTTTAGCTCATCTCAAGAAACTACCTGTGAAATTGAGTGTTTATAATGCTCTAGATCTTTCCAATAAAATGAGGAAGACATTGATCAAAACTCTACTCAATCTAGACATCTATATGGCTTAGTTAGTAGTATGGTTTGAAGATGATCTTTGTTTTAAAGAGGTTTCGAGAGTAACATTCTCTAATGAAGATTTATTATTGGGAACTGCTAGCCATAATTTCCCATTATATATTTCTATAAATATTAAAAACTTCAAGTTATCTCATGTCCTTATTGATTCAGGTGTATCAGCTAATATAATGACTTAGGACTCTTACCTATTTGAAAGAAGACACTCACAAATTGAGTTATAACAAAACGATGTTAAGAGGGTTCAATGAATAAGGCAAGAGGGCTCTGGGTTCTATAACCTTACTATTAGATATAGACAACCTTAGAACCAAAGCTAAGTTTCATATAATAGATTCAAAGGCTTCATTTAATGCTATTCTAGGTAGACACTGGCTTTGTAAATATAGAATAGTGCCTTTCTCCTTATCAGTGTAATAAATATTCTCACGAGGGTAACAAGAACTACATTAAGGGATATTTGCAACTATTTTAAATTAATGAAGTCAGAATACATGAAGATGCCAACTCCAATATTCCTAAAAGGTAGACCATCTTTTCTAGAAATCTTAAGTTAGCTGTCAATAAAGAAAAAGGAGTTAAAAAAATAGAAATAAAAGAAGAAAGGAAAGAAAAGAAAAGAATTTCAACCTTGAACATGATGTTCGTTGGTCACTTGCCCCACCATCACAAAGATGTGGTAGATTGGATCAACAATCTAAAGGGAGAAAAATAAAATAAAGAATAAGAAAGTTTGTCAATAAAATTGCCTATAATACATATTGATTTAGAATCCAATTCGGAGGATGAATCATAAGTGTTTAAGAAAAATAAACAAGTTGAAGTGCATGTGAATGTTGTTGAACGACCAAAGTTTAAAAATTTAATAGATGAAAATAGCTATGGTGTAGGGTCCAACTTGCTGAGAAAGAAAAGACAGAAATGTCTACCCTAAAAAGATTAAAGAAGTATGTAGAGAAAGTTACTCTAACCCCATTATCCTAAAATGATAAAGCTAGGTTGGTATTTAAAGTCTCTCATGCTCTAAATCCATAGTCTAAAACTAATACAATTATCCAACTACTAGTAAAAGTTTAAATATTGATTTAACCCTTGATGATCCTTTGACTGTGTTAATAAATTTGCTAAACAAGGTTTCACACCCTCAAATTTGTTTAAAGGTGAAGCACAACAAATTAAAAACTTATGGAATACTAAATTTCATTAATATAAATCTAAAATAGGTGTTTTATTTAGTACACTTTATCCTTTCGATGACGGTGAATATTATTTAGTTGTAACTTATAATCTAGAGTTTGATAATATATTTTCAACTTATTTTAGGTCTTCTTTTAACGGATGTTGTTTATAGACTTTGGATAATTTGGATGACTCTCAAATTAAAGATGCACCTTCTGAGTTTGAAGAGGATATTAAATCAATAGAAGATGATCTTTAAGAAATAAATTTGAGTAGTAAAAAAACCATCATTTGATCCTTATTGTTTATTTATTGAATGAGGAAGAGGTAAAAAAATGATTGAATTGATCTTGAAGTTTAAAGATTTATTTATTTCGAGTTATGAAGAAATGCTTAGATTATCTCTAAACATTGTTGTTCATAAAAAAGAGATACTACCTAATGTAGCTCCTAAAATAAACACCCCAACATATGCGACTTGAAATTGAGCAACAAGTCATCACTGAAATCAAGAAACTTATAGAAGCTAGTTTTATTAGGGAAGAAAATTATTCTACCTGGTTAGATAGTGTTGCTCCAACAATGAAGAAAAATGATCAAATTCATGTTTGCATTGACTTCAGAGTTCTGAATAAAGCCTATCCTAAAGATGAGTTTCTGCTCCCTATATCAAACATATGGTAGATATTACTTAATCACATATAATATTCTCTTTTATGAAAGGTTCATCTAGTGTAATCATATAAAAGTTTCCTCCAAAAGATGAGAAGTTTATAACTTTCAAAATGCCAATAGGAGTTTATTATTATAAAGTAATGCCTTTTGAACTAAAGAATATTGGTGCAACATATCAATGGGCAAAGACAAGAATATTTTACAAACTCATCCAGTAATAAGTGGAATGTTATGTCGGTTATCTAGTCATTAAAAAACTTGAAAGGTAAAATCATTTAAGTTATTTAAGAATTATATTTCAAAGATTACGCTAGTTTAATCTAAAAATGAATCCTCTTAAGTGTACCTTTGGCATTACTTCAGGAAAGTTTTTGGTTTTTATGGCTTCACACTATGGAATAGAAATAGATCCTTATAAAATCCTGGTAATCTTGAGTTTTGAATCTGTGCGCCACTTAATATTTTCAAAAGCTTGAGTTTTGAAAATCCCGATTTCTAATTTTTTACTTTATAACACTATTATATCAGATATTTTTTTGGAACGAGGCTTGAAAGGATCTCTTTTCAAATCTAATGTCTTTTCTTCTGAATCGGATTTTTGTTTTGAAAGAGGTTTGCATCGATAAGGTGCCCGGGGTCGGAGTTACGAGAGTTGATTATTTCCAACCTTTTCTGGATTTCAGCGCTGTCAATCATCCTGTCATTGGTTTTTGAATCTAAAATCAAGGAAAAATTCTGATTTTCTCGAGCATCTTAATCAAAAAAAAATGCTTCTATATGTTTTTGTGGTCAATTTTATTGGTTTTTGTGTTATTCTGATTTCATGATTATATTTTTGGGATCCTGATCGATAATCTTTCATCCTTCATCTTTTTCTGTTTTCTTCACATCGTCCTGGACGATACCACTATCGTCCTGGACGATCCACTTCGTCCTGGACGATCCAAACATCGTCCGGGACGATTTGTTCAAATTCGTCCCCACACTGCTCCTGCTGCTGAAAAATTCCAATTATTGGTGATCGTCCTGGACGATCCTTACATCGTCCTGGACGATATGATCCATATCTTCCTGATCTGATCAAACGGCTGACATTGCACCAATTATTGCCCATCGTCCTGGATGATCCACCTCATCGTTCTGGATGATCCACGTGTCATCCGCTGGACGATTAGAATTCGGCCCGTCCAACATATTTAATGCATATCATCCTGGACGATCCACCTAATCGTCCTGGACGATACTTTTCGTCAACGGTCGTCCAGCCTGACTCCTCGGGACGATCGCCTGTGTCTAATCATCCTGGACGATATCTGATCATCCTGGATGATTGGACAGCCTTTTTGACCAATCGTCCAAAATGACATAAATGCCCCGATCGTCCCGGACGATGTCGCGATCATACAGGACGATCAGGCTGTTTTCTTTATAAACAGCAGTTTTCTTCAATTTTTCCACATCTTCCTTCCTCCACTCTCCTTTCACCTTCTTACACCTTGGATTCCTAATGGCTGGTGGCAAGAGGTCTCGTCAAAAGGGTGACAGTTCCTCCCGGGGGCCGGTCGATCCTCGCTTCCCTAATGCAGCCGATCAAGCTGCCTACGAGCGATACTGCGAAGTGGGGATCACGCCTTCAAAAATCGTAAATCCCTGCACTCTCACGTATCCTGTCCTTGATCTATTCGCACACACCTCCCTCACCTTCATCCTCACCCTCGCCTTTCCCTTTAGCTCAGAACTTCTTCGTGTTTTCTTTGCGAACCTATGGATTTCCGCTGACTACTCCACTCTCCGTTCCTATGTCAATCAACGCCCTGTTGAACTTACCTATTAAGACTTTCACGACATTCTCCAACTGCCCATCACTGGCGAAAAACTCCACACCCTTATCACCGACCCAGACTATAATTGGAGTGTCGCTAATCATTACCTCCGCAATACCAATGCCCATTATCATGACAATGCCTTCTCCACTCTTATTAAGGACGCCCGAACTATTCAGCATGTTCTTCGTTCCTCCGTCATTCCAAAGGCGGGGGATCGAATTCACCTCACCCCCCTCCCGTCCTTGACCACCTACTACATCATGGCCCGTAGGGAATTTAATTCCACCGACCTCATTATCCGGTACCTCGAGCACCTTACCACCATTCGGGATCCAGGTCATCGTCGTCGCCCAAATCTAGCCTTAGGACACCTCAATGCCTATGCTCTTGAAACCAAGTATGACCTGCAATATCCCGTAGCCCCAGATGTTCCTACTTCCTTCCTCACCAACAATGCCTTCCATGTCCTCCACAGCACCCGACTACATCCGGAGCCCGCCCCAGATGTTGAAGAAGAAGAGGAAGAGGCTGTTCCAGTTCCTGCTGCACTAGAGGCACCTGCACCCCTTCGCATTGCCTCTCCCTTTGACCACCTAGTGCAGCGCTTCGACCAGTGGGAGGCCCGTTTTGACTCCTACGTGGTTGCCCAGGAGCAGCGGCACGCCGAGGACATCCAGCGCTTCACTGACTATGCTGCGCAGCTGCAACAGCAGCACGAATAGGACATGGCCTGGTTCAGAGCTCACTTTCAGGCCATTCACCATTACTTCTACCCTCCACCAACACCTCCTTCTTCCGATCAGGATCCGCCTTAGTTTTAGTTTCTTGTTTTGTAGTTGTTCTATTTTATGTTTTATTTCAGTGTTCTATTTTTCCTTCCTCCTTTTTGTGATGTCAAAAGGGGAGTCAGTTGTAGTCGTGTCTGTTTCTATTTTCTGAGTCATGTTTCCTGTATTGTTTTAGCTGTTAAATGAAAATATAAAAAAAAATGTTTGTTTTGTTTGTTCTCCTAGTTTACTTGTATTTTCAGACTACTTTACAAATGTTTGCCATCATCAAAATGGGGGAGATTGTTGCAAATCTAGTTTTGATGATGACAAACATGTTTCCAGTGTGTTTTGCTTGGCTAATCTGTTTCAGGCACAAAAGACCGCGAGCCACTCAAGCCAACTCAAGATCGGGTCCAAGTGTGTCAAATGTATGATTTCTCTTTTTATTGAGTCAATTGTAATGTAACTGATTTCCTAGCTAAGTAACCTTGCACACACACACTCAGGGAGAGATTGAGTGAATTAGAGTTTCTGTTTAAATTTTGTTTAGATCGTCCTGGACGATTTCCACATCGTCCTGGACGATCAAGCCAAAATAGAAACCCTAATTAGGGCGACTAAGTTAAGAGGGTCTGATTAAGCAGATCGTCCTGGACGATATCTGGATCGTACGGGACGATATGCCTAAATCAGAAATTCTTAGCCGCCAGATCAAGTTAGGCAAGTTCTTATTTTTAGATACTTGGTCTGATCGTCCCGGACGATACGTGTATCATCCCGGACGATTCAGTACAACCATGCCTAATTTAATCTGGTAATTAAGGAAAGCAATTTATTTTTGGTTGATACGATCATATCGTCCTGGACGATCACAGGATCGTCCCGGATGATCATGATCGTTTAGTGCATTTCAGCTGTATGACCCGAACTGTGTTCAGGACGATTTTGGGCCTTTTTGAACTAATCGTACAGGACGATGACCCTATCGTCCTGGACGATCAAGTCATTTTTTGGTCGTCCAGCACAGATTTCTCTGGACGACCCGAACTGTCTTCTGAACGATTTTCCTCGATTTGCACTAATCATCCCGGACGATCGCAGGATCGTACGGGATGGTATGAACAATTTTTTCTACTGATCGTCCAGAAGAGCCTAATCGTCCAGGCTGAAACAGCTGAATTTGAACTGATCGTACAGGACGATCTACCGATCGTCCTGGACGATCTTGGCCGACCAGTTAAGATTTAGGGCAAATTTTAAGCCCTCCTTTAAAAGAACTTTTTCCAATTTTTGGAAAAATCTTTTGCTGCCTTCCTTCCCTGAGAAACCCTAGAGAGAGAGAGAGAGAGTTGGGAGAGAGAGAGAAGATCTTGTGAGGGGGAGTTAGTGAGGGATTCACTAAGGTTACTCCAAGCACGGATCAGAGTCATCTTCTCCGCTCGTCGTCTTTCGTCTAGTCGGTGTTCGTCGTGGGAGGATCGTTCGCAAGAAGATCTGGGGTTCTCTGCCCGCTTCAAGTGGAAGCAAAAGGAGTTCGAAGGTTCTCTGCCTGCTTCAGGAGAAAGGGAAAGGAGGTCGGGTTCTCTGCCTCACCGTGTGGTGAAAACGAGGTGTTTGTACAGGCTTCTCCGCCTTGCTGTGGGAGCAAAAGAAGAGACACTTTTTGTTTAGTGCAATACCCGGAGGGGAGGCTCCGGGGAGTGGACGTAGGTCAAGTTGACCGAACCACTATAAATCTGGTTTGCTTTTCTGATTCAGTTTTGCACTTTACTTTTCTGATATGATCTGCTTGGGTGAATATCTGTGGTTGATCTTTTCGTTCTTGTTTATGTGTTTCCGCTGCTACGTATCGAAAAGATTTTCATTGTTATTGTGAAATTTTTAAATAACCAATTCACCCCCCCTCTTGGTTAGCCTCGAGACTAGTTCACTAGGGCTTAACATCCCTATCGAACTTTCAATTTGATGAGTGGGAGGCTAGGTTTGACTCTTACATAGTTGTACAAGAGTAGCTCCGTATAGAGGATGTTGCTAGTTTTAATGCCTATGTAGCCCAACAGCAGTAGCAGTATGAGTAGGATATGGCCTTGTTTGGAGAGCAGTTTGCTTCCATTCACAGTCACTTTCAGCCACCACCACCACCTCCTCCACCTGATCAGAGTCCTTCTTACTTTTAGTTTGCTCAGTATTTCTGTGTAGTGCTTATACTGATGTTCTTTTATGTACTTTGTTCTATTTTGAGTTTTGCCTCCTTTTTATGATGTCAAAAGGGGGAGTAGTGTATTATTTGTCTTATTTTAGTGAAATTTATCTTGCTTTATTTCTGTTCCTATTTTTTTAATGTTTTTATTTAATTAAAAATAAATTGATTTGAAATGAAATTTCTACTAAATAGTGTTTGCCATTAACTAAAAGGGGGAGATTGTTGTAAATCTTGATATAGGTACTGTAATTTTGATGATAATAAATATTATTTCCTTTATATTGCTATCACTACATATTTTTTTTTTGTTGCCCTACCTACGAACATTTCTAGGTCCTCAAAAGATCACCTGTAATACAAATCAGCTCAAGATCAGGTAGACTAGGGTTGAGTCTACTTGTAATTTCATTTTAATGTAATTTTTCCCTTTCTTGAGTTAAATGTAATGATGTTGATCCCCAAGCTAAGTATCCTTACACATACACTCAGGGGGAGAAACTTGGTGAGTTTGAAGTTCTTCTATTTTTAATCATATCATGTAGGACGATCCAAAATCATCCTAGTTGGTTAGTTTAAAATAAAAATCCTAACTAGGGCATCCCTGATAATTAAGTTTACTTAGCTAATCATCCTGGATGATTTTTATCATATAGGACGATCAATATAAATTAAGAAATTAGTCGCCAATCATGTTTTAGGCAATAGTTTATTTTTTAAATTTTATCTAAATCATATAGGATGATACTCATCATTCTAAATGATTCATAACAATCATGCTTAAAATAATCCTGTGATTAGGGATTCAAGTATGGTTAGATTGAACGATAATATCATACAGAACGATCGGTAGATCGTCCAGGATGATCCATGATTTTTTCTTCTGAATGTACTGGACATCCCGAATGATTTATCAGGATGATATTCATTAATTTGAAGTAATTATACAGGACGATCGTAAGATCATCCAGGATGATAAGTACATTTATTCTAATCAGCTTGGACGTCCCGAATGATTTATCAGGATGATATTCTTTAATTTGAACTAATCATACAGGACGATCGTAAGTTTGTTTGGGATAATAAGTACATTTTTCTTCTAATCGGCCTGGACTTCTCGAACAATTTGTTAGGATGATAATTATGTTTTGAATTAATCATTCAGGACAATCACAAGAATGTCTAGGACGATAAGTACATAATTATTGCTTTGATCGTACATGTAATATAGATCATCCTACATGGATGAGTTGATTTACAATGATCGTATAGAGTAATATACATATCATCCTAAATGATATTGTTGGCAAGTTGAAATTAGGGCACTTTTTGAAGCCTCTCTATTTAAGCTCTCCAACTATCTCTTTAGATAATCTTTTACTATTTTTCTAACCCAAGAGAGATTAGAGGAGAAGGAGAAGTTGGGAGAGAGAGAGAGAGGATCATGTGAGGGGGAGTTTGTGAAGGGATTCACAAAGGTTGCTCCAAGAAAGGATTCGATCATCTTTTTCCTTCTTCATCCTTAGTTCCTTGGTGGCTCTAGGGAGATGATCATCAATATTAGATCTAGGTTCTCTGCCTACTCCAGGAGGGAGTAAAAGGATTGTCAGGTTCTCTGCCTACTCCAGAAGAGAGTAAAAGGATTTTGGGTTCTTTGCCTTCACTAGGAGAGTGAAAAAGGATTCAAGGTTCTCTGCCTCACCAGGTCGGTGGAAAGATTTTGTAAGGGCTTCTCCACCTCGCTATGGGGGTAAAAGGAGAGTCACTAACTAATTAGTGCAATACCTACAATGAGAGGTTCTGGGGAGTGGATGTATGTCAGATTGGCCAAACCACTATAAATCTGTTGTGTTCTTTCTACTTATTTTTTTGCATTTATTTTCACTTATTTCTATGATCTATTCTATGTTCAAATCTCTGTGTTTGGTTATCTGCTTCTGCTTAAATTATTTGTGTTTAAAATATTCAAAAAGATTTTTCTTTTTGCTTAAAGAATTTTTAAAATACCAATTCGACCCCGCCCCCCGCCCCCTCTTGGTTAACCTTGGACTAGTTCTATAGGGTATAACCACCCTCATAAACTTTCAATAACCTAAAACATCATCCGATAAGTTCCAAAGGTCATATGATATTAATTGGACCCAACCCCAACCCTTGTTATACTCTAGTTGACCAAGTCAACCATGGTAGACCAAACCATACATTAACTCTTCAAAGTTTAAAACATATGCCCTATACAATATCAAGCCACCTAGACCTTGTAAGATTGCCTATTGGGTCCTAGGGTCAGCCCTAGGTAGGCCATACGTTAGGTCCCCTTTGGTTTTCTATATGGCTTGTCCCAAGTGACTAAATGGAGGTTTTTTTGAGCCATTTCAATATGTATACCCAATTAGCCCAAGCTAATACATGCATTAGATAGACCTTGATTGTACGCACCTATCATGGTCAGCCCAGCCCATAGGCTAACCTAGGTCAGCCAACTGGGTTAACCCAAAGTGTCCAAAATATGTGTTTATAAGCATTATTGCTTATTTAGACCTAACCAGGGCTCATTGACCCCTGCATTAGATTGCAAAACCTTCTAGACACTTTGCCACATCAGTTTCCACCATGTAGTGGATGGAGTTAGCCAAAATTCAAGAAATTAGCGGCCGATTTTATGGGTTCACCCCAAACTACTTGGCTATGTGATCACATGTACCAAATTCTCTAAAAACTTCTCTGATCCTTCATTAAACCATCTCCAACTATTTTTGAGGCCTTACTTGGCCATTGGTGGCCAAAATTCAGTCCACATGCATCTTCAAACACCCTATAATTATCACTAGTTTCACTAAACAAGGGTTAAATTTCTTACATTCAAAACCTTCCTGTGTGTGAGAGCATTCCTTTCCAAGCTTTACAAACCCTCTGGTGCTAGTTTGTAGTGAGTTCGAGCGAGCTCTAGTGAACCCATCCTGGCCAAAGTTTAAATTCTTATTTAGTCCACCTCTGGTCCTGTAACTTGTAGAAGAATTATTTCCTAAAGTCCAATGAGTCATCCACAATCAAGATTTAGCCCAATTAAATCTTCTGTGAGGTAGGAGATCAAACTTGAGCTTCTCTTCTATAGGTTTTGATTAGGTGTTAAGAGAACCTTCAAACCAACATGATCTGACCATTGGATTGAAGGTTCTTAACTTGATGAGGTTCAATAAATAAAAGAAAACCCTTTTTCTTATCAATGTATCTTTTCCTCTCCGAACTATGGCAATTTTCTGGGCAATTTTAGGGTTCTTTTTCCATCCAATCTTTGTTGGTTTTTGTAGATTTATTTCTTTCAATTTTATTTGCTTGCTTTTGTTACCTCGTGGCATAAGGCCACCTATGCTCTTGGTGTTCTTTTTATTTATGGTGTAGCTTTATTTTACTGTTGGTTTTTGCTTTGTCGGCTTGTTTGATGATGACTCCGTCCTCATCGAACCCTTGGGGGGCTTGCAAACTAGTTCTTACTAGTAAGACTATAGGCTTTTCTGGTGCCTCTAATAATGGTAAATCTCACTCATTTAAAGATGTTGTATTTGGTGGAGCCTCTTCCTCTTCACCTCTATTTTCTTTAGTTTAAACTTCTCTTAATGGAATTCTTGCTTTAATGTTTGATGTATATGTGATTACTAAGCTCACTACTCCTTTTTAGTTTACTCTAGATGGTCAGTTTGCTTTACGTCATCCTAATCTTGACTCTATTCATGCTTTTTTTGTGAATCTGAAATTGTCTGGGTCATTTTTGATTGGTCTGTCAGATTTAAGGCACATAATGATTCAATTATTAAATGATTTGGATTACAGCTACATTTTGTTGAGGAGAACTTTCTATATTAATACATGTCAAATGTGATTGCTTAAATGGACTATGTATTTTGATATTAAGGAAGAATCTCCTATTATGCATGGGTGGATTTTATTTCCTAAGTTACGCTTATATATGTTCAATTCTTAGAATTTATATGTTTTGGATTTTATTTTTAGTTATACATTATAGACATTTCAAGCTATAACATCAGTTTCCCGACCTTGTTTTAGTAGAATTAGATGTAACAAAAAAATATCCCAAGGAAAAATGGCTTGGACCTAAAAATTTGGGATATTTACAGAAGGTTGAGTTTGAAAATTTCCTATTTTTGTAGCCATTATAAAATGCATGGTCATGGGGTTTCTAAATGCTTCAGTTTGCAACCTCATCTTCATAAGCATAAGGATTCTAATTGAAATACAAGAGAGGGTGGTATTTTAGATGACTCCTTATCTAAAGATCCCATTATTTCTGTGTAAGAACTCAATATTGTTAGTCATAATTTGACAATAATTCATTCAATGCAAGTTCATCAGCATTTAGATGATGCTATTTATGCTGACCAAACCTCTATGATAGTCCTGGATAATGGGAGTAATATAAATAATATGCAAGTGGGACTTTTGAAGGAACCAGAATCATCTCATACTCTGCCTGATTAATGTACTATCATTACTAATGCTAATACTATTGATGATCAATTTGCTGTCATTTATTCTGAATATAGCAATGTTTTAGCCTCCTCTCACTTTCCTTACGGTTTAATAAGAATATGGTTTAATTTCTTTGTTAAAATTATTACAAAGGGGATTTTTTTGGATAGTAATACTAATGCTCCATCACTTAGTGTGCAGTACATTGGGGAAGAGGGAGAAATTCTTTATAATGATGATTCTAAATTGGGTACTAAGGTTCCCTTAAACTAATCTGTTAACATTGATAAGTTGCTTATTTCTATTTCTACAGATCCTGAGCCTAAAAACAATTCTGTTGAGAAAGAAATGTAGGAAATGGAGGACGGTCATAATGGATTTACTATAGTTCAAAGTAAAAATAAAAATTTAATTTTACGATCACCTAGGAGCACTCGATCTCAAGCTATTGGTACTTCATCTATTAATGTTTAAGTCTCTTATTTGGAATGTTAGGGGCATTGGTTGTTCCACTTATAGGATTAGGGTTAAAAGCCTTGGTTGTATTCATAATATTTCTATTTAGTCTTGTTAGAATATTTGATTTGTAATACTATATTCTTTTCTAATACTTATTTCTTTGTTTTCAACATGGTTTGTCTAATATTTCTAATAATATTTGGGTTTTTGGAAAGATCCTATGGTCATTGATGTCATTGCTGATTTTAATTAGGTGATTCACTGCCACATTGAGTATGCTCAGTTTAAATATTTTGGTTCATTTGTGTATGCTTCTTCTCGATTTAGTAAGAGGTCTTTATGAGACCAACTCTCCACCTTTCATTCCATGGATTGCCTTGGCTTGTAGGTGGTTATTTTAATACTATAAATTCTTCTTTTGAACGGATTAGTGGTGCTCACCCTATCTACCAATCCATGGAGGAATTTAACAATATAATTTTGGATTATAATTAAGTTTACATTGGCTTTTTTGGGAATTCTTTTACTTGGAATCGTGGCAATTTATGACAATGGTTGGATCATTTTCTATTTAATAATATCTGGATTGATTTTGTTAATGGCACTTTTATGGAGCATCTTAGTCATACCCTTTTTGGATAATCCTTCTCTCCTTATTGGTATCAAGCTTTCTCATGGGGGCTCTCCTCCTAACTTCATATTTCAAAACATGTGGCTCCTTAATAACACTTTTTTATCTATGGTCCAAGAACATTGGCAAGCTCCTTTGCATCCTGATAACTCCATTATTGACATGATCAGATTGCATAAGTTTAGGAGGTTAATGTTTAAAATCAATTGGTGGAACAAGAAAATTTTTAAAAACATTTTTATTAACATTTTGGTGATTGAAGTTACCATGAATAACTTGGAAAAAAGTTGACAACTTGTTCCTAATGATGTACATTTTAAACTTCTGCAAGATGCCAAAAACTCTCTTTATAAACTCCAAGCTCAAGAAGAGGTTTTTTGGAAGCAAAAAGCATCCTCTAAGCATCTTATTGAGAGTGATAATAATACCAAGTATTTCTATGCTCTTGTTAAGAAGAACAAAGCCAGGAATTTCTTTTATAAATTTCCCTCTTGATGGCTCTAGCCTTGAGGATGTTGATGATATTGCCAATTCGGCTGTGCATCACTTCAAAAGTTTACTTAATAAAAATTTCAACCCCCAATCCTATTGATCTTAACTCTATTATTCCAACTACCATTTTTGAGGAGGATAACATGATTCTAACCCAACCCCCTACTCATCAAGAGATTTTGGATACTATTAACTCTATGAACCCCAATTTTGTTGCCTGACTGGATGGCTTCACCAAAAATATTTTTCGAAAAGCTTGTAATATTGTTATTAAAGATTTACATATGGCAGTTTTTGATTTTTTTGAGGGAAATATCATCCTTGAATATCTTTCATCAATTTCCATTATTCTTACTCCTAAGAAAATGGTTACTATTACTTGGGATCATTTTAGGCCCATTAGTCTTTGTTCTTTTGTTAGTAAGCTTATTTCTAAAAATTATATGAACCATTTAGCCTAGCTCCTTCCTAAAATTATCTCTCCTTTTCAATCTTGTTCTATCAAGGGGAGAGTTATTACTAATAATATCTTACTTGCTCAACAGATTCTTCATGATCTTGATACCAAAGTGAGAGAGAAATATTATCTTTAAGATAGATGTGGCTAAAGCCTATGATGACATTAACTAGACCTTTCTTTATAAAATTCTCTAACTATTCAATTTTAATATTACCTTTATTAATCTCAACAAAAATTGCATTGAAGTTTGCTACTTTTCTGTGATTGTTAAGGGGAAATGTAATGGTTTCTTTATGTCTTCTCAAGGTTTAAGACAAGGTAATCCCATTTCTCCTGCTTTATTTAAAATTGTGTTTGAATATATATTGAAAGGCATTGTTGATCTTTATGATATGCATACTTATTTAGCCTATAGAACTTTTGGTGGTTTTTCCATCTCACATTTAAGCTTTGCTGATGACTTTAATATTTTTTCTAATGTCACTTTGAATATGCTTAATATCCTTATGAGATTTCTTCAAAATTTTGAGAATGTTAGGGGTCTCTTTATCAATAAGAACAATATTAGTTTTATTGCTTCTAGAATTATGCCTCAAGATTGCATTAATAATATTAATGGAATTACTAGTTTTATCATACATCTTTACCTATTAATTATTTGGGTGTTCCTCTGTTTGAAGGTTTGAAGAAGTCTTTTTTCTTTGATAATCTTATTTCCTCTGTTGAAAGATGATTGGACTCTTGAGAATTTAATTTTCACTATTTTTGGGGGAAGGTCACTCTTATTAGGAGTTCCCTATGCTCCTTCCCTATCTATATTTTTCAAACCATTCAACCTATTATTATTTTTTGTAAACATCTAGAGAAATTATTTAACAAGTATTTTTTGAGGGGTACTTCCAATCAGTCCAAATTACTCTGGTCTACTTGGAGTAACTATTGTGGTGTGTTGAAGGAAGGTGGCTTACGTTGTAAGAGAATGATTGATATCTCTCATGCTTTTTGAATTAAGTTGTGGTTTCACTTTCATGCTAAACAAAGCCTTTGGGCTCGATTTATGACTACTAAATATTATATAAGTAAGCATCCTAACATGTTCTTTTATAAAAAAGGTGATTCTAAGGTTTGGAAGAGATTATGTAACACCAAATGGGAAGCTAAAAACCATACCAATGGGGTTAAGGCCGTGCTGACATTTTCTTTTAGCAAGATCACTGGTTAGCTACTAATCTTGATAAAAATTAGACATAGTTGACCCAATCAAGGTTTTGGGTGTGGTTCAATTATGATATTGGCTCTCGTAATGATGTAGGTTGGGATGCCATTCAATATACTTCCTCTATCTAAAATTAATCTTAATGTTTTCTAATTATACATTGCTACAATTCAGGAGCTTGAATGTATATTTTAATGATTACAAATATTATTGAATGTTTATTTACTTATCGCTGCTTTATAAATGAGATATATATATATGTATATATAATGCATTATTAACATTATGGTTCAACATACACAAACACCGTCAAAGAATCATAGCTAAAGAAAGTCTTGTGTCAATTAGTCATTATGTGAAATAGTCTATTTTAATTTTCTTGAATCAATCTCTATATTAGGTGTATGTTGCCTTAGTAACAATGCAGACATACATAAATGGGAGTGAATTAAATATTTAATTGAAATTCATATTGTATGATCTTGATCATCCTATATGATATATTCAATTAAAATATTTATTTAAATAAGATAAATTTGTAATGGGCAATAACTAATCATACTGTATGACTACCACACTGTATAGAATGATTAGCTATAATTAGAATCCCCTCCATTAAAGTTTGTTTACTTAAATTAGGCAAACTTGAAATTTTCAATTTTAAATAATTCATGTTGCATGATCAAGTTCATATTATATGAAGTTTAATTATGTTGCCTAATTTAATTATGATGATTAAGCAATTGAATTAGGATAAATTATAATTAAGATCATACGGTATGATCTGGTTATACTGGATGACCAACAGAACGGCACTCTAGACCATCTTTATTCATCCCATTATTTGTATTGAATAAACAGTGATTCAATTGAACTAATCGTGCGGGATAATTACGAATCATATAAAAGAAATTGAACTAATCATACTGTACGATATGCTATCATTTTGTATGATAGGAGGTGGCTAAATTAAAATTTATGATTTTTTAAAGCCCTCTTTATAAGCTCTTATTATGTCTTTTGGAACAGACTTTGACAGTCAAGTCACATTTCTTTTCTGTGAGAGAGAACTTAAAGAGTCCACTTCATAAGGAAGAGAGTAGTTGAGGTTGAGAGAGGGAGAAGAACCTTGATGAAGTCATGTGAATGTGAGGGGATTCACAAGGTTTCTCTATTTAGCCTGCACCTACGGTCCTTGAATATTACGTCAATGGAGTTCTTAGGAGAAGCTCTAGGGGAAGTGTGTCTTTGGGGTCAAAGGCCATTGACATCTCCATCGAGCATTAGAGTGAAAGGTGGAAGCAATGACTTGGCTAGGCCAAGGAGGTGAGAGGTGGGATTGGTAACTCTGCCAAGCTTACAGGTGAAAGGAGAAGCAGCAACTCCACTGGGTGAAGAGGTGAGATGAAAATATTCTTCTGGGGTGAAAGACTTGGTAAGGGTAATTCTCCACCTTTGAAGTGAGAAGAACTTCACCGCCTAGTTGAGTGCTGAAGGAGAGGCACGGATAGTATAATACACAAAGAGGAGGACCTTTGGGGTGTGGATGTAGGTCAAGTTGACCGAACCACTATAAAATTTGATTTGCATTTTCTTAATTTTTTGCATTTACATTCTTGCAATTTACTTTTATTGCACTCATGTGTTGATTTTGTTACCTTAGAGAAAGAGGCACTTTGGTTAATAATCATTGATTGAATATTATTTTGAAAACTAGCAAAGAAAAGAAACAAAAATATATTATTTTCCCTCAACAAATTTGTTCTTCTACAAAATTATATTCTACAAAATCAAAATAAAACAAAAATATTTCTTTATTGGTTTAGTCTGAATTTTAGAATAATATTATTTCTTTAATGCTTTTGCATATTAAATTTGCTTCTAAGAAAAAGATTTTCAAAGATTTTAAAAAGTTTTTTAAACAACCAATTCACCCACCTCTTGGTGTGCCATAGTTGCATTATTTTGTGGGCATTTAAATCAAAGAAAACTTAAACATATTTTTTAGACATCTAACCATTGCCCATGAGACCCCACCAAGTTTTCAGCATCGTTGCTAGGGAGTAATGTGCTATCGTGCAAATTTATACTATATTTTTAAAGAGCTAGATATTTAATCCCACTTGTATCCTACATCTTATATCTTATTTGTGTGTTTTGTGTTTAAAATTTAGAAAAAAAAAATTAATTTTTTTGCAAGTTTATTTAAATTATTTTATTTGCATTCTTGTGTGATTGTTGTATGTATAGTAGATCTAGTAAGAAGCCCTTGTTGTTTGATTTAGAGATCGAGAGGACATTTACAAAAATTAAAAAATCCAAAAAGATTGTATCATTAGGTATGGCTAAATCTAATTCAGATCAATACCATCCTAGACCTCTTAGCAAGTATGTCAATCCTGTAGTAGATGCATTCATAAGAGTATTAACTGACCTACTATCTAAGCTAATAACTTTGAGTTAAAACCTGCCATTATTAGATGGTTCAAAATTCCTAATTTAGGGGAACTCCTATTGAGGATCCAAACCTACACTTAGGTAGCTTCTTAGAAATTTGTGTAACATTCAAGTATAGTGAGACCAGATATTGGTTGAATTCCTTGCCCCCATGATCCATAATCACTTGGAATGAGTCAGCGCATAAACTCATAGCTGGGTATTTCCCACCTTCTAAAACTATCAATCTTAGGAATGACTGAATATCTTTATCCCAATTTGAAAGAGAGTCAATTTATGAGTGTTGGCAAAGATTTAAGGAGATGCTTAGAAAGTGCCCTCACAATGATTTGCCTAATTGATTGGTGATTCAGACCTTTTATAATGGGATTGTGGGTTCCCTTAGGTCAATTAATGAAGTTATAGTTAGAGGTTTTTTGATGTTAAAGTCATTTAAAAAGGCTTATACCTTGATATAGGAGAGGTCAATAAATAAATTTCAACAACCTTCTGATAGGGTGAATCCTAAGAGAGTAGCAAGTGTCTATGAGTCAAATGCTTTATCAATTTTGATAGCTGTAGTAGTACCCATGTATAAGAAGTTGGAAAATCTTGGAGTTAGTTTAGGATCGAGATCATCTATGCATTTGGATGAGCATGATTTGAGTTAAAAATCTGAATTTTATTGGAAGATAAAATAATCTATATTCTAATGCATGTAATCCAAGTTAGACGAACCACCTAGCTGGAATAATAATAATAGTGGAAATAATTAGTGGAATTCAGGTTAGTCAAATCTTTGTGGAAATTGGAATAATATGTAACAAACTATTGTTAACCCTTGATAATCGAGCGTCGTGGCATTTAAAATTTTCACCCCACTGTGCTATCCCCTAGGCTTTAATCAAAATAATCATTTTAGAGATAGGAGGACACCTTCGGAAGAGTTAGTGATTCAAATGGGAATTCAAATGCAGAGTCATGCTACAACCCTTAGAAATATAAAAATTTAATTAGGGCAGCTTGCTAGTTTGATTAATAACAAATCTAATGATGAACATTATAATTTTGATGTTAAGGAAATAGAATTGCAATGTTATAATTTTTAGCTTAAGAGTGGGAAAAACTAAGGAGATCTTTATAAAGACAAAGATCAAACTCAGGAGGAACATATGGTAAATGAGGCTTCTGAAGATGAATTAACAACAAAATAACTTGAAATAATTAAAGAAACTAACATACCTATTAGGAAGGTTATAGAGAGACCACCACCACCCTTCTTTGAAGCTTTAAAATAGATGCCCACCTATGCTAAATTTATGAAGGACATTTTTAATAAAAAATGAAGTTGGAAGAATTTCTAACTATTGCTTTAATTGAGGAATGTAATGTTATTTTTCAAAGGAAGCTCCCTAAAAAATTAAAGGATACTGGTAGTTTCATCATAACCATGACTATAGGTGATATATTCTATGGGAGAGCCTTATGTGATTTAGGATCCAGCATCAATCTCTGGCCTTTATCAATTTTTAGGAGATTAGATTTAGGAGAGGTTCAACCCACCACTATTACTCTTTTTCTTACACATAGATCATATACATATCCTAAGGGGGTGGAAGAAGATGTTTTTGTTAAGATAGATAAGTTTATCTTCCTTATAAATTTCATATGGAAGAGAAAATGGGGTTACCCATTATCTTAGGGAAACCTTTCTTATCAACCAATTAGGTTATAATTGATGTTCATAAATTGGAATTGACTATGAGAGTACAAGATCAAGAAGTAACTATTGATGTGCTAAAATCTATGAAATTTCCTAATGAAAAGAATGAATAATAGTTTAGGGTTGATTTGGAAGAATACTGAGGAGTCTATCTGGGTTTTCCTCTCAATGGGTAGTTCGGGCTCTGGCGATTCTGAGTGCAATTCTGGCTTCCACTGTTCCTCCAAGCAATTTTTACTGTAGTTTGTTGATCTTTTATTTTACTTTTGATCCAGTGGTCTCATTTATCTGCTTCTCTAAGGAAAGTTGGCCCTAGGTTGTTCTCCTCTCCTCATGGAGGAGAGTCCATTCACTATGATTCCTGGTACTTGGGGTGTTCCACCTTCGGCCCCGATGGTTTCTTTGAAAGGTTTGCTAAGTAATGGTGGCTCTAGTTCTGCATCCTATTCTTTCTATGATGTGCTAGCCAGTTCTTCCTCTTCAAAGGAACCAAAATTTTCTTTTACTAAATCGATGGTTAGAGGTTTTCCTACAATTTTAATGTCTGATGATGATATTCTTAAGCTTGCTAGTCCTTTTCAATTTACTCTTGTTGGTAAGTTCTCAGTTCGTCAGCTGAATCTCGATGCTATTCGTATTTTTTTTTGGAAAGTTGAAATTATTTGGTAATTTCTCTATAGGTTTGCTTTATGCTAGACATGTTTCTACTCAGTTATCCATTGACCTTGATTACATTACAATTTCTTCTAGGAGATCTTATTACATTCTCAACTGTCAAATGAGATTACTTAAATGGACACCTTTTTCTGATGTCAAGAAGAATCACCGATTGTTCCTATATGGATTTTGTTTCCTAATTTGTGATTACATTTCTTTAACTCTTATGTTCTTCATGCCTTGGGATCCATCTATGGTAGACCGCTCCAAATGGATCAAGCCACCGCCTCTCATTTGAGGCTTTCTATGGCTAGAATTTTGGTTGAGGTTGATATCACTAACAAACATCCCAAAAATGTTTGGCTTGGTTCTAAAAATTTAGGGTATTTATAGTAAGTTGAGTTTGAAAATGTTCCAAATTTTTGCGTGCATTGTAAAATTCATGGGCACTCCATTAATGATTGCTTTGTTGCTCATCCTCAACTTTGTAAGAATAATATGACCTCTAAAGCTATGGTTTGTCCAATCAATGGTGAACCGATTGTGTTTGGAGGTCAGGATCCTCTTAAAGTTAAGGATTCAAAAGCTTTTGGAGATAACATAGAGAAGGAGACCTTAGATTTATCCATAAGAAGTGAAGATTTACAGGATAAGGCTAATATAGTTGGTGATTATAATATGAATCTTGATAATGTTGAGGAACAAGTTCTAGTGGATGTGGGTGAGAATGATGATGGGGATAAAGCTGGTGATGGCTTGCATACTACTGATCCATTGGTAAACCAGGGATTGAAGGAAAATAGCAGGGATTCTCTTAGTGACCCTAAAGAATGTGTTGTTAATGAATTTACTAAGGAGGAATGTGACAATGATTCTGGGCATAACCTTAAAAATAATCAGGTGAATAAAGAGGACAATAATGTGGGCATAGAGGAAGGAGAAGTTGGGCCTCTTGATACTTCCACTTCTAAGGATTGTCTTAAGGATTCCACTATCAACTCTATGTCATCTCCTAATGACAAAGCTAATATTATTGAGGGAGGTTTTAGTGTTGTTTCTAAAAAGAAGGGTAAGAACAAAATCCTTACGCCGGGCATTACCTCTAGGGTCACTAGAACTTTTAACCAATTTATTAATTGTTAAAGCTATTGTGTGGAATATTCGGGGTGTGGGTGGCTCTCTATCTAAAGATAGAGTTAAGAATTTATGTAGTTTATGATGTTCATCTTCTGGTTTTACTTGAGCCTTTAATTGTTGCTTATAATTTGGATTTTGTTTACACTAAATTGGGTTTTGATTTTTCTATTGGCAATTGTACTAATAAAATTTGGATCTTATAGAAATGCTTTATTACTTTAGATGTTATTTTGGATTTGCCTCAATTGGTTCATACAAATATTAATTTCAATCAAAATTCTTGCTATGCTTCTTTTGTTTATGCTTCTTGTTCTAGATTTGGGAGAAAGGTTCTTTGGGATCAACTTATTGGTTTTTCTTCCTCTATCTCTACGCCTTGGTTTGTTGGTGGGGATTTAACTATATTACTAATGTTGCTGAAAGAATTGGAGGTAAGCCTCCTAATTTTCATGCTATGGAAGATTTCAATGATATGGTTATGAACAGTAATTTGCATGGCATTGGCTTTTTTGGGAATAATTTTACTTAGAATAAGGGTACTATGTGGTAAAGATTAGATCGCATCCTTCTTAATAACTATTGGATTTCTTCTTATCCTAATACTTGTATTGAGCATTTAGCCTATACTTTATCTGATCATTCCCCTTTACTTTTAAGCATTAATAGGACTAGTAGTAATAATTTTCAACCATTTAGATTTCAAAACATGTGGCTTCTTGATGATAATTTTTTACCTACTGTGCAAAGCAATTGGGACGCTCCTCTATTCTCTTCTGATAATGTTTATGGTATGACCAGGCTTTGGTTTAAACTTAAAAGGCTTAAGCAAAAACTTTCTTGGTGGAATAAATATATTTTTAAGAATATTTTTTCTTGTATCTAGCAAGCTGAAAAAGATGTAGATGATGCTGAGATGGTTTATATGCAGAATTCCTCTTTTGATAATTTTTCCAATCTTAATGTTGCCAAGACTACTTTGTTCAAGCTTTAGGAAAAAGATGAAGCTTATTGGAGACAAAAGGCCTCTTCTAAATTCCTTGTGGAGGGTGACCGCAATACTAATTATCTTCATAACATTGCTAATAATAATAAAGTTAGTAGGCAAATTCATAAGATCGCTTCCCCTGATGGTAATGTTATTGAGAATCCTGATTTGATTGCTGCTTCGGGCATTGAATATTTTAATAAAGCTTTCAATTCCAACTTTAAACCATATTTTAATACTGATTTTTCTTTTATTCCTTCTCTTATCTCTAAGCAGGATAATTTGATGTTGATTGGCATTCCTACTGAAGATAAAATTTGGCTTACTTTGAAAGACATGAATTCTGATTATGTTGTTAGTCCTAACGGCTTCACTAATAAATTCTTTCAGAAATCCTAGAATATCATTAAGAAGGATCTTGTTAATGCTGTGGTGGATTTTTTTAGGGGTAATCCTATTCCATTTTTTTACTACAACTTCTATAACTTTAATTCCCAAATCTAATAGCATCAATTTTTGGAATGATTTCCGTCCTATTAGTTTATGTTCATTTTTCAATAAACTTATTGCTAAAATCTTGATAGGGAGGCTTGCTTTATTACTTCCCAAAATCATTTCCTTGGAACAAACTAGTTTTGTGAAAGGTAGATCTATATTTGACAACATTTTACTTGCTCAAGAATTAGTCCATGATTTGCATGCTAAGGTTGCTGGTGGTAATATTATTTTCAAAGTTGATATCACTAAAGCTTATGATAACCTCAATTGGGAATTTCTTTATGCCATTTTAAAGCTTTTTGTATTTATTTTGCAATTCATTAATCTTATTAAGAATAGTATTGAGTTCTGTTATTTCTTGGTTATTATTAATGGTAAGTCCCATAGCTTTTTCAAATCTTCTCATGGTTTAAGACAAGGAGATCCTCTCTCCTACTCTCTTTGTTATTGCAGTGGAATTTTTATCTCGTGGTATTAATAATCTTTTTAGGGGTTATCCTTTTTTGCATTATAGAATGGGTGGTGGTTTTCCTATTACCCATTTGAGCATTGCGGATGACTTCATTATTTTCTCAAATGGCTCTATTAAAATGCTATATATTCTCTTCAAGTTTCTTAACTCTTTTCAGCATGCTAGTGGTTTAATTTTTAATGCCTCTAAGAGTTATTTTATTCCTGCTAAGTCTATTTCTTCTACCTGTATTAATAGTATTGAAAGAAAATTTGTTTTGAAAAAGAGGCTTCTTCCGTTAAAGTATTTGGGTTCTCCTCTCTACAAGGGTAAGAAACTTTCTCATTTATTTGATGATATTTTCTCTACTGTCCATAAGAAACTTTCCTCTTGGGCTTTCAACTTTCTTTCTTATGAAGGTAGGCTTGTTCTTATTAAGCATGTTTTTTGTTTTATTCCTATATATTTGCTTCATACTTTGTTTCTGACTTCCAATGTTTGTAGTAGAATGGAGACTTTATTTAATAAATTTCTTTGGGGTTCCAAGGATGGCAACCGTTCCATTGTTTGGGGATCTTGGAGTAATTGCTCTGGGACGATGGATGAGGGTAGATTATGTTTCAAAACTTTTTTGATATGATTAAGACCTATAGCCATAAACTGTTGTTTAATTTTAGAGCTAAAAATGTTTATGGGCGAGATTTATGGTTTCTAAGTATTGTGTTGGGAAGCACCCTCTGAATTGTGTTTTTAGACAAGGTGATTCTTTCACCTGGAAAAGATTATGTAACATTAAGTTGGAAGCTGAAGATTTTATTCAATTGGGGATGGGAGCTGGGAATATTTTCTTCTGGCAAGATAAATGGCTAGGTAATTTTTCTATCAACAATCTTTTACACACTCACTCTACCTCTCTGCTTGCAAAGTTAAAGATTTTGTTATTAATGAGAGCTAGAATATTGATTTACTTTGTAATCTTGTTCCTGACTTTATTATTAAGTTAATTCTCAATATTTCTATTCATTTGGAGGAGGAGGATTGCATTCTGTTTAATTGTTCTAATTATGGTATGTTCAACACTAAACAAGTTTAGAATTCCATTAGGCAATGCTTTCCTATAAATACTCTTTACATAGCTTTCTGGCATGCTAGCATACCCCCTACTTACTCTATTCTACTTTGGAGGATTTTGCATAATTATTTTCCTTTAGATTCCATTTTATTAAAGAAAGGTTTTTATATTGTCTCCAATTCTTTGTACTCAGCTTTTATCCATTGCATTTAAACAAAAAGGTGATAATTATGGTGTATGGCTAAGCCCAAGTAGCCCCAGAATTTCTCATTTGTTGTATGCAGATGACATCATCATTTTCTTAGAAGCCAATTTAAAGCTTGTGAAGGAGATCAAAGGTATAGTTGATGATTTCTGTGGTTGGACTGGACAAAAAGTCAATGTGAAAAAGTCTTGTATTATATTTGGAAATTTGGTAAGAAGAAAGAAGAGAAAATCAATTTCTGACATTATGGGTGTTAAAGGAGTCAAAGAATTTCATTATATTTGGATCAAGATAACTTTAAGGAGGTTAGTTGGAGCGGATTTTAAATTTATTATAGATAAGGCTTTCAAAATGATCAATATTTGGGGAGGAAAATTTATTTCCTTGGTGAGGAAAATTAATTTGGTAAAGACAGTATTGCTTTCTTATACTATTTTTCATTGCACTCCTTCCATGATCCCAAAAGGCGTCCTTGATTAATTTGACAAATTTTGTAGAAGTTTTATTTGGAACATGATGAATGGAAAATAAGGTCTCCATTATGTTAATTGGAATGTTATGTGCATGCCTTTGAAATGGGGTGGTAGAGCTCTTCATTCTTATCATTATAAAGTCGGGCCACTTAGAGCTAAACTTTCTAGGAGATACATTCAAGAGGAAGAATCCTTGTTGCATAAGGCATTGTATCCTAGATATGGTTACTTATATGAAAATGATGTCGCAAAGAAGATGGGTTCCACAGCCTGGAAAATCATTCTTGAGGGGGGAATATTTCTAAAGTATATTGTAAGATGGAGCATTGCTAATGGTGAAATGATAGATGTTTTCAAGGATATATGGATCTTGGACAAGAGTCTTAAAAAATGGCCTACGTATGTGCTTCTCCAAGGTTCTAAAAACCTTACGATTAACAGATTCATATCAAGCGGATGTTCGAATACAGTTGAACTTAGTAAGTTTTTTGGTTATGAACTTCTAGATCTGATCAACCAAATTTCTATTTCTTCTGAATTGTTATAGGATAGAGTGGGATTAGTTTCAAAAAATTCTGGAAAATCAATTTCGGCTCTAGCATATGAGGCTTCATTTCAAAATAACTTGCAGGATCAATACTGGAATTGGATTAAGAAAGCTAAACTTAGTCTTAGGGTTAAAGGTTTTTGGTGGAGAGTTTTCAACAAAGCCATTCCAACAAATCATTTCTTATGTTACAGAAGATTGCAAAGAAATAATGGATGTCCTAGAAACTGCAATATGCTAGAAGATATTGAGCATGTGGTTCCAAAATGTAAGAAACTGTTAGATGTGCTTCAGCATCTTAACAAGTGGGGATTTGGTATTCCAACATTTCATTCGTTGGAGGAGTGCTTTAACTGGATGCCCTTGCAAAACTATTGGTTGGTTAATTTGTATTGCAATGTTATTTACTTTTATTAGAAGGCAAGAAATAAGCTTGTTCATGAAGGGAAAGATGATAGTTCTTTGTTCATTGTATTGGAAGCTGTTAGCTACACTTCCATTTCAGCATCAAAGTTTTCTCTTAGCTCAGGTAAATGGGATGCTAATCAGCTTCATAAGCTATTGGATAGTCATTGGCATCCCCCTCCACCTGATTGGATCAAAGTTAAATTTGATGCATCATTTCTTCAACCTTATAAAGCTGGGATTGGTAGGTTTTTTGTGATTTTAAAGGTAGATTTCTATTGTCTTTTGGACATACTTGTGTCCATTGGGATATTTCTCGGTCGGAACTCTTGGCTATTCAATCTCTTAAAGAAGTTTTTAAATATTGGATGTTCAATTACAAGGGAATCATCATTGAAGGTGACAGTGCAAATGTCATCAAGCTTCTTCAAGATGTTTTTTCTAACAAACAACAGAGTGGAAGATCCATTTTCTTTCAAAGAGTTCAATAATGTTATTTTTAATTGTATAGATAGGAATTGTAATAAGTTAGCAGATCTTTGTGCTAGCTATGTGCTTTTTAGTTCTTTTATTTAGGGCATTATTGGTATGAATAAGGTTCCTCCTTCTTTTATTTCTTTGTTAAAGGTGGAATCTGATTTTATTAGTTAGCTTTTTGGAATTTCCCTTTTAATAAAATTCAATGGACTTGGTTGCATTTTCTCAAAAAAAAAAAAAATCAGTGCTGCTATCACATTGAAAATATGAATCATGTGTTTGTTAAGGGCCCAATTGCTATGAAAGTTTGGGTTTATTTTGATAAGATGTTTAATGTGTTATCTACCACTAGGTATAATTCTATTGTTAATCTTCTTAAAGAGTGGTTTACTGCCACTAAAGGGCATATTAGGAATATCCTTCCTGTCATTATTTGTTAGTTTCTATGTAGTTGGAATGCCACTAAACATGAGAATATTAAAATGGATGCCTTAAGTGTGATTACTAAAGTTAAGAAAAAAATTTATCAAATCATTGTTGCCTAGTTATTAAGTGCTAATTCTTTTAAAGGATTTCTTCATGTGGCCTGTGAATTTGGTTTGGTTATTAGTTCCTATACTGCTCATGGTAATGAAGGAATTATTTATTGGAAAAAACTACTGGAGGGATGTTTTAAACTTAACATTGATGGGTCCATAAATAATCTTAATATGGGTTGTGGTGGTACTATTAGGGATTCTAATGGATTTTTTATTATGGCTTTTGCGGGTCCTTCAAATGCTATTAGTGCCATTTAAGCTGAAATTGAGGGTCTCCTGTTTGGGATTCAATTATGTATTTCTCTTGGAATCATTAATATTTGGATTAAAGTTGATGCTTTGCTCTTAATTCATTATCTTGAAGGTAATACTTCTTCCAATCCAGCTTATTACTATATGCTAAGAGATATTAAATATTGGCCTTCTCGCTTCAGTTACACTATTTCCCATATTTTGAGGGAGGGAAATGATGTTGCCGATTCCTTGGCTAAAAGGGACTATAACCTTTCTGGTTTCACTGAATACAATGATCATACTCTCCCTAAAGAGATCAAAGGTTTGGTGAGACTTGACCAGCTGTGTCTTCCTTATATTCAATTTAAACAACGGTCTTGGTGTTTGTTTATGCTTTCATTCTGTGTTTTGTTTGCTTATCTTAGACTTTTAGTGCTCTTTGGGCTTTTGTGATTCTCTATGCTGTATTCAGTTGGAGCTTTGTCCAGTGATTTTTCTTTTTGTCATAATTCCTATTTGATGGTCGATTTTAATTGCCTTGTTTGGCTGATGCCTATCATTATTTAGATCTTTTGTTTAGCTTATTTTACCCCTTTCTTCTGCTATCTTATCCTTGATGGTAGTTTGTTGGGGTGTTTGGCTTTGAGTCTTTCTTACCTTCATCCCGTGAGTCTTTGGGTTTTTGTTGGCAGGTTGAGGTGGGATTGTTATTCTGCTATTTAGGTCATGATTATTTGGGATTGCTAGCCTGTGGACTTCTGTGATGGGATTAGATGTGTGTGGCTTTTGGGGTGATTTTATGTTGCTACCTGTACTACCTATCAGAACTATGTTTCCACTTTTGAATTCAATGTGGCTGCTCCAATTTTTTTTGCTGATATTAAGACTTGTTGTAATGTTATAAGGCATGGTTTCCATTATGTGGCTATCGTGGTGTTCTTTGCTGATGTTATTTTCTGGGTTAACATTGGTTTTGTTTGGAATTATTCCAGCTATAGCTTATCGTTGAATGTTTGTGGGCTCTGTGCTGCTAATCATTCGAGTCTTTACTACACTAATCACTGCCTGATCTCTTGTTATAAGAGAAATTTTGTTTTATTTGATTATGATTCCGATGGCTGTTCGGCATATAATTGGTTTTATTTTCTGATTGATTTCTAGTGGTATTATATTAACTACTATTATGGTTATAAATGGTGCAGTTACTATAGCCCGATCTCCTATTATGAAAATATATGTAATTTAAAATATCTGTTCTATAGTTGGTGTCATCATACTATTCCATGTGATGGTTAGAAGTTTGGCTGCAGTTATGTTATCTTGCTCGTTACTAGTCAATCTACTTGGTTGCAGCTACTGTTTAGTTATATGAATGGGAAGTGCAAGGACAATTTCAATATTATTATCACCTTTTATTATACTAATTTACAAAACTATTTCTCTTTCTGGTTTTTGATCAATGGGATTAGCTTCATTAATTTCTTTGTTAGATTTTCCTTGCTCTTTAATATTTTATTTAGTGTCCTTGCAGGCCTATTTTTCAGGTTTTTGGAGACTAGTTCTCATTTTGTGCAGGGCCTGACTATGGTTGGAAAGGCGGTGCTGAATGTGATCATTTTATACCTTTCTTTTTTGGTTTTTAGAATGTTATTATGCGGCTTTGTAATCGTGCTTTGTAGGGATATCCGGCTCTTGGGTTCTTTTTAAACTTTTCTTGTAGCCCTTTCGAGCAGTAGTGAGCTAGAGGTCCTTTAAGGACCTTGTACTTCTTTTTTGATATTAACGTGTAGGCCCGTTAGTGGGTTTCCACAAAAAAAAAAAAAAGATTTGGAAGAAACTGTTGTTAGGAGTTTTAAGGAATAATTGATTATTTAAATGACATTGGATAAATCTTTGGAGGAAAATTGTGAGGAATTAGAAGAATATCTTTAGTTTGTTGGTGACACCTCTAAAATGTTTAGAGAGAGATATGAAATCTTAAATCTAGGATACGTCATCTTTTGGTAGAGCCTTAAAACCATTTATAGAGGAAGCACCCACTTTAGAGTTTAAAGCCCTTCTTAAAAATTTTTTTTTTCTTATGAAAATTGCAAATTGTATTAATAAAGAAACCCAATACAACCTGCTAAATGATAGAAATCCTATCACATTCTTCCTTTAACAAAAAATTAAAGAAGGAGGAATTTTATTGCAACTAACATCACCCCAATAAAATCACTTAAAATAGCAAAGTTAGCACACAAGTCAACTAACTTATTATAACTTCTATTAGAAAAATGAAATTAAACTTGATTGAAATCTTTTAAAAAAGATAACTCCTTCATTCTTCCAATTACCTTTTTACATAGAATCTTGAAGTAGCTTGATAATATTATAATTATCACCTTAAATTATAATTCCTTTGGCTTCAAACATCCATTCTTGCATAACTTCCTTCAATGAACAAACTACCAACAACTCAACTGAGCTATATCCCAATGTAAGAAACTGAAACCGAATGCTAATAAGAATCTACCTTTATGATCTCTAAAAAATCCTCCAATCGCATTTTTGAATAAGCGCCACAAGAATAACTCCACTTGTGATTTTAGCTTCAGTTTCTTTATCCAGTTCTAGTAATTATCATCCACATCTTCTTCCAATGAAGCTTCAAAAGCTGAAGTATTAATTGATTTCCTAGACATCTTCATTTTAAGTTCCAACTAATAGAACAATATTTCAGGATAAATTTGAATTTGTTGAATAAGATTCACCAACTATTCACCAAAAAGTTTCTTCATCTCTACCTCATTCCATACACCATCCAAAATCAACTTATCAATAGAGTTGTCAATATCTTCAAAATCTGCAACAAATGTAGGCCATCTATTAATTCTTCTATCAAGAATCCAAACATCCTTTAAGATATTAATAGATATACCGGTAGAAACTTTCCATCTCACAATTGGTTGAAGATATTTAGCATCATTTACAATAATTTTTGCATAATTGAACATCCTCTATAAATCTCTGAATTCCAAATATCTTTTCCATATTTAGTAATCAGATTTATGTTGAGAAGAGAACCAAGTTTGTCAATAAAATTACAAGCCAATATCGCACACAAAGGTCCCACTTTAGATGCAGCTGAATGAAGTCCACAGCCTTCCCTATTTTTCACATTACAGAACACATCTTAGGCTACTTAATTAAGTCCATATTTTTTATTTTTGTTGTGCCAAAAAAAAAAATTCTTGCACATTTTATCTAAATCATTCAATAGTCCCATAGGAACTAATGAATGAGTAGATAGAAAAACTGGAAGAGAAAGAAATGAAGATTTAACAAGAACCAATCTGCCTGCTAAAGAGATAAATCTATTTTCTCAAGTATTCATTCTATTCAAAGCCTTCTCCATCATGTTTTGAAAATGTTAAACAATAAGTCTTTTTAATGTAATCTTCACACCAAGATAATTCTTTTCATTCACATCTTTAAAGCCCACAATACATGAAATATGCTTTTTCTTCTTCCTCTTAGCAGATTTGCCAAATAAAATTAATGATTTATCTATGTTCACCTTTAGTCCTGACCATTTGCATTGACCATTTAGAATGTTCTTCACCTTCTTCATACTTCTTGAATTTGCTTCAGAAAAATTTAGAATATCATCTGCATATAGCAAATGAGATATACTTTGTGCATTTGGAGAAAATTAATTCCAAGTTTCCTACCTCTTAGAAGAAAAGCATTTGATAATAATTGTGAACACATTATAAATAAGTAAGGAGACAAGGGACATCCTTATCTAAATCCGCTCCCTGCTTCAATCTAATTGGAATTATTATAATTAACCAAGATAGAGAATCTAGAATCCATAACACACTCCAATATAAGGTTCATAAATTTGATTGGAAACCCAAAATACCCCAAGACTTTTCTTAATATAGACCAACCCATACTATCATAAGCTTGTTCCATATGAATTTTAACTGGCAAGAATCCTTTCTTACCCTTAGAAATCTAAATTTGTTAAATAATTCTTGAGCAATTAATAAATAATTAGATAAAGAATGACATTTTACAAATGCATATAGGTATTCAAAAATTAGTTTTGGAAGAATAACTTTCAGTCTATTCAACAGCATTCTAGCCACAATCTTGTAAATAGACATACAAAGACTAATGGGCCTATAACTAGAAGGAACCAAAGATTCTACACTTTAGGAATGAGAATAATTAGAGTATCCTATTTCGGTAGTTATTCAACTTTACCTATTATAATCTCTACAAGTTTGAAAAAAGAATAGAAAGGTAAGTTGATTAGGGATTTAGGATAGTTTAAGAAAGCTTTTCGATGGACTATTACTGACATTAAAAGAATTGGCCCCTCAATTTATATGCATAGGATTTTAATGGTGGAAAATTTTTTACCAAAATTTGACCATTAAGAAAGACTAAAACCATTTATAAAAGGGTTCTTAACCTTGGGATTTGATTATCAGAAAGAGAAGCTAGAGATAGAAGCTAGAGAGAGAAGCTCCCAGTTTTCAAATAGAGAAATTTTCAAATTTTCTTGTTCCGTCTCTTGGCGGATTTTTCAGTAATGACGATGGACCGTCCGGCATGTAGTGGCCGAAACTCTGCTATCGATCCACTTATCCAGCTCATATTCCTTCTTGGTCTGATGCTTCATCATTGGTGTTTGGCCATCAAAAGGTTTTTAATGGTCCATTGGTCATCAAAGAACCTTCTGTTGTTTTGATGAAATCAACTGTTTGCATTGAGGGCAAAGGGAAGCAAATTTTGAAATTCTCGTATACTCCATCGAAGATTCACAGTTCCAGGCTGAATGATTTTGAGTCATCTTCTATTTCAGGCATGAAGCTTATCATCAATAGATTTGTAAATAATTCTGCAAAACCACTTGCAGAGGTGAATAATTCTATTCATGGAATTTCTGATGGCACAGCAGGTATTCGTGAGAATGCTCAAGATAAGGCCGCAGCTACAGAGGTCCCTGAGAAAATTCTTAATGCTGATAATGATTTGGGTGGAAAGGCCACTGTTAATCCCTGGTTTAAACACCCATATATCAAAGTTAATTTGTTAAATGACAAATCATTTATGTCAGAAGATGGGCTAGCTGTTAAATTGTTTGAGCTGAATGTGGATAGCAATTCTGAATGGCTTAAGCTCTCTAAAGTAGTGAAGGTTTTGGGGAGGAATATTCTTGTTCGTGTCAGTGCAGAAGAATTACGTCGCCAATGGTCAAAGTTTGGTGAATTTCATCTAACGATTTTGGGAAAAGGATGGTTGCTATGCTCTTTTTTCTCTATTGAAGCAATGGATAATATCCTGTCGGGGGGACCTTGGTTTGTAAATGGTCACATTGTGGGTCTTGACAAATGGAATCCACAATTTTCAACAACCTCTTTGAAAGGATTGTCTTCTCCGATTTGGGTAAGGATGCCTAATCTTCCACTTTATTGTTGGGATGAGGTGAATGTTGCTAGAATTGCTTCGTTGATTGGCACTCCTCTTTTAATAGATGGGGATATGTTTTAATGGGGGAGGAGGGAATTTGCTAGAGTATGTGTGAGGGTGAACTTTGACAAACAACTTCCTTTGGGTGTTTGGGTTGAAGGAGTGGGAGGTCATTTTTTCCAGAGGGTTGAATATGAAAAAATCTCCTCTCTTTTCTTCAAATGTGGAAAGATTGGTCATTTGGTTGATGCTTGTATCTTGGGAAAGGAAGGAATTGGTGGTGCTAACGTTTCCAAATTGGTTGCTTTGGAGAATTTTTCTGAGAAGCCTTTGCCTGTTCATAATAATGTGCCATCTTATGTACCATGGGTTCTTGTTGATCATAGGAGGAGGAAGGGTGGTGCAGCTTTGGAGAAGATTAAGCCTAGAACTGTATTGGGCTTTGAAGAGTGTGGAGCAGGGTAGTGGGGTGATAAGAAGCTTGGAAGTAAAAGGGGCTAAGTCTCTTGATGTTAGTAGTGGGCTTCAATCATCTCCTAAACAAGATATTAAGGACAATGGCTTGAATTTGATGGCAGCTACTGCTGATAGTGTAATCTTTGAGGGGAGATGTATGGAGGTTCCTTCTGACATGGCATTGGGTAGTTCTGTGCCTAATTCGGTTTCTTCTATTGTGAGTAATAAATTTAAGTTGTTGGAATCTTGTGGCGGGGATGGAGATGTTGTATCAGACTTGCTACCTCAAGTTAATATTGAAATTGAAGAAGGTGAGATGGAGAATGCAGAAGCTCACAACAAACATCTAGAGGATCCATCTGATGGAAGAGACACTGTGGATAATTGAGCTGAGGTCGTTGATGGTATGGCAATTGGTGGTTCAGGCAGTATCAAGCCCAAACTTTCGAAGGAACTTAGGTTCCTTGGTCCTTTGAATCCTTCTTCAAGGCATAAGAAAATGGATGGGTTAAGTAAAAAAAGGAGTGGGGGTCATTCCCCCATAGTGGCAAAATGAGTCTTTATCCTTTTGGAACTGCATAGGGGCGAATAAAAGAGAAGTCTCTCTTTATTTGAAGGAGTTTGTGAGAGATTGGAATGTTTTTTTTTTGTTGGGATTGTGGAAACAAAAATTTCTTCTATTGATAGATGTGAAGTTAGGAATTTTTTGGGGAATAATTGGGACTACTTTCTAGTGCCATCTGAAGGTTTGTCAGGAGGGATCTTGTTGTTATGGAGATCCGATATGGCTTCATTCTCTTTGTCAGAATCTTCTTCTCAATGTGTTGTTGGGGAGTTGAAGGTGGTTAACAGAGGTATTTGGTTAGTTTCGACTGTATATGGGAGTAAAGACCCATATAATAGAAGGAAGTTGTGGGAGAGTTTAAGAGGCATTCTTACTTGGAGTTGCCTTCGGTTGTAAGTGCAGATTTCAATTGTATCTTATCGCAAGAGGATAAGAGGGGTGGGAAGAAGTTCTCTTTTTCCTTAGGCCCTCAGGAGATGAAGTCTTTCATGAATAGAAATGATCTTCATGAAGTGAGGTTGATTGGAACAAAGTATACTTGGTGTAACAATAAAAGTGGTAGTGCTTAGATTTTGGAGAGGCTTGATTGGTGCTTGCTAAATACTAGAGCTTTGGATCTGGTTCATCAGGCCTCGGTCCATCATTTGGCAAGGTTAGCTTATGACCATTGCCCTGTTGTTTTGAAGATCTTCAACATGGATGCTGGTAAATTCAAATTTCGGTGCTTTGAGGATTTCTGGATTTCGTATCTAGCATCTCTTGCAGTTGTTACTAAATTGTGGAAGAAATCCATGGGCGATGATGCAATGGAGGTGCTGAACAGAAAATTTAATAGAGTACTCAGGGATTTACACTTTTGGAGCAAAGCAAAACTCAAGAACCTTCTGGAACTGAAGGAGAAATTAAAAAATGAAATTGCTAATCTTCAATTAGAAGAGGCTAATTTTTTGGGAGAGAATTGGTAGAGTTGATTGTCCAAGTCAAAATAAATCAAGATGCTCATGAAGACTCCTTCGACCTGTTATTCCAGAATTCAGGGAGGACACTATCACCATTAGCGTATGAAGGTATGCAACACTATCATCCTGAACCAAGATTTTGCAAGTGGATAAAGGAAGTAAAGCTGACATCTCGGGTTAAAATTTTTTGGTGGAGGCTTCTTAAGAATGCAATCCCTACATATCAATTTTTAGCTCATAGAAGGTTGCAGAGCAATGATTTCTATCCTAGATGCTGTATTTAAGTTGAAAGTGTGGAGCATGTTGCATTAAGATGTGTTAAAGTGAGAGAAGTTTTCTTACTTTTAAACAAATGGGGATTTGGTATACCTCTATTTGATAATACAAAGAGAAGATGTACTTGGATGGAGCACATTATTCTTCATAACCGTTTCCTCCTTAACCTCTTTTGAAATGTCATTTTTTTATCGTGGAAGGCTAAAAATAGATTCATTCATGATAAAGTGGAAGAGAATGCATATCTTATTACTGCAAATGTTGTGAGCTACACTTCAACATCCAAGTTGGTCTATAATTTTAACTCGGTCAGTCAGGATGCTAATCAGTTGTTAAGACTATCTAATACTTGGCATCCCCCTCCACCTGATTGGTTGAAGATCAATGTTGATGCTTCACTTGGATCATCTTATAGAGCTAGAGTAGGAGGTGTTTTTCGAGATTGTAAAGGCAGGTTTTTGTTGGCTTATGGAAGATCTTGCATACATTGGGACATTTCTCAATTAGAAATGTTGGCTATCCAATCACTAAAAGAGGTGATTAAAGATTGGATGTTCAAATTCAAAGGTGTTACTGTTGAAAGTGATAATTCAAATGTCATTACGGTTCTACAACATGCATTGGGGGATGGGTTCAAGGGAGAAGAAGATTTTGATTACTTCAATGAATTCCAATCTATTATATTCAAATGTATAGATAGAAGTAGTAATAAGTTAACAAACATGTGTGCTAACTTTGCTCTTATTCCATTTTAATGCTATTGGCATTTCTTCAAAAAAGAAAAAAAACTTTACTCTTATTACTAATTTTGTTTGGGAAGACCTAAGCTTGAATAAGATTCCTCCTTCTTTCGTTAGCCTGTTAAAAGAGGAATCATCTTTGTAGTTTCCTTTGTTCTTTTGATTAATGAAAGCTTTTGCTTTTTATCAAAAAATTAGAAGAGGCTAATGGAAATGGATTTTCTAATGACAGCCTACGGTTGTTGCTGAGCAAGACTTCCGAACTAAATATCACTTTAGCTCATTTGAACACTTGGTGGAGACAAAGGGCTTAGGTGAAGTGGGTGGAACAAAGAGATTCTAATTCTAAGTTCTTCCATGCTTTTGCTAATGGGAGGAGGAATGCTAATTTTATTCATCAAGTAAAGAATGCTAATGGAGTTCTATTGGAAGATCAATCGGCTGTTGAGGGTATTTTTCTTAACTTCTTTAACAATAAATGGAGGTATAAGGATTGCGTGCTTTCTGGTTGGCCTGTTATGATATCCTTAAGTATGGAAGACTATAGTCTCTTAAATGCCGAATTATCTGTTGAGGAAGTGGAATATGTTGTTAAGAACCTGGATTCAAATATTTCTCCTGGATCGCATGGTATGACTTGTTCATTTATAAAAGCTTATCGGAATGTTATTGGGGAAGATGTGTGGTGGGCTATCTATCAAATTTTATGCTCGGTTAAGATGTGTTCCAAATGGAAGGAGACATTTATTATTCTTATCCCAAAAGTTAAGAACCCTCTTTTTCCTTCTAATTTTCATCTTATTAGCCTCTGCTTATTAATTTACAAAATTGTCTCCAAGGTCTTATTAAATAGGTTGATGAAGGTTATCCCCTCTTTGATCTCAGATGAGCAAGTGGCTTTTATTAAAGGAAGGACTATCTCAAACCATATTCTTCTGGTTCAAGAGCTCTTCTATAAATTTAGACATTCCAAGTCTAAGAAAGGATTGGTGGCAATTAAAGTAGATATGGAACAAGCCTATGATAGTATGTTGTGGGATACTCTAAGACAAGTTTTTAAGACCTTTGGTTTTCCTCCAAGGTTCTCTCACATTATGATGGAATGTGTGGAAGATCCAAGATTTTCAATTCTCATTAATGGCAAGAATTCTAAATGGATTGAAGCTAAAAGTGGCTTTAGACAAGGATGTCCACTTTCTCTGTATTTATTCATTTTGTGTTCTCAACTTCTTTCTAGTGCCTTTTCTCTGAAGGGAAGAAATTTGGGGATCAAAGTCACAGCTGCTGCTCCGAGGATCTCTCACCTTTTATTTGCTGATGATATTCTGAAGTTTTCGAAAGGTAATATCAGGCATTTGAAGAAGTTTAAAAGGATTATCTCTGGTTACTGCAGGTGGATAGGATAGAGAGCAAACATCAATTAATCTTCTGTTATCTTTAGAAAAGTTGTTAGTCGGAATAATAGAAAAACTATTAATAACTTGTTTTGCTATAAGGAGGTGAAGGAAAAATGGTATACTTAGGCATTAAATTTGCTTTGAGAAGGTTGATTTCTTCTAATTTTTTATTCTTGTTGGAAAAGGTAGCTTCTAAATTGAACGTGTGGGGAAATAGATTCTTCTCGTTAGCGGTAGACTGGTGTTGATTAGATCTGTCATTTCAGCTATTCCAGTTTTTGCAGTAACACATTCTTTGGTTCCTTTAAACATCTTAAAAGTACTTGATAAGATGTGTAGGGATTTTCTTTGGAATAAGCAAGGTGGTAACCGTGGATTGCATTATGTAGCATGGAAAGAGCTTTGCAAACCATTCAGAGCTAGAGGTCGTGGAATTCACTCTGCTAGTCGTTTAAGAGAAACGTTTGCTTGGAATTTTCTAAACAAACCAGATTCATTACTTAATAAGTCTTTAGTTGCAAAATTTGATTTTGATATCTGGAATGCAAATGCCAAAAGGAGTACTTCTATCACTTGGAAAATTCTGAATAGTGGAGCTAATTCTCTTAGGCCGTTACTCAGATGGTCTATTGCTTCAGGTTCTTCTATAAACACCTTAAGTGATATTTGGGTGTTTGATAAACCTCTTGACAAATGGCCGACTTTTGTTGTTGTTCTAGACGGAGACTTTCCCACTCTGGATACTTTTATACGGAATGATAGCTGGAATATGGAAGAGCTTCTTAAATACTTTGGAAGGTCATTGGTGGATACCATTATTCAAATCCAGATCTATCCGAAATTACTGGATGACCGATTGGAGCTTATGAGGAGATTTTTTGGTAAAACTATAACTGCAATGCCGTTGTACTCTGATGAGGAAGAGCTTCTGGAGGATAAATATTGGAATTGGGTGAGGAATTTGAAATTGCCACGGCACCTGGAGCTATTTTGGTGGTACCTTTGGAAGAATGCAATTCCTACTACTAATTTTTTAAAGTCCAAAAGGTTATTGGATCATAATTTTTTGTTTGAGAGGATGAAATACTAATAAGGATCTGGATCATGTTACGGTCAGCTATTCGAAAATTAGTCAAGCAATTGCATTGGTGAATAAGTGGTGACTTCCAATTCCTGTATTTTCATCACTACAGGATTGTAAAATTAAATTGAGGAGGTTGCTTAAGGATAATCTGTTCATCACTCATCTTTATTGCTATTTTGTCTTCTTCTCTTGAAAAAGTAGAAACAATCTTGTTTATGATGGGAAGGAGAACGGTTTGGCCTTTATTATTTCAAATGCTATTAGTTTTGCATCTATCTCTTTGAAGTTTAATCTCTATTCGGATCACTGGGGTGCTAATCAGCTTCGACTGTCTTCTAATTTTTTGCTATTGCAAATTTGGTTTCAAGGACTATGATTTTGATGATAGCAAACCTTTTTATTTTTGTTTGAGGTTCTAATCTTTCAGGTTCACAGGATCAATTGCAATTCAAGCCAGCTCAAGATCGAGTCACTCTGTTTGTGTTTCAGGTTCAATATCTTTTTCAGTTTTCTTGAGTCAAATGTCATGTAATGGATCCCCAAGCTAAGTAACCTTGCACACACACACTCAGGGGGAGAGTTTTAGTGAGTTAGAGTTTCTGTTTATTTTTTGTTCAAATCATCCTAGACAATATTCATATCATCCTAGGTGATCCAATGAAAATAGAAACCCTAACTAGGGTAGCCATGTTAAGTCGGATTGATTAAGCATATTGTCCTAGATGATAGACACATTGTATAAGACGATAGGCTCAAATCAGAAATTCTTAGTCGCCAGATCAGGTTAGCCAAGTTTTTATTTTTAGAGATTTGGTCTAATCGTCCCGGATGATACGTGTATCATCCTGGATGATCTATTACAATCATGCCTAAATTAGTCTGGTAATTAAGGAAATTAATTAAGGTTTGGTTGATTCGATCATATCATCCTGGACGATCACAAGATCATCTTGGAAGATCAATTGGAAATCCTGACCGTCCAGAGCATTTCATCTGGATGACCCGAATAATCCTCTAGATGATATTCCCAATTTTGAACTAATCATACGGGATGATAGAGATATCATCCTGGACGATCAAGGCATTTTGAGATTGTCCAGCAGGTTTTGGCTGTACGACCCGAGCTGTGTGCAGGATGAAATTATCATTTTTGAATTAATCATACAGGACGATAGAGATATCATCCTGGATGATCAAGTCATTTTGAGATCATCCAGCATAAGTTACCCTGGACGACCCGAGCTATCTTCTAGACAAAATTTCTGAGTTACACTAATCATCCCGGACGATCGCAGAATCGTACGGGACGATTTGAAAAAATTTTATCTTCTAATCGTCCAGAGAAACTAGATCATCCAGGATGATATATGTGTTTATTTTCTGATCGTACAGGATGATCTACCGATCATCCTGAATGATCTTTGTCGACCAGTTAAAATTTAGGGCAATTTTTGAGCCCTACTATTTAAGATCTTTTTCTTGCAATAAGAAAGATCTTTTGCCACCTTCCTTGTCAGAGAGAACCTTGAGAGAGAGAGAGAGAGCTTGGGAGAGAGAGAGAGAGAGGATCTTGTGAGGGGGAGTTTGTGAGGTGTTCACAAAGGTTGCTCCAAGCAAGGATCTGAGTCGTCTTCTCCGGTCGTGGTCTCTTGTCTTGTTGGTGTCTCTATAGAAGGATTGTCTACAAGAAGATCTAGGTTCTCTGCCTGCTTCAAGAGGAAGTGAAAGGAGTATAGGTTCTCTGCCTCACCAGGTTAGTGGAAAGGAGTTTTGTACAAGCTTCTCCACCTTGCTGTGGGAGCAGAAGGAGAGTCACTTAGTGATAGTGCAATACCCGGAGGGGAGGCTCCAGGGAGTGGACGTAGGTCAAGACCGAACCACTATAAAATCTGGTGTGTTCTTTCTGATTATCCTTCGCATTTATTTTTCTATTGATGATCATGTGATTGTTATTATTATTCTATTATGGTTGAACATCTGTACATCATCACAAAACTATAATTGTTTTAAAACATTCAAAAAGATTTTTCTAAATTATTTTCTCTCATGAATTTTTAAAATAACCAATTAACCCCCCCCCCCCTTGGTTAGCCTCGGGACTAGTTCTCAATGGCTTAACATCCCTAACGAACTTTCATTGAAACCCTCTTCCACCAGAATGGATAAAGGTTAATATTGATGCTGCTACATTGTCTTCTAATTTGGCTGGGGTGGCTAGAGTGTTTAGAGATCACAAAGGTAGATTCCTCCTTGCTTTTGGAGTCAAGTGCACTCATTGGGATAGTAGTTATATGGAGCTGTTGGCTTTCTTGTCATTGAAGGGTTTAATCCAGAAATGGATGTACGAAGCTAGAGGCATCATCATTGAACGGGACAATGTGAATATTATAAAATATCTGTAAAGTTCAGTTGGTAAAAAGACTCAGAAAGTACATACGCTTGAAGTGGAAGACTTGTCTTTTCTCAAAGATTTTGATAATCTTTTATTTCATTGGTTTAATAGGAAATGTAATAAGTTAGCTGATTTTTGTGCTAACTTCCCTTTAGATGGTGATTTTTATTGGGATGACCTTAATTGTAATAAAATCCCCCCTTCGTTTCTTACTTTGTTAAAGGAGGATTGTGATAGGATTTCTATCACTAGTTAGTTGTAATAACGGTACTTTTCTTTAATGCTATATGAAGTTTCTCAAAATAAAAAACCATTTATAAAAGAGGTTATTAAAAAAGAAATACTTAAATAGTTGAATACAGTTATTGTGTATCCTATCTCAGTTAGTGCTTGGGTGAGTCTTATTCATTGTGTTCCTAAGAAGGGTGGTTTGACTATAATATCTAATGAGCATAATGAGCTTATTCCCATAAGGACAGTCACTGGTAGGAAAATTTATATAAACTATAGAAAGCTGAACAAGTCACTAGAATAGATCAATTTTTTCTTGTCTTTCCTTGACAAAATACTAGACAGGTTGGCAGGACACACTTTCTACTATTTTCTAGATGGATATTCAGGATACTATTATATTCTTATAACTCTTGAGGACCAAGACAAAACCACCTTCACCTCTCCTGATTGGAAATTTGCCTTTAGAAGAATACCTTATGGTCTGTGTAATGCTCCAAGTACTTTTCAAAGATATATGATGTCTATTTTTTAAAATTTAATAGAGCAAGGCATTGAAACCTTTATGGATGACTTTTCTATTTTTGGCACTACTTTTGATTCTTGTCTTTATCATTTAACCACTGCGCTTAAAAGTGCTTAAAAGATACATGGAAACAAATTTAGTATTAATTTGGTGTAAAAGTTAATTTATGGTAACGAAAGGGATTGTTCTATGGCACAACATTTTAAAGATAGGGTTAGAGTTGCTTAAGGCCAACGTTCAAGTAATAAAAAATTTGCCACCACTAAGTTTTATTAATGGCATTAGAAGTTTTCTTGGTTATTTAGGATTTTATAGGAGATTTATAAAGGACTTTTCTAGAATCACTAATCTATTATGTCATTTACTTGAAAATGAGGTTTCTTTTGTGTTTAACACTACATATCTTAATGTTTTTAAAACTTTAAAATATCATTTAATTCCTTCACTTTTTATTGTTGCACCTTATTGGTCTTTGCCTTTTATAGCTATGCATGATGCAAGTGAATTGTAGGCCAAACGTAAGATAAAATATTTCACATTATTTTTTAGGCTAGTAGAATTTTGAATGCTACATAATATAATTCTATAACTACTGAAATGGAACTTTTATCTATTGTCTTTCCTTTTGATAAATTTCAATCTTACTTCATTTGCATAAAATTTATAGTGTATATTGATCATTCTGCTATCAAATTTCTTATGACAAAGATGGATACCAAACCTAGACTTGTTAGGTGGATACTTTTCTTACAAGGATTTGATGTAGAAATCTTAGATAGAAAAGATACTAAAAATTAATTTCATGATCACCATTCAATACTTACATTTAAAGAACATGTATATATTAAAAATGATTTCAATGAATTTTTCCTGATGAGCAACTGTTTTCTTAACATTTGAGTAGATTGCCTTGGTATGTTGATCACATAAATTTTATTATTGGTGGTGCGATTACATTTGATTTACCTTCTACTCAAAAATAAAAAAATTTGCATGATGCTAAAGATAACTTTTGGGAGGAACCATACTTATTTAAAATTTGTAATAATCAAATTATTAGAAGATGTGTCCATGGGAAAAAAATAGAACCTATAATTAGATAATGTCATGATTCACATTCTCAAGGGCATTTTGGAGGACATAAAACTACTTCTATGATTCTTTAATCCAGATTTTATTTGCCTATATTATTTAAAGATGTAAATGAGTATGTTTAAAAGTGTGATCAATGTCAAAGAGTAGGAAACATTACTAGTAGAAATGAAATTCCCTTAAGTTATATTTTGAATGAAGAGATGTTTAATGTTTGGGGACTGGACTTCATAGGTCCATTTATGTAAGCCCATTGATGCCAATACAATTTAATTACTATTCACTATGTATCCAAATGGATGGAAGGAGTGGGAACCCCTAAAGTTGACGTTCAAAAGAGTTGAACCAATATCATAGTGCTCTGACTATTAGCATCGTAGCATTAAGAATGCCTTGGTGCCAAATCATGATAATATAGTGCTAGAGTCTCAAAAGTTTGAGCACTGGAGCATTGGACTGCACAATGCCATAACACTTGATTACAAATTCATTTGTCACAGCACTAAACATTTGTAGTGCTGCAGTAGAGCAATTTATGAAATATGAAGCCTCCTTGAATTAGATAAATGAAGCACCGGTTCAACTAATAGCCACACCAAATCAATCTAGCACGTCACTGGAGCTAATTTAGTAGCATTAAGGTGCTAGTTCAAATTATAATGATATGGCACCACCATGTCAAGCATTGCGATGCCTGAGTCCATTTATATACTTAATTTTAATAGATTTTACTATTTTTGTTTGGGTGTTATGTCATTCTAGTGAGTTTTGAGTACTTAACTGTAGTGCCACCTTAGAGTTAGGTCTAAGGGGGAAAGAGGAGAGAAAGATATATCAACTAGAGTGGTTAGCCTACCTTATTATGAGAAATTAAGTATCAAAAGAGAGAGGAGTGTGGAGAGTAAAGTTATACTATCTTGGTGATATTTATTTAAACTTATTTTCTTGTACTTTCTTTCCAGAAGAATCAATGAAATCTATTTTATTTAATTTTAATTCCATGGTAAGCTAAACTCATAGTTTTGGGCTAATGATGTGAAGCCTTAGTAGTTATTAATGTAGATACTTGTGTTTAAACAAATTAAAAAATATTTTCAATATCTCTTGTTCTTAATTTAAATTATATAATGACCATGTGTATAGTTAAAATATAGTGTGATATATTGTCTCAACGGAGGAATATTGGAATAATTGAGAGTATTAAAATGGAATGCTTGCATACCAAGATATAGGATGTATAGTGTTCTAAAGTCTATGGAAAAATAAGAATTGATGGAGGGTCAAAAAACTTCCTTCACTTTCTTACAAGCTCAATGGAGATCTATTGTTGCATATGCTCTAATTCATAACCAATGGAGAGTCTACTTAGGAAAGCTTTGAAAATTTAAAATTATTAGTCCATAATATTATATTTAATGGTATCTTATCTTTATTTTGCATTTCTTAGTTAGGATAGAATCTAAACCTACTTTTTGTTGCATAGGATAAACATTGTAGCTTAAATAGGTGTACTAGCACATTTTCATTCAAGCATAATACTTCCTTTTGGAATTGAAACTCTCTTATATCACTTTTATTACTTAATCTTCACATAAAGTTGCATTATTTGTGGGATTATTTTATGCACCAATGCTCATGTTTCATAAATATTCTTTCTTTATCTCTTCTTATACAAAATTCTATATAAGATGAATATTGTCATAATATATTCTTTTCAGAACAAGAAGTTTGAACCATGTTTGAATTTCAAACAATATTTAAACCTACAAATTTAGATTTCAACAAGGTTAAAACCATAAAGTTTGTGTTTAAACATAGTTCAAACATCTTAGTGAATCTGATATTTAAAACATTATCTTCAAAATCAAGGGTTGAACCATTTTTAGCACATATTTTAATATAATTTCGGGTTCCAACATGGTTTTTTTCTCATTATCTCATATGGAATTGATTTATTTGATTTAATTTATGTAGTACATATATTGTTAAACTCAATGAGCCTAAAAGCATATCTATGGTTTTGATGATCATAAACATTTTGGGTTGTATTAATTTATGGTTAATGATTTTATATGTACATGTTTTCTATTTGTATTAATAATTTTGCTTATACAATAGATGAAGGCTAACGCAAGATTGTACAAATAAATATAATGGCAATCATATGCTGAAGATGGTGCATTTAGTCTAAGCACAAGTAGAAAATATCTTTCTTGAATCTAAAGCCATCAAAATAAAAGAAAACTATATGCATCAAGAACTTGTATTTTTTACTTTGGAGTCATATCTCATTAGCATATTATTCATGCGAAAAAATAAGCAGACACCAGAGTAAAATTGACTTAAAAAATATTTTTAAAAAATTCTTTAAAATAATTAACCAAGTTAACTTGATCTTTGTATATCTCATTATATAATTATGAAATATTCCTTGAAGATGTGCATAGGATTTTTGGTGTTTTTGAAGGGCCATGTCATATTAGTCACTAGAAAATTTAAAATTGAAATATAAATATAATCATATTGTACCATTTCTATTATATTATATGAAAACTGATAAGGAAATTTATAATAGCTATGTACTCTTTTTCTTAATTAGGTTAATTCAAAATTTGACCTAGTCTTACTATATGTCAAAAATTTGAAAAGCATAATAGTTGTATGCTCAGATTGCATATCATACTATACAGTGATACAAGCAATTAACATAATCAAGAGCCGCATATTCAAGACCAAATAAAAAATCAAATATTAAAAAAATATTGTATTGCATATCTATATTGTGCATGCCAATTAAATAAAGATAATTCTTCAAAAAAAAAAGCTAGAATGATCTTATCATATTATACAATGTATATCATATAGTTTAATCAAACAAAGATGATTTTTCTGTGAATCAACTTAATGAACTATTCATACTATACAATACTTACATCATACTATACAATCTAACTAAATTTTTTTATATTAATAACTTAAGGAATTTAATCAAAACCTCTTAGCATAAACACTCTATATTAACACTAAAATGTAATTTTTGAGGGAGTTGGTTGTAACTATTTTTTCTTTGGATAGATGCAAAGCAATTTAAATTATAATTTATTTAAGAAAAATTGAAATTGCATAGACTCTTGAATTTATTTGAGTTTTATAATCGAACTCATCATTATGAATGATATATCATCTTGGAAGGTGATAATATCATTCCCTAATAAGTTCGGATTATGAAACTATAAGTCTCATCCCAACTACCAAAATCAAATTTGGGGATGACTTATATATGATTCCAAAGAATCAACCTGACATCCAATTATGCTTTTGATTATGTTAATTGAGATGCTTTCTCATTAGTTATTGTAGTTAAATCATTACAGTGAATTACATATGACCCCAAAGGGTCATAATGATGTTTAAATAATGGTTTGACTTCAAGAACTTTGATATATGTATCATTAATTTCATACTCAAGCATATTGATATTAAGTAATAAATTTCTACAAAAAAGGGAGGATATCACCCACTATCAATTCTTTGAATATGACGATAATGATCGTCGTTGATTTTCTTGATTTTATCAAAGAGAATTAACTAATTTTTAGATTGATATGGTCATTAAATCTCCTACGAAGGTAAACCTTCGTAGCTAATTACATCATAGGAATTTGGGCTTCCTATGAACACTCTCGATTAGAATAATGGTAGAAGTCTTATTTTTGAGATTTCACGGAGTGATATCAAAGGAAAGAATTTAGGGTTCCAAATGGGATTGGATCAAGTTTTGAAAATTTATTTTTGGAGGCCAATGGAGGAATGGTAGGAGGAGTCTTGGGATTCTAAAATAATTCAGAAACACCCTTATCTATCTTATGTGTTAGGCTTTTCATTTTGGTTTAGAAGGAAATTTTAATATTAGTTGTCATTTTATTAGAATGTTGGAATTATATTCTCGAAATTAGGGACTTATAATTTTGGGTATGCCCAGATCCTAAATCTAATTTGGGCACTAAATCATGGTGGCCCCAACCTAGCTAATTGTATGCAAATCTGGACTTATTTAGGTCTAGAATGGGGAGCCAACTAACTATCTAGTGCTTTAAAACTGTGATATAATCATTATGAAAGATGGGTAAAGTAGTTGTTTAAGTTTTGAGAAATTGGGACCAAATGTCTAGAGAATGTCCTAATTAGCCCCTTTACCTACGTAGGATTATTATGCTCGAATACAATTAAAATTTTAATTCTTTAATTGTGTTCTAATGCAATACATGTTGGTTGACCTTGTATGCATAAATGATATAAAGCAGTTTAAAACTTTAGCTTTAAAAATAGAATTTTCCCTAGAGATTGCATTATATCTCCTAAATAGAGATGCACCCTAGTAGACCAGGTGGTCTACCACAACCTACAAGCGGGGAGGTGCCTAACAAGAATGAGAAGGTATAATATGTATGCATAAGATTCTCAGCATGCCCGAGCTTACTTCTTATGATCGTTTATCTTTTTATGTTGGCCTAAATATTTTATTTAGTTATGAGTAGAAAAAATTTTATCCTTACAAAGCATAATTTCATGCAGGCCAAAACAAAATCAGCATGCAAGAAAGAAACATAGGAAGATTTATGAAACCCCTAATGTACAAAAGTAAACACAACATTGAATTTACATAACCAAAGTATATCAAGTAAAAGTAAAAGTTCATATGATAAATGCCACTTAATTACAACTCAGGGTCTATAGAAATTAAAAGTGGCTGGGTACCACTAACAACAACCAGGATTCTAATCCTAGGAATGATGCAAGTATTTTTAAAATGGGATATTTTTCTTTTAAAATCTTTTTTTCTTTGTCTTCCTCCCTTCTTTGAGCTATTTGGATTTGTCGGGTTTAAGTATCCAAATGGAAAGAACTCCTCCTTAAAGGGGTGTTTCTTTCCTCTTTGGACTTTTAAATCATCCTAATTTGAATCCCAAAATGAAAGGAACTCTCCCCTAAGAGATGCTACCCTCCTATTTGGACTTCAAATTAGATAGATAATATCTCATTTAAAATTTAACTTTCACAACTCAAATTGAATTCAAAATATATGTAGGAAATAATATAAGGACTCTGAAACAACCTGTAAGATTATCCTAAATAATTTATATATAAAATCATTAGCATTCTTATTATTTATATAACCAAATTTCTCACATTTGAGCATAAAATTACTTGGTTATGCTCTTATGACTTTTAGGGGGCTTAGTAATTTTTAACAACCGAAGAAAATTCCTTAGTTAAATTTTACTTTAGCCCTCTATTTAATAGCCCTACTCGAGCATGGCTACCTGCAAAAACTTTGTTAGCATCTAGATTATTCCTAACCTAGGAGAAATCATGTGCCCATCACATCAATTCATAGATAAAATAATAAAATCATCACGTCATAAGGCTTCACAAAATACATCAATCATAATAACCAGCATACATTAAAATCCATAAAAACCCTTGGTGTATAAGTAGCAGAAAAAGAAGGAACACCAGCCTAGCCTAAAGCTAAAAGTGGTTGTCCTAATAGACCATCTAAAGTTTGTGCATCAGGTTGTGTGGATTAGATGTGTCCTATGTTGGATAGTTATTGAAGTTTTTTAATGGTTTTTATTTGTTGTAGGTTGAAGGGATTTTAATTTGAGTTTAAATATTAGTATTTTAATATTCATTTCATGATGAATTTCATTTGTTGAATGATCATTACCTTTATTTGCACCAAGGCTGTGGGGTTTAATAGCCTCGTAGGCCCTGGTTACTCAGTAGTTGCCATTCTAACTCATTAAATTAATAATTTTTGTTTGCTATCAATTGATTTGTGGCATTATTACAATGGGCTTGAGAAACTAGGCCTCCTTACGACACTTAGCCCTGCAGCTTGTGGTAGCCCATCTTAAGAACTTGGTCGATGTAGTTGCATTAATGATTTAATTTTGGTTAACTAATTCATGATTAGTTAATTTTATAATTTTGCAATCCATTGAATTCATTCGGAGACAGCGGGCTCGAGGAACCAGGCCTCCTTAGGACACGTTGCCCCATAGCTCAAGGTAGTCCATCCTAAAAACTTCATCAATAAAGTATTTTTTGTGTATTTTTAGGTTGGTTATCTAATTTTATTGCTTGGATTAATGTTTTTCTGGAGTATTGATCATTTGTTTAATTTTTTATTTTTATGAATTATATTAATTCATTAAAAGAAGGGTCCAATTTTTTTACTTTTATATTTAGAGTAAATTTTTAAATTTTGGCATTTTTTTTAATTGTAGACCCTAAGCTGAGTAAAATGACACTAAGCTTGCTAGATTTGGATTTTTTGGAATTAGTTATAATTTTTCAAAGTTCTGATGCATTATTAAACTTTGGTTGACTAAAGAGTTGTCATTTTTATTTTTTTAGTGATTTATAAAAATTTAATATTTTTAATTAATAGTAGACCCTTAAAGGACTCCAATGCCTTTGAGTCTACTTAATTTGTAGTTTTCTAAAAATTAGTTATGAATTTTTGAAATTTTGTCATTTAATTTGTTAATTAAGGAGGTTTTTTTATTTTTGCACCAAACTCACTCCAAACTCCTTTAAATCACTCCCAAAGATCAGGGATAACTTGTAAAAGTATTATCAAGAGTTTGGAATTTTTTTGATATTTTTAATAAAATTTAATTATTTATTTTAATAAATTATATATATTCTTTAATTATTTAATTAAGATTAATTTTGAAGTCCAGTGAATGGGATTTTATTTTTTTTTGGATAGAGGATTGAAATCTTAATAATTTTGTATATTATTTCTATTTTTTAGATTTAATTTAGATTTATTTCATTTTTAAATTTTAGGCCCCTTAAGTGGGCTAATTTTTTATTTGATTAATTTTCTCACCTAACGACCTCAAAATTTAGTGAAATTAAAACCTAAAGTTTATAATGTCACTAAATTCAATTTCTTAGAGTTTCACCACTACTAGGTGTGTGTGTAATTTTCTAGATTTTTTCTAAGTTTTCTTGACATTATCCTTAATTATTTTTTCTACGTGTCACTAGTATTCCATTGGGTCTAAATTTGATTCCTCAAACCCTCACACACGTGTAAACACCCCACAAAAAAATGACAGACAAATTCTACTTACTTGAACAAATAAGAATTTTCAAAGTTAAATGGGAGTTTCAGAGCCTCAAAATTAAAAAAATAGAAGGATAAAACTAAGGAGAAAAGCAGACAATAGAAAATAAAATAAAATAAAAAACATCATGCTTTATTGATCGAATAAGATTCAAACTCCTCAATAATTGAAATTGAGGAAAACATTTCAAATCTCTATCTACTGCTAAATAAAGGATAAAATGGTTTAGATCACGAGCTTTGCATATGATTTTTCATATGGTAAGCTTCTTCTTTTTTAAGAACCACATGCTAGTTTTAAGATGTTAATTAAAAAATACATTGCATTAAATAAAATTTTTGTTCTTTGTACAATGATCATGCTACTTTTATATATAAATCTAAAATTTTTAAAAAAATAAGTGAAAAGAAAATATTTCCATACATAATGAGAGTGAGTATGCATCTACTGCACTAGGAAGTGATGTCTCACATTTTCATTAAGTTGACCATGACCTTCAAGTCAATGTTGGAATAATAAAAAGTGAAAATGGAGATTTAAGAAGGGTAATTCTGTATCTAAGAAATACTACACCTATTTCTATACATGTTCATGTAACACCTAGAATGGTTCCACATGTAACAAATTCTTTTAGGAAAAAAAAATAGATCTTATAAGCTACTCCATTCATTCTCTTTTGTTACCTATTACTCAGTTTGCATGATATGACATACTATGTGGTTGTGTGCATATAGATCACATGTGAGACTATGAATATAAATCAAAAGTGAATAGGAATCATCACAGGAGGCATACATCAAATAATATTAAGGGTCCAAAGTCAATCTTAGTTCGTAAGGTCACACCTTAGCATGTTTATTTAGATATGCTTTCACAATAGAACTAATAAAGGCATGCATTACTTGGATAATAGACGTTCACATCATTTGACATGAGATAAGATTAAATTCATTGCACTTAAATTTAAGAGTGGTGTAAAGGTGAAGCTTAGCATTAATGCCACATTGAAAATAATCATATTAGGATGGATTGAAGCATAACTTATTGAGCTTTACTTAGTTGTGTGATAAAATATTTGATATAAATTCTTTTTCTTAAAAGGTTATTTAGAAGTTGCACATACAAAATAATGAGTTTATGCTTAATTTGGATAGTATTGGAAGGTTAAAGGAATTTCATAGTTTAAAAATCCCAGTAGAAGAACCTTGACTATGAAACAGAAGACTGTGTCATGCCAACATGAACATCTGTAGGCGAATCACACACCTAGAGTTGGTTATAAGGGAAACAAAGCTTGAATTTAATAATGTCAATTTGTGTGATATGTAGATATTAAGAAAATATATTAGGTCATTATTTCATTCTATCAAGAACATAGTTAATGCCACAAGAGATATTATAGATGAATTTATTTGGACCTAATAGTCCCACAAATTTGGGAGAAAATTCATATGATTTTGTGATAATTGGTGACTTTACTAGGTTTACTTGGGTTACATTTTCATCTCAAAAGAGTGACTCTTTTCTGAGTTTAGGTTATTTATTTTATGGATATAAAAGAAGATGAGTTGAATGATATCCACTACCAACAACAATCATTATAGGGAGGTTGAATATGGAAATTTTAAAATGGTTTACCATGAAATATGTATAAAGAAAAATTTTTATCTCTTAGGACACCATAATGGAGAGGATAAAGGAGAGAAAAATATAACCTTAATTGAAGCTACTACATTAATATTAAGGGAATATAAGCTACCTAATTTTTTTTATACTAAACATTGAATGTAGTTTATTAAGCATTGAATTGAATATAGATAAAACCTAAGCTAAATAAACCTCTATAAGTTATTAAAAGGAAAAACACCCAATATGTCATATTGTATATTTTTGGGTGTAAGTATTTATTTTGAGTAATGGAAAAACTAATTTGGGGAAGCTTGATGCCATGTTTCATGAAGTTATATTCTTGGATTACTTCTTTATGAGAAAATCTTATAGGGCATTTAACAAAAAAATACTTGTAGTTGAGGTCATGTAATACTTTTGATTTATCTTATAATGTTGACTAGCCTAAAAAAAAATAGAAGTAGAGGAAGATGGTATGCCTAATATTAAAAAATAAGATAAGAGGACAAAAAGCACACCCATGAAAAATTTCCTCAGGAGTGGAGATATGCATTGAGCCACTCTAGAAACTTGATTAGATAAGACTCATATGTTGGAGTTAAGACTGAACACATCCTCAGACAGGAGGCAGGCTATACACCCTCTATTTATATGATTGAGCCCACTAGTATGAAATATATAATGCCCCAACATCAAATTTAGAAGAATTGTCAGTTTTAACATCTAATTAATCCACTAGAGCTTATATTAATCCATTATATAAATTAGACCAGCAAAAAGCAACTACAAATCATTTATATTAAAATATAACATTATATTTATTCCTAAAAATTCATGAAAAATAATTAATAGTTCTATCAATACATTAATTAATTTAATGTTTTACTCCTAATTATAAGAGAATAAAATAAAGTATGAAAATATAAGAAAAACTTTGAGATTTCAATCAGCCTCACTCCACTGGATCCTGACCCCTTCCCTATCCTAAAATTAATATCATCCATAAATTGAGCTAATTGTTTATAAGGTTACCATAAACTTCCATTATAAGCAATATAAGGAAGTAAAAATAATATCCATGTATTCATTCAATCAAAAATAGTGTAAATATATAATTTTAAGGGCATGTGGCAATCACTATGAACTGTAGTATGTCAAATGAATATTAAACACAAGTATAGATGTATCTTATGAGCAGTGGTCAGTAACTATATAAAGAATCTATAGGCTTTATTACTCATATATTCATCATTATAAAATAGTTTAGTTCATATATTAGTTTAAGGAAATCTAAACACCTATCATCATATAGTGTTTATGCTATGCATGTATATCATATTTTATTCAATATTGGTGTAGTATGTCATTTACATCATATAATTCATATATCATGTGCTTGTATACCATGTAAATCATGTAATTCATATGTATCATATGCCCTTGTACCAATCTTATAATTCATGACATGTACCTATACCAGTCATATCAAGTATCATGTATAAATCATTTCATGTCATATCAAATGTGTAATCTATCATATATACTCATATCATACACATATGTAATAAATATAATCAATATAACAAAAACTGGACATCTAATCACCTGTGGCTTTATTCTTATATCAAGTCCTCTAGGCTAAATCTATATCAATTAATCTCAATCTTGTCAATTCTATTTCTAAAAATTAATCTCATTTCACATTTCATAAATTAGTTTGGTGGCTTTCATGTAAAATGTCATCACTTCCTGCCCATCAGTGTAGCATATCATATCAATCAATCTCTTTATGCTTCCCTTTCATGTCATTTAGGATTACCTCATACCTTATTTAAAGGAAATCCCACTGGCCTGCCCTTCTATTCAGGGTAACATATCTCCAGCCCAACTAAATTAGTTAATCCTTTTTAGCTAGCCTTTCTTACCCTTTTTCACACATGTCTCGTTATATACAGCATAAGAACAAATATAATATAAAGATTTAATGTAATTATCAGTACATTGATCAGTATGCCAAAAATGCATGTTGATAATTTTTTTTATAGAAGTGCAATTTGCATTATTCATTAAAAGAAATTATGAATCTCCGAGTGATAGTAATTCTATCACATTCCTCCTTCAATAATGAAAATAGAGTTGATGAAAGGTTATTATCTAATACCTCTTCACAAAGAAAATTACCAAACATATGGTGATAAGTGAGAGAAGGTGCGGGATTCTAGTGAGAGAAGGTGAGGGATTCTAGTGAGAGAAGGTGCGCGATTTTTGAATTTTTGAATTCCCGGTAAGTCCGTCTTCTCCTCCAAGAGGAGGTTAGATGATGGTGGGGACCTGCCGCCGTCCAGCCTGCAACTTCGAGGCCATTGGTGAATGAGGATGGTCGAAGAAGAGCTAAGGGCAAACTGGTTATCTCAGATGCTCGTGAACGTCAGAGCGACAAAACTATTCATGTAGAAGGTAAAGGCAAGAAGTTGGCTATGGATTCAAATTTTAAGGTACCTGGCTATTCAAAATTTAATAGCTTTTCTCCAGACCCGGGGGCTTCCTCTTCCGGTATGAAAATCTTTGTTAATCATTTTGGGAATTCAAGTGCGATCCCTGTCCATGACAGTAAGATAAACGTGAATTCACTAACTTTGGTCAGCAATGGTTTTCATAACAATTTTAGGTCTCCAGCTGTATCAGAGAAATGTGTTAAGTCTCCATCTGACATAGCTAATCAAGCATATGGTGATAAGTCTGATCTTCATAACTCAGATTTGGCGTTTGTTAGAAGTGGGGTTTCTGTGGATTTGGGGAATACAGGTGAATCTAACTCAATTGATGTTAGACATGTTGTTGAACCTCAACAGAATGCTTAGAAGAAAAGGGATAATATTAATGTTTCAGGAATGGATTTGGGAAATTTTATTTCTGAAGATGGCAGCACAGTTAAGTTGCATGTCCAAAATGAATTGGAAAATTCTAATAAGCTTTCTAAGTCTATTGTGGTTTAGGTATTCGGTGGTGATGCTCCTCAAAATGTGATAAGCTCAGAACTCAGGAGATAGTGGTCGCAATTCAGGAAATTCCATCTCACAAAGGTAAGGGATGGGTTTTGTGTTCTTTTTATGAGCAAGAGGCTTTGGAGACTGTTCTATCCAATGGGCCTTGGTTCATAAGAGGATTAATCATTGGTATTGATAGGTGGACGCCTGAGTTCAACCAAGACTCACTAAAAGGGCTTACAGCTCCAATCTGGATTCGATTGCCTAACCTTCCTCTCCAATGTTGGGATGAGATCAACATCGGTCGAATTGCTTCTATGGTGGGAAAGCCATATCTGATTAACGGTAATCTGAATCAGTGGGGAAAAAGAGAATATAGAAGAGTATGTGTACGTATCCATCTTGATTCCAAACTTCCACTAGGAGTTTGGGTGGAGGGCTCTTTTGGGAAGTTTTATCAAAAGATAGAGTACGAAAGACTACCTACTTTTTGTTATGAATGTGGGAAGATTGGGCACAGCAAGGACGATTGTCTGGTTAGTAAGAAGGCTGCAGGTGATGTGGAACAAAATATTGTTAGTTCAGGTCTCCCTCTAGAAGAAGATGGTAATAAGGACAAGAATAATAGAGTTCACTCTATGGATGATAAGGACTATGGTCCTTGGTTAGTTGTTAACCATCGCAGGAAGAATTTCTGGAGTAACATGAGATTCCAGAGACAAATCAACTTCAATGATGAGAAGGAGAAGAAACACATGAAATCGGCTCAACACATAGAAGAAAAAGTGGGAATGAATGTTGCTAGTTTGGAAAGGAAATCCTTGGGAGCTGTTAAGAAGACGACTCCTGAAGTAGAGCCGTTAACAGAAGTTTAATTGCCAGTTTTGAGTGAACATCTTATTATGGAGGTGGATTCGGGTACTACAAAAGATCCATATGCAAGGTCAGGTGATGTGAATGTAGACGACATCAGCAAATTGCCTTCTACTCAAGGTAGGGCCAATAAATTTAGTATTTTAGAAGGAGTACTGGAAGAAGGGGAAATTCCTTCTATTAAAGAAGTGGATGGTGATCCCAAAATAAACTTGGAGGAGGTGGATAAAGGAAGTAAAATTCCAGGGAATTGTAACTTAGCAAGTTCTTTTGAGGAGATGAATGGCATTGGTGAGGAATCATTGGTGACAAAGAAAAAAGGAAAGAAGCAACTCAAAGGGCTGGGCCCTATCAATGTGACGTTAAGGAATAGGAGGGTGGATGGAGATAGTAGAGAGAAGGCGGGGAAAGCTTCCCCTGGCATTTCATAAATGTCCTCTATTTGTTTTTGGAATTGTAGGGGAGCTAGGAAGAGGAAGGCTTCCCTATTCCTTAAAGAGGTAGTGAGTAAGTATGGGTTTTTTTTAATTGGTTTATCTGAAACCAAAATCACTAATATGGATAGATGGGATGTTGATATGTTGATTGGTACTGATTGGGAGTTTGTCCAAGTTCCGGCAGAAGGGTTGTCAGGAGGGTTATTGATGTTATGGAAATCCAGTGTGGGGAATTTTCAATTGTTGGATTCCTCTTCCCAATTCATTATAGGAGATTTTGAGGTCCCTAATATAAGTAAATGGCAGATTGCTTCTATCTATGGAAGTAAGGATGTGTATAGGAGAAGGAAGCTTTGGGAAAGATTGGAGTTCTTCTCTCTAGTAGATCAGCCTTAGGTGATTGGAGGGGATTTTAATTTTCTACTCTCTAAAGAAGATAAGAAAGGAGGTAAGAGATTTTACTTTTCTCTTGGTTCTAAGGAAATGTACTCTTTCCTTTCTGCTAATGATTTGCATGAAGTCAATTATATGGGACAAAGATTCACTTGGTGTAATAACAAATCAGGATCTGATAGGATCCTGGAGAGATTGGATAAATGTTTTGTAAATTCAAATGCCTTGGTTATTCTCACAAACTGGTGGTCAGGCACTTCACAAGGATTGCTTCAGCTCATAATCCAATTCTTCTTAATCTTATGGATTCTCGAAAAGTTACAAGGAGAATTATCAGGTATGAAAATGTGTGGGCTTCCAATAAGCATCAACAGCGGTGATAAAGAGAGTTTAGTTGAAAAGGTATCATGGTAACATGTCCCATATTCTAAATTTGAAGATGGAAAAATCTTTGAAGGCTCTTTTTTATTGGAGCAAAGACAAGCATACTAATTTAATTCAAATGAAGGATAGCCTAATGGAAGAGATTGAGGTGTTACAAGTTAAAGAAGAAGAGGATGGAGGTCTATCGGAGGAGGACTGCTGGAAGCTCAAAGTTAAGATAGGGGATCTCAACTCTACCTTAGCTTGGCTGTATACATGGTGGAGGCAAAGGGCCAAGATTAAATGGATGGAGGAAGGAGATTGCAATTCAAAATTTTTTCACTCCTTTGCTTCGGCTAGAAGGATTTCCAATCACATTATAAATATTAAAAGCAAAGATGGAAACTTGGTGGAAGATCAATTGCTGATTGAAGAAGAGTTGATTACATTCTTTCAAGATAAATGGAAAGAAAGGAGGTGTAACCTAGAAGGTTGGCCCAAACCGTGGAGATGCTTAGATGAAGATGATAAAATTATGCTGTCCAAACCTATTTCCTTTGAGGAGGTTGAGAAGCTTATCATGCATGGAGGGAACAACTCATCCCCAGGAAACGATGGAATTACATATTCCTTTTTCAAAGCTTATTGGGATATTATTAAAATTGATGTGTGGAATGCTATTTATGAATTCTTTGAAATGGGAGTTATGAATGAAAAATGGAAGGAAACTATTATATTGCTTATTCCAAAAGTGAATAACCCATTGAATCCATCCAATTTTAGACCTATTATTTTATGCAACACTATATACAAAGTTGTGGCTAAGGTGCTTATGAATAGAATGTATCATTACATTCCAAAACTAATTTCTGAAGAACAAGCAGCCTTTGTGAAACGAAGATCTTTAACATATCATGTGTTATTAGCTCAAGAGGTTTTCCATAAATTCAAGCATTCCAAATCATCTAAAGGCCTAGTCTCCTTCAAAATTGACATGGAACAAGCATATGACTCAATGGGTTGGTCTACCCTAAGCAAAGCTTTAGATTATTTTGGGTTCCCGAATTTGTTTGCTAAGAAGATTTTGGAGTGTGTTCTTAATCCTAAATTCTCCCTATTGGTAAATGGCAACATGTCTAAGTGGATTCTAGCTAAAAGCGGATTTCATCAAGGATGTCCCTTATCACCTTTTTTATTCATTCTTTGTGCTCAATTGTTATCCAATGCATTTAGGAGTAAAGGGGATAAATTTGGTATTCATATTAATACAAATGGGCCAAGAATTTTGCATTTGGTAAATACGGAGGATGTCATAATTTTTTCTGAAGCAAGGATAAAGGATATAAAGGAAATTAAAAGCATTTTGACCATGTTTACTGATTGGACTGGTAAAGGATCAACAACAACAAATCCAGCATGCTATTCGGGAATTTAGTCAAGAGGAGGAGCAAGACGGCTATAACTCGGGTGATGGGATTCAAAACTGTTAAGGAAATGAAATATCTTGGGGTGAAACTTGCTCTAAGAAGGCTGAATGGAGACGATTATCAATTTTTAATTGATAAAGTCTTAAAGATGATAAACATATGGGGAGATAAATTCATCTCTCTTGCAGGCAAAATTCTACTGATAAAATCAGTTTTGCTCTCTTACACCATCTTTCATTGTACAAACTCATTGGTTCCTAAAGGCATACTTGATGAGATTGAAAAAATTTGTAGAAGCTTCTTATGGAACAAATCTGGTGGTTCACATGGGATGCATTATGTGAGCTGGAAAGTCATGTGTATGCCGATGCAATGGGGAGGTAGAGCACTGTATTCCTGCAGCAGTAAAATAGGGCCTTTGAGAGCTAAGATAGCATGAAGGTATGTACAAGACAAGGATTCTCTACTGCATAAAGTTTTATTTCCAAAATATGGAAGGAAGGTTGTCAATGGCACGGGAAGGAAGGCAGGTTCTACTGCTTGGAGAATTATTCAGGAAGCAGCTAAACATCTGGAACCGATTTGTAGATGGAGCTTAACTAATGGGGAGTCTACTAATTTCTTCTTTGATATTTGGATTTTAGATAAAAGTCTAAGAAAATGGCCAACTTTTATCATAGCCGAAGATTGGAATATTCTCTTGGTGTGAGATTTTATTTCTAATAATAGCAGCAGCTGGAATAAGGAGGAGTGAATTGGTAAATTTAATCTCCCAAATTCAAATCCATCCGGATCAAGGAGAGGATAGATTAGAATTGATTCATAAATTATCAGGGAAATCCATCTCGGCTCTAGCATTTGAAGTTTCTATGTATAAAGAAGAATACAACCCATATTGGCATTGGATTAAATCAACCAAGTTGAATCCAAGAGTTGAGGTGTTTTGGTGAAAGATTTTTCATAATGGGCTCCCTACTTTCTACTTCTTGTCTCAAAGGAAAATTATAAATGAATAAGGTTTTCCAAGGGGATGTAAAGAAATAGAAGATATTCAACATTTGGTGGTGAGGTGCAAGAGGCTACTTGAAGTTCTTCTTTATCTGTTTAAGTGGGGGTTTTGCTTCCCTTCACTGAATTCATTTCAGGATTGCTGCAGGTGGCTGTCTAAACAAGACCGTTTCATTAAAAATCTGTACTGTATAGCGGTATTTTTGAGTTGGAAAGCTAGGAATAAGATGATTCATAAAGGGAAAGATGATAGTTCATTATTCATTGCGGCTAATGCAATGAACTCTGCCTCAATTTCAGTTTTTGGTAGAAATTACTCGGGAAAGTTAGGTACTAACCAACCTCTAAGGTTGTCTAATTATCATTGGTATCCTCCCCCTCCCGATTGGATTAAAGTGAATGTTGATGCTTCTTTACTTCTTTCATACATTGGAGGGGTAGGAGGAGTTTTCCCTAACCACAAAGGAAGACTCTTGCTTGCTTTTGGCAAATCTTGTATTCATTGGGATGTTGCTACTTTGGAGTTGGTGGCTACACAAACGATCAAGGAAGTGATCAAGGATTGGATGTTCAAATACAAGGGAATCATCATAGAAGGAGATAATGTAAATATTATCAAATTTCTTCATGGGGCTCAAAAATCCGATGACCAAGAGTTGGAAGATGGATTCTCTTTTATGGAGTTTACTCATGTTATTTTTAATTCTATTCCTAGAAGCTGTAAAAAGTTAGACGATTTATGTGCTAACTATGCTCTTGTTAGTTCTTTTATGTGGGAAGATTGTAGTATGGATAAGATTCCTCCCCCTTTTATGGAGTTGTTAAAGGAGGAATCTAATGCCTTGGGTTTGTAGTTGTTTGTCCTTATTTCTTATTAATGCAATCTTGATGCATTTTCTTCAAAAAAAAAAAATAGAAAATTACCAAACAAAGCTTAAGAAGCACAGAAATTAGCAACCATATATAAAGGAAATATAATGAAATATGACTTGATTGAAGTCATTTAGAAAGAAAATATTTGGATCCAATATATCTTGATAGTGCCATTTGAGGTTATCTTTAGACTTCTACAATAATTTGATAGCATTGATATTATCACCTTCAATCCAAAATGCCTTCCATATCAAACAATCATTCTTGTATGACCTCCCTTAAAGAAATGATTACAAATAATTCCTACTTAGCAATATCCCAATGAATTAATTGTCTTCCAAAAGCTAATAAAAATCTTCCTTTTATGATATCTTATAACACCTCGTATAAAAGCTTTGTTTGAATGAAGGATTGCAGCATCCACATTTACCTTAATCTAATTTAGAGGTGGTGGTTCCAAAATTGAATTTGTAGGTTATTGAGCTGGTTAGCTCCCCAATTATCAATAATTAAATTTTTGAATGGTCTACAATAACAACTCTTGAACACACTAATTTTTCATGTAATCATTCCTTCTTTTCCAAAAGTAATACATAGTCATACAATAAATTCTTCCCAAAACCAGCTTCTCCCTTGCTCTCATCTCCATTTGATGTACCCATTTAGAAAAATTATGAAAAATAGGAATAAAACCTACCTAAGAATAGTAATTATCTTAATTAGTCTAGTATAGTTGACAAAAATATACTCAAAATCCTAATTTTACTGGCATCCTCTTGAACAAAACATTGTTTGTAGTAGCCCCTTGTGATGAAGACAATCACCTATTGGTAATGCATTTTTGCACAACCTCCACCAAAAAAATGCCACTCATCGAAGCAAATATAATTTCCTTGTCCACTTGAAGTTTACACATATAGGTGTATGCTAAAATTTATTGCCAAATACCAATGCTACAACATATTTACCCATCCTTGCTTTAATTTGCTCCATTTGATCTTGATCCAATTCTATTTTAATTGGGATTTATTGTATAACCTAAACCATCTGCTCTTGAAAGAATGGACCAACACATACTATCATAAGCTTGCTCCATATTAGTTTTTAAAGCTAGGAGCCCTCATTTAGTAGCAGAGTAACTTAATTTGTTGAATATTTCCTAGGCAAGAAAAAATGCTTAGAAATGGATCTATTTGGGACAAAAGCCACTTATTCTTAAGATATAAGATTTAGTAACACAAACTTTAATCTATTCGCCAACATCCTGGAAGCTATCTTGTAATAGTTTGGCATAAACTGATAGGACTATATTTTGAAGGGTCCAAGAGGTTTTCCACCTTATAAACAAGAATAATGAGGGTATCGTTCCAAGAAGCAGGCATAATTCCTATTTCAAAAAAACTTTCCATGGCATTCCAAACATCAACCTTTATAATCTCCTAATAGAACTTAAATAAGAAATATATCATCTCATCAAGCCCAAGAGATTTATTATTCTCCATCAGCTTCACAGTAATATACAACTCCTCCTAAGAGAAATCAACCATTAGAAATTATTTTTTGCAATTTTCAATTTGCTGGAATATACAAACTTGTGGCTACCCATCTAAAGGGCGCTTCCTTTCCCCCCATTTATTATGAAAATTTTGAGAAAAGATATTCTCTATAGTTGTTGGGTCATCAACCAAATCACCATTCTACTATTTTGCTTGAATTATTCTATTAGCATTCCTCCATGTGGATGCAGAAGAATGAAAAAATGTGAATTGGAATCCCCTTCCTCCGGGCACCTAACTTTGCTCTTTGCCTCTACCAAGTGGTCAACCTAGCAAGAGTAGTATTTAGCTACTAAACTTTGTTTCTCAGCTCTAGTAGTTGCTATGCATTTAGGACACCCAACTTGCTTTCTTGATCCTGAAGAAGTAACTTTTAATCATTAAGAGAGGTCTTCAACTACATTAATTCTTTCAACCTATTATTACTCCAAAAATGTAATGAACGAAGAGTTTCCCTAAGCTTGCTTTGCAAAATTTCTGCACCACTTCCAAAATCTACTTTGCTCCAGCTTTTGTATACTATACCCCATCAAGTAAGATATGAAGTATAGATATTTTCAAATCGATAAAGCTTCTGGTTATTAATAGGATCATTAGACAAACTTAATAATAAAGTGCAGTGATCTGACCCCAACTGAGCTAAATGCTTCACCATAGAAAAGGGTATACAATTAATAGCTTCAGAGTTTAATAATAATCAGTCAATTCTTTCCCATATATCACTTATCCCATTATTACTATTACACCAACTGAATATTGGACCATAAAAAGGTACATCATGTAGATCATCTTTTGCCATGAAATCCTTCATCTCTTGAGGCCCTTATGACATTCTAAACCTCTTACCACTTTTTTCATTCTTAGAAATAATACAATGAAAGTCTCCATCGAATATAGAAGGTTGACCTTTACGAATGAAAAGTTCAATTGTATCCCACAATGACCTTCTAACATGAGTATCTTTACTCCCATATATAAAAGTTAATTACCATTTAATTGAGTTAGGATCTCTTAATTTACCTATAACACATTGAGATGTGGAGTCATGTATGAAAAATTTGCAGTGTTTTTTTTTTCATACGAAGATATCACCTTATCTCCCCATTGCTGGGGAGTGATAGAAATCCTAATCAACATAAATGATCTTATTAATATCCCCCTGTAAATAATTTCAATTATGGTTTCCATTAAACCAATAAAAAGACATTATTACCTTTAATTAAACAACCTAAATAAAATCCCACCTCTTTGTTGCGGGCTCCCCTATAATTCCAAAATAAAACTAAATTCATTGATCAGATAGAAAGGAAGGGTCCCTACCCACAATCTTTTCACTTAATTCAATCATCCTCTTTCTAAGAGTAGTTTCAATTAGGCCCAACTATTTGAGCTCCATGTTCAACCTTATATTATGAACAACTGATTACAATCCATAATGAAATTTATTTTATTAATATCTGTTACACTATCTTTTGATTTCGATGAAGTTTTATGACATGCCTGATAGATCTCTTCATTAACTTAATCATCATATTGAGAAGAATAGATCAGATTTACATCTTTATCCAAATTTTTAATAGAATACTTTAAACACTTTGAGCAACATCACCTACTTTTAGTAATAAATCATTTAAAATGAGGTTTCCTGCAACAACCTCATATTTGTAAAGACCACCTACATCAAATAAATTTGTGGCGAAAGTAGCAGTGGAAGAAAAAGAATACTACACAGCAGATTCTATAATTGAACCATTTTGAACATTAAATTTAAAGATCTCCTTTTGCTTGTAGTCTTCATCAATATTATTTACCTTTCCTTGAAACAATTCCCTACCATCTTGATTAATTATCTTATTTAATTTAGGATTACAATTATGACAAGCATTAGTATTTGTTTCAGTCATCTTCTGATGGACTTTTGACTTGGTACCTTCCAAAGAAGTCCCCATAGTAGCCTCTTTAATATGAATATTATCACACTTTAGCTCTCCAAACAAATCAATTCCACTTGAAATATGCAGTTTCATATTGAACTTCCTTGAAGAAGGAATCCCATTGGCATCATTATTTTGAACCTTTCTCATAGCAGGACGAGATTTTGGAGCCACACCAAAGTTTCTATTCCTATTAGAATCCAAGGACCATAAGAACCTTTCATATAAAAACCCTCTGAAGAATCAACAGCAACATGTTTAGCATCATATCTAAGAGTAACATTATTATCATGCTTATGATCTTGAACAACTTCCTTTCCTAGATTAAGATTCACACATGTCTTAGCCAATTTATGTTTCTCCAAAGGAACATCATTATATTCATCAACAACATTCTTATTTGTTAAATTTGAAGCAACATTTGAAGTAGGACAATGGAATAATCTCCCACAGCTGAAATAGAGGTTAGAAATCCTCCCATATTCCATATGTTGATAAAACATTCCATTACTACCTTCAACCGACACACCAGTGGGGATCTTACACCCCAAATTTAATATTACACAGACCCTCACAAATCCTCTCCTTCTGTAATTGAAAATTTCGGCATCAATTTACCATTAGAGATAGGATACGAAGTGAGCATATACGTGAAAAGGTTGGAGTAGCTCTAGTGAAAGATAAGATTAGATAGAGTCACCTTAGATGGTTTGGTCGCATAAAATGGTGGCCTTCCGATGACCCGGTTAGGAAAGTAGAGGTATGAGATTTGACTTATGTTAAGAAAGGTAGAGGTAGACCTAAAAAGACTTGGTTAGAAAATATTAGAAATGATCTTTCTTTATTAGATTTAAATGAGAACTTGACCTTTAATAGGATATAATGGAGAAAAAGGATTCATGTAGTCGACCCCACGTAGTGGGATGTAGGCTTGATATTATTATAGTTGTTGTAATAATCAAAGGCTATCTTATCCTTGAAGCAACTCTAACAATATTCTGCTCATCCGAAAAATGAAGTGGAAGATGACAAAATCTCACCCAAACTGGAGAAAATAGCCCTTTCAAATAATAGGGAGAGAAAGAAGGAGACCACCTATTAGTCCCAATCACATGACCCCTTACAAACCAAGGTCCACCATACATAGCATCCTTAGAATTGAATAAACAAATCATCCATCCCTAACCAATAAAAGTCACTATAAAATTACCAAATAGCATCCATTTCACCTTTAGCTCATTATAAAGGAAAAAAGTATGGAAGATTCTTACCTAAAATCTTAACCACTAAAGAATTTTCTAACTTTTTAATATCATCAGTTGTAGAATCTGAATGAAGTTTGACAGTAGGACCATCATTAAATATTTTAGAAAATTCTTTTGAATTTAAATCCTTTAAATATAGAGGTCTCTTCCATACATTAAATTTGACTTGAGGCTTTGTTGTAAAGCACATAGGATGAATAGTGGGATCCATTCCCTTCTGATTATTGGAATTTTCATTTTTGAGTCATTATGTAATATACCTTGTGGGTTACTCTCCTAAAGTAAGTGATCATCCTCATGGTCAGCAATTATTTGCATAGAAGCCCCATAATCCATCTTGTTTAAAACTATCCTAACTATTCCTGCAATTCAAACAAGTAACTTCTAATTGAATTTCCTCATAGTTCCTGAAAGCTGTAACAGAAACAACACTATTAAAATAACTACCAGAATTATCACCTTCTCCTGGCACAAGACTTGAGGAAAAAAAGGAAGCTCCATTGTTGTTTAGGTAGACTAGACTATCAATCCAATGAACCTTTAGTCCCAATCAAGGACTAATTTGAAGAAACCCATCATCCACCTCCTTTAACACCATTTTAAATTTATCTGCTTAAGAACTCCCTTTAAGAATAAAGAAACAGACACACCAACAAAGGGACTTACCCTAACAGGTAGAAACCTAACCCCTCCACCTTCATTAGCAACCTTCTCACCTCTACCACCTCTAAAACCACAACCCCCACCTATGCAAAACCACCCTCCCTTGCCTGACACTCCACCCTCCATAACCCTAAAAGAACCACCAGAACTAACAACTCCACCAGAGAAGAGTGACCAATGATCATCCCCCCCCCCCAACATAACTGCCAAATGCGAAAAAAATTGCCAAGTGCCTCATAAATTCAAATTCAAGATGACATATTCTCTCTCCTAAAAATTTCTCATTTACTCAATGCATGTCGATATAAATGAACAGTAAATGGATGCATGTCATATATTCCATGTCTAGATGCAGTACACTACTTCCTAATCATTTTGTGATTAACAGTATACTACCCATTTTAATTAAAAATAGCATATAACCAAAACCACCTGATGGAATTTTAATATCAACTAATCAAAATACTCAGGAGAATGTTATCTATCACATATCAAAAGTTACAGGGTGGAAAATAACTAAAACATAAGATATTACATTTTAATCAAATTTAGAAGAGATAAATTCCAAGAAATTAAAATTACTAAAAACAAAAATATGATTCAGGAAAACTAACATGACCAGAAAATATCTTGGAAATGAATTGATAGACAAAAATGGCTCAAAGTGTCTTTTCTTTTTTCTTTTCTCTCCTCCATCTCCTCTCTTCCTCTCCTCCTCTCGTCCTTTACTTACCCAACAAGCCAAGTAACAAAGAGGGTAGAAAAAGCTAAGTGGAAATTTTTATAATAAAAAATATTTTTAGTGCCCAGCACCATAGTGTTTCCAATCAAGCTCCATTGCGCTTGATGCTGCTCCCATTATTAATGTAGAACTTAGAGCTCAGCTCCACGGTGGTACCTTCTTGGAGCTTCCTAGTGTCATTATGCTCACAAGAATAGCTCCATAGTACTCCAGCCCAAACTTTTTAGATTTTCATTATAAAATTATTTATATAAATTTCAAGTCATTACAGAAGAGGCTTTAGGCTATGAGTCCAAGATTATGGGTTATATGAAGGCTTAAATCAATTTGCTAAAAATGATATTTAAGATTCAATGGTTAGGCCTAGTCATTATAGTGTGATTAAAATTAAATATATATTTAAGAATAAATTAGATGACTCTAGATTAGTGGCAAAGAATAAGGACAAATTAATTATTAAAAGGTATAATCAAATAAAAGGAATAAACATTTAAGATAAGTCTAGAGACTATAAAATTATTTGAAAGTTTGGTGTAGGATGTTAAGCCTTAGTGAACTATCCCTGGGCACATCAGGGGGGCGGGGGGGGGGGGGGGGGTTGAATTGGTAGTTAAAAAATTTACTTTAAACACAAAACCTTTTTTTATTCTTAATAACTTAAAAATAAATAATTTTATCACCCGATGTCGAAGCAAAATTATGAAACAATTTTTTTTTTTGATTATGGTGATAATGAATAGCTCAAATTAATATATAATCAAATAGATAATTTTTTACCATGTAATTTCTAAAAACTCAAAGTGTAAAAAAGTAAATTACAAAAAAATAAAATTAAAAAAGAACACACCAGAATTTTATAGTGGTTTGGTCAATTAATGGCCTACGTCCACTCCCCGGAGTCCTCCTCTTCGAGTATTACACTAAAACTTTAGTTTCTCTCCTTTAGCTCCAATAATTAGGCATAGTAGCCCTTATAATCATTTTACCAAGCCATTACAGCAAAGAACATTGACCTCTTTTTCACCCTCCTGGTGAAGGCATAGAACCTAGCACTCCTTTCTCACCCTTTTGATGAAGGAAGAGAAACTCGACGGCTGTGAGTGCCACCCAAGAAACCAAGCAAAATACTTAGAGGAAACAACGAAGAAGCTTGCTTAGAGAAATCATGTGAAAACCCCTCACACTCCTTCTCCCTCATACATAAACTCTCCTTTCTTCGTCCTAAAGCTCTCTTAGATCTCTTCCCAATGCTCTCTCTCCAGAAAACCCAACAACCAAAGACTTGAAAAAAGTTTATTACGAGAGCTTGAATATAAGGCCTCATAAGAATCCCAAATAATTTAATTCTATCGACACTGATCGTACATTATGATCCATATCATACAGTATGATTAGTTTAAATAGCCCGGTTAATATTATACAAAGAATAAGGTGTACGATCAGTTCAAGTATTTGAGCTGATCGTTCAATATGATATCAAGTATCACCTAGTACGATTAGTTCAATCAACTTGGATTATCGCCCCATATGATTGGTGGTGGATAAATAACATCCCAATAAAAAATTAGGTTGTATAGTACGATTGGCTCAATATCCCACTACGATGTGACTGGAGCATTTATTCCAAATTTGATCCCATAATTATGGGATTAATTTAGGTAAAATTTGACTATATCGTACAGTACAATGCCTATCATACAGTATGATTAGTATAAATTTTGAATTTTAAAATTACCTAAATTATGAATGGCGAATGAGATCTTGATTTCTACTAATCATCCAGTATGATCTTGATAGTGCAGTACGATGAGTTTAAATAGCTTTAATTATGCCAATTAGCTGTTATAATAATTTTCTGAATAGTTGATCGTACACTATGATATATATCGTACTATATGACTAGTTTGGAAAAATTACACTTCCAATTTGTCACTTTTTCAATCCCCTAAGTGTGTGTGTGCACATTCACCAAGTCTAGCATCCACCAAATAATGAATTTGACTGAAGAAATATAGAAATAAATAAAAGTAGAAATACATACTCTTAAAAATACTTAACCTTATTCTACCTAGTCTTGAATTGATCACTTTATATGGTGCACGGTGGACCTAAAATGTTAGTGCATAAGAATAAATATGTAATAATAACTATACCATAAGATAACATAGTAGAGAATCCAATAATATTTGTTATTATCAAAATCACAAGACTTGGGTCCAGATTTACAACAATCTACCCATTTTTTATGATGGCAAACATTGTTGGTTATGATTTCAAATTAATTTTGCTATGTCCTAAGCTCCCCCTTACTAGTTGAGTTTTTTGAAAATAGGGAGAGTTATTTTTTATTTTAAAATAACAAATTAAAAGAACACATAATCATGACAAGAAATAATTAAAATAGTAGACTAATCATAGCAAAGTAGAAATAGAACCTACCAATAACATTCTACTCCCCTTTTTGACATCACCAAAAAAGAGAAATGACTAACATCAAAACTAAAATAAACGTGATAATAAAAAGAAAAAAAAAGATAAGAACTAAAATAATACATGCTGAAAATATGAAGGTCCCTAATCAAGTGGTGCTGGTAGTAGTAGTAGTTGAAAGTATCAATCAATAGATGTGAACTGCTCTCCAAACCATGCCATATAAGTCTCATACTACTGGTGTTGCTCCATGAAGTAAGTTTCAAAGCGAGTCTCCGACTGATCAAATATCTGAATCAGTGTCTCATTCTGAAAATGCTGGTGTACAAGTGCTGGTGTTGGAACTGGTGCTGGACCTCCCTTTGCCTCCTCTGGCTCAGGGTCCACATTATGAAAATTTTGGTGATGAGCACTATGAAGGATGTAGAAGGAGCTATTTGAATTGAAGATTGGAATATGGTTGAGTGGTATAAGGAATTGAAGATTGTATTTGGATTCCAGAACAAAGGTAATAATATGACCTAATAAAAGATTTGGATTTCTCTTATTCCTAGGATCTTTAATATAGGTAAGGTTTTCAATGTATCAAATAATTAGATTAGCTACATTGAAATTAATTTTACCCATGATAAAGTAGGTAGTGAGGGATAAAAGAGGTGTGAAGTTTATCCAATCTCCAGCTTTTTGAATGACTGAATTTTGAAGGATGTGTTGAATTATTCGGGAGTCTTGAACTAAGGTATTAACATGATGAATGTGGTAATTTATTGAAGATTCCCTAAGGGTGGTGTTGATAAGGATCCAATTATATTCATAGAGAAAGGTTAAAAATGAAATTCTTCATCGGTGGTAAAAAGGTGTAGGATTTGGTTAAAGTCTTGATAGGTGATCTCTACGGGCCTTCTATTAACATAAGATTGAAGGGAAGAGCCCTCACTATTGATTCAAAGGCTATCAAAAAATTTAAAGAGGAGCTCAGAGTTAAATGGAAATGTGATAATAACAATGAATTGAAGGGTGGGTCAAGCAAATAAATTGAGTACCTGAAAGTTTAGGACTTCCTAATTTATGATTTTGGAAGGGTTGATCCTGGTAGCCTTGAAATAATGATATGCTTCTTCATCAGCTGCTTTAGGGAATTAAGGATCAACGATACATCTAAAAGAACTATCTGTGAGATCCCTTGAGCACTTTCCACCGGCCATTACAAAGAGTCAGAACTTATATAGGATGAGATGGGGTGTGGTGAAGGGATCTCACTTGTTTGTCTTTAGTATTGGGACTTTAATGAGTTTATTTTAATTAACAATGCTTTTTCTTATTATTGTAGTTTTCTTCTTATTATTTGCTTGGTTTTGCAAGTAATTTTAAATGCTGTTAGATTGACTAAAGATTTTTTTTGGGAGAAAGATCATGCTTCAAGATTACCTTATTAAATTTTTTGTTTTTTGTAGTGTGATCTTCTTGTCCCACTCTAGAATGTTCCTAAGTTATTTTGTACTTGTACTTAGTAAGTACCTTGAGCTCGTAGGATTTTTTTGCCTTTTTTGTAGCTCATTAGAGCAGCAGAGAGCTCGTGGTCCTTTTTAAAGACTTTGTAATTTTACTTTTAGTTAACGCCTAAGCCCCTACTATAGGTTTCCCCCAAAAAAAAATTACTAGGTAGACATCAAAGAATTTTGTTCTCTTTTTTAAAATTTGAAAGCTCTCTACTGAAAGCATGCAACGATGTCACAATTTGAGTAAACCTAGTATACATGTCTGAGATGATTTCATTAGGTTTCATGCAAAAAAGTTCATAATCGTGCAATAAGATGTTCAACGTAGATTATTTGACCTCACTAGTCCCTTCATATGTAATACATAGTTTATCCCAAATGTTCTTGTCAGTGGTACAGGTAGAAACTCTCTTGCAATCTTCAAGCTTAAGAGCACAACAAAAATAGTTTAAACATTTTACATTTAGTTGAGCTAAGCCCTATCCTTATTTCTCCATTCATAAACGGTACTTCAATTTTGATGCCATTAAAAAAATGAGAGGGTGCAAAATAACCTTCTTGTACAAAAAAACCAAATGCAAAAATCAATAGATTGCAACAAAGTAGACATGCAGATTTTCCAGAAAATCAAATGGTATGTTGTCAAGTAAAGGTGGGCGAGTTATAGAATAACCCTCCATGGTGTTTATATTACTGAAAAGTGCCATGGATCATTTTCTCCAGGTTTTCTAAAATGTAACTTGTGAGAACCACACTGATAGTAACTGAAAGTTCGATGTAGGATGTTAAGCCTCAGTGAACTATCCCTAGGCACACCAAGAAGGGGGGGTGAATTGGAAGTTTAAAAAAAACTTACTTTAAACACAAAACTATATTTTTTTAGATTTTTAACAAATTAAAAACCAATAATATTATCACCCGATGTGGAAGCAAAATTACAAAACAAACAATTTTTAATAAGGGTGAGAAGGAATAGCTCAAATTAATATATCTTCAAAAAAATAATTTTCTACCATGCAATTTCCAAAAAATCAAAACACAGAAGAGTAAATTATAGAGAAATTGAATTCAAAAAGAACACACTAGAATTTTATAGCGGTTAAGTCAAACAATGACCTAAGTCCAATCCCCAGATTCTTCCTCTCTGAGTATTGCACTAAAACTTTAGTGTGTTTCCTTTAGCCCCCACAGCTAGGCAAAGAAGCACTAACAATCTTTTCACCAACCTGGTGCGGTAGAGAACCTTGACCTCTTTTGCACCCTCTGAAAGTTCGAAAGGGATGTTAAGCCCTAGTGAACTAGTCCCGAGGCTAACCAAGAGGGGGGGGTGAATTGGTTATTTAAAAATTTCACGATAACTACAAAAATCTTTTCGATACTTAGCAGCGGAAACAAGTAAACAATAACGAAAAGATCAACCAACGATATTCACCCAAGCAGTTTATATTGAAAAGTAAAGTGCAAAACTGAATCAGAAAAGCAAACCAGATTTTATAGTGGTTCGGTCAACTTGACCTACGTCCACTCCCCGGAGCCTCCCCTCCGGGTATTGCACTAAACAGAAGTGTCTCTCCTTTTGCTCCTACAGCAAGGCGGAGAAGCCTGTACAAAAATCTCCTTTTCACCACACGGTGAGGCAGAGAACCCGACCTCCTTTCGCTTCCTCCTGAAGCAGGCAGAGAACCTTCGAACTCCTTTCGCTTCTTTCTGAAGCAGGCAGAGAACCTACGAACTCCTTTCACTTCCACCTGAAGCGGGCAGAGAACCCGAATCTTCTTGCGAACGATCCTCCCACGAAGAACACCGACTAGACGACAGACGACGAGCGGAGAAGACGACTCTGATCCGTGCTTGGAGCAACCTTAGTGAATCTCTCACTAACTCCCCCTCACAAGATCTCTTCTCTCTCTCCCAACTCTCTCTTCTCTCTAGGGTTTCTCAGGGAAGGAAGGTAGCAAAAGATTTTTCCAAAAATTAGAAAAAGTTCTTTTAAAGGAGGGCTTAAAATTTGCCCTAAATCTCAACTTGTCGGCCAAGATCGTCCAGGACGATCGGTAGATCGTCCTGTACGATCAGTTCAAATTCAGTTGTTTCAGCCTGGACGATCTGGCTCTTCTGGACGATCAGTAGAAAAAGTTGTTCATATCGTCCCGTACGATCCTGCGATCGTCCGGGACGATTAGTTCAAATTGAAGGAAATCGTCCAGAAGACAGTTCGGGTCGTCCAGAGAAATCTGTGCTGGACGACAAAAAATTGACTTGATCGTCCCGGACGATAGGGTAATCGTCCGGTACGATTAGTTCAAAAAGGCCCCAAATCGTCCTGTACATAGTTCTGGACGTACAGCTGAAATGCACAAGACGATCACGATCGTCCGGGACTATCCTGCGATCGTCCAGGACGATGTGATTGTATAATTAAACATTAATTGCTTTCCTTAATTACAAGACTAATTTAGGCATGATTGTAGTGAATCGTCCAGGACGATACACGTATCGTCCGGGACGATCAGACCAAAATACTTAAAATAAAACTTGCCTAACTTAATCTGGCGGCTGAGAATTTCTGATTTGGGAATATCATTCTGTACGATCCGTAGATCATCTAGGACGATCTGCTTAATCAGACCTTCTTAACTTAATCACCCTAATTAGGGTTTCTGTTTTAACTGGATCATCCAGGACGATGTAACTATCGTCCAGGACGATCTGAACAAAAATTGAACAGAAACTCTAACTCACTCAATCTCTCCCCCTAAGTGTGTGTGTGCAAGGTTACTTAGCTAGGGGATCAGTTACATTACAATTGACTCAATAAAAGGAAAAAACATACATTTGACACACTTGGACCCGATCTTAAGTTGGCTTGAGTGGCTCGCGGTCTTTTGTGCCTGAAACAGATTAGCCAAGCAAAACACACTGGAAATATGTTTGTCATCATCAAAACCAGATTTGCAAAAATCTCCCCCTTTTTGATGATGGCAAATATTTGTAAAGTAGTCTGAAAATAAAAGTAAACTAGGAGATCCAACAAACAAATATATTTTTTTTTTTAAATTTTCATTTAACAGCTAAAACAATACATGAAGCATGACCCAGAAAATAGAAACAGACATGACTACAACTGACTCCCCCTTTTGACATCACAAAAAGAAGGAGCGAAAAACATAACACGAAAATAAAACATAAAATAAAACATATATAGAACAAACTACAAAACAGGAAAATCAGAATTTTTCTTTGATTTTAGATTCAAAAATCAATGACAGGACGATTGACAGCGCTGAAATCTAAAAAAGGTTGGAAATAATCAACTTTCGTAACTCTGACCCCGGGCACCTTATCGATGCAAACATCTTTCAACACAAAAATTCGATTCAAAAGAAGAGACATTAGATTTGAAAAGAGATCCTTTCAAGCCTCGTTCCAGAAAAATATCTGATATAATAGTGTTACAAAGTAAAAAATCAGAAATCGGGATTTTCAAAACTCAAGCTTTTGAAAATATTAAGTGGCGCACAGATTCCTCTAAGACATTTAACAATCTAAAAGGAAAGAAAGCTTATTTTGGGCTCATTTTGTGCCTCTTTTTCAAATTGGTTGGCGCTTTGCGCATCTTTTGATTTTTGATACACTTTGTGTATCCAATTTGGCAATTTCGCATCTTTTCAGTTTTGGGCTCATTTTATGCCTCTTTTTCAAATTATCTGGTGCACTGCGCATCTTTTATAAGCTTTCTCCTTTTCATAATCATTAAAGAGTCTCAGCTGTGAGATTATCTTCCAGACATAGGAGATGACTCTCCACAGTAAGGAAGAACGATTCACAAAATAAAATCCATACAATATATGATAAATGCAATCACTTGGTTTAGAAAATCAAACTAATGACTCAAGACTTTGAAAAACACTATTGATATGAGGCAGATTACTGTAGGAAGATAAACTAATCTCTATTTCAAAAACTAACATTTTAATTTTGAAAAGGATTTTTATTCAAAAGAAACTACACACCAGTAAATGAGTTTGAGGAAGAGAAACAATTATCAATGTTTCTTTCCTTTAACAGATTCAGCGAAGTCAATCACTGCTTATCAGCTTCCAAATTAAAACAAGGTAAAAACTCTCAGTCAAAAATTCAGATCACCAGAAGTAGTGAGCGGTGATCAGATCTTGAAAAGCATAAAAATAGGTAGAAAATCATAGCAAAGTAAATACTCAAATCAAACTAACAAAAAGGGTAACACAGAAATCAGCAGAAGAAATAAAATCAACTGAAAGCAAATAATCAAACCAAAACTAACTAACAGAAATCAGAAATCAGAATACAAAAAACTAACTAACAGAAATCAGAAAACAGAATACAAAAAACTAACTAACAGAAATCAGAATACCAATCATAACAATCATAAATCAGCAGTCGTCAGAATCAAGCATTTATATCAATCACTCCTAATCTGGTTCTCAAAATGCTGAATGAGTCAAAGGCCAGTGGTTTAGTGAATATGTCAGCCAGCTGATTTTCAGTTGCTACGTGGTGTAGCTCAATGTCCCCTTTTGTAACATGGTCCCTAATGAAGTGATGCCTAATGTCAATGTGTTTGGTCCTAGAATGTTGGATTGGATTCTTAGAGATACAGATGGCACTAGTATTATCACATAGAACAGACATTGTGCCAACAGGTACTCCTAAATCCAAGACTTGCTGCTTCAACCAAAGAACTTGGGCCACACAACTCCCTAAGGCAATGTACTCAGCTTCAGCAGTGGAAAGTGCAACTGAGTTCTGTTTTCTACTGGACCAGGAGACTAACGACTGTCCTATGAATTGATAAGTCCCAGAAGTACTCTTCCTATCCACCCTACACCCCGCAAAGTCAGAATCAGAATATCCAATGATCTCAAAAGAGGTGCTGTGCCTAGGGTACCAAATTCCTAGGTTTGGGGTTCCTAAAAGATATCTAAGAATTCTTTTAACAGCAGTCAGGTGGGACTCTTTAGGATCAGCCTGAAACCTAGCACAAAGATAGACACTAAACATGATATCAGGTCGGCTAGCAGTCAGGTAAAGCAGTGAATACTTCTTATGATCAACAGATTTTCCATTTGAATCCTTATCTAACTGAACTGAGGAGGGCATGGGAGTATTGATTGGCTTGGCTTTGTCCATTTCATATTTCTTCAAAATGTCCTTAGTGTATTTTGATTGATTGAGAAAGGTTCCATCATCCGTTTGCCTTATGCTAAACCCCAAAAAGTAGGACAATTCTCCCATCATACTCATCTCAAACTCTTTACTCATTATTTTAGAAAACTCTTCACATAAGTATTTATCAGAAGATCCAAAAATTATATCATCAACATAGATCTGGACAATGAGTAAGTCATCTCCTAATCTCCTCAGAAAAAGGGTGGTGTCTACTCTCCCCTTAACAAACTCTCTTTCTAACAGGAATGTGCTAAGCCTCTCATACCAAGCTCTGGGTGCCTGTTTCAATCCATATAAGGCCTTTTTTAATTTATAGACATGACTTGGATATTGGGAACTCTCAAAACCTGGGGGTTGTTCTACAAAAACATCTTCTTTAATTACCCCATTTAAAAAGGCACTCTTGACATCCATTTGAAACAGCTTAAATCCCTTGTAACAGGCAAAGGCTAGTAGCACTCTAATGGCTTCCAATCTAGCTACAGGGGCAAAAGTTTCCTCAAAATCTATCCCTTCTATCTGATTATACCCCTTAGCCACCAATCTTGCCTTATTTCTCACCACCACACCAGAATCATTCATCTTATTCTTAAAGACCCACTTGGTTCCCACAATACTTTGGTTTCTAGGTCTTTCTACTAACTCCCAAACATCATTCCTTACAAATTGATTCAATTCTTCCTGTATAGCTAAAATCCAAAACTCATCCGACAAGGCTTGATTGATGTTGGTGGGTTCAGTCATTGAGATAAAGGCAGAATGGTTTACTTCCTTCCTAAGTCCATGCCTAGTCCTAACACCTTCAGAAGGGTCTCCTAAGATCAGTTCTTTAGGATGACTCGAAGAATATCTCCAATCTCTAGGAAATGGGGTTTGAGGTTCTACCCTTTTCTCCAAATTTGTATTTCCAACTCCTTGGGTAACCTCAACAATCTCTTCATCTTCTACTTCAGATCTAGACTCCTTAGGATCAGATTCATCAAACACTACATGGGTTGTTTCTTCCACCACCAAAGTCCTCCTATTGAACACCCTAAAGGATTTCCCCACACTTGAATATCCTAAGAACACTCCTTCATCAGATTTGGGGTCAAATTTTCCTAAGGGTGACTTCCCGTTGTTCAGAATTAAAACCTTACAGCCAAAGACATGGAGGTGGGACATATTTGGTGTTCTACCCTTAATGATCTCATAAGGTGTCTTGTTTAGTTTGACTCTCACATTCACCCTATTCAGCACATAACAGGCAGTGTTCACCGCTTCAGCCCAAAAGTATTTTGGAAGTGAATACTCGGCAAGTATGGCTCTAGCGGCTTCCACTAAGGTCATGTTCTTCCTTTCAGCTACCCCGTTCTACTGAGGGGTCCTAGGAGCTAAAAAATTGTGACTAATCCCATGATTCTCACAAAAACTTCCAAATCTTTCATTTTCAAACTCCCCTCCGTGATCACTATGGATGGTAATAATCTCACATCCTAACTTCTTCTGAATCCAAGTAGAGAACGATCTAAACTCATCAAATGACTCAGATTTGTGTGACAAAAACTTAACCCAAGTGAACCTTGAATAATCATCAACAATCACAAAACCATAGACTCTCCCCCCTAAGTTGGCAGTGCTAATGGGTCCAAAGAGGTCCATGTGAAGAACTTCTAAAGGTCTAGAGGTGCTAATGTCCTTAACAGTGTGAAAAGAGGACTGGACTTGCTTCCCCAACTGACAGGCATCACACAGGTGATCCTTAGTGAACTTAAGCTTGGGCACACCTCTAACTAAGTCCTTTTGGGTGACTCTCCTAAGGGTTTTCATACTGGCATGACACAATCTCCTATGCCATAACCAAGACTCATCAGCAGCAGTTTTTAAGCAAATTGAATTATCAGATTTAATGCTACTTACATCCAGCTTGTAGACGTTGTTGATCCTTTTCCCCTGCAAAATAACTTCATCATTTAAGCTTAAAATGCAGCCAGTGGGCAAGAATTTGATGCTGTATCCCTTGTCACAGAGTTGACTGATGCTCAGCAGGTTGTGTTTCAGTCCATCTACAAGCAAAACATTATCAATCATAAAGTTCTTTGAATCACCAATTATACCTGAGCCTACCACCTTCCTGGTGGTGTTATCTCCAAGTGTAACCTTGCCTCCAGCTCTGGCCTCCAGCGAAAAGAACTGATTTGCATCTCCAGTCATATGTCTAGAACATCCGCTGTCCAGGTACCACATGCTCTCACGAGGTCTTGTATGAGAGCACACCTACAAAATCATCAAATGTCAGTCTTAGGAACCCAAACAGGTTTGGGTTCCTTCTTATGAAAAGAGGAATGTGATGCATGCGTGCTGTGCTGTGAAACAGGCAGTTTGGGTCTCCACACCCAATGTGTACTACGGTGAACAGTACAAGTGTGTGATATATGTCCTAACATGCCACATGAAAAACATCTAACACCAGGAAAAGGATTAACTAAACGTCGTGAGTGATAGTGCCTCTTCCTAGTAGTGTGTGAAACATGCTTTGATGAACTTGCAACAGAATTTTTAAAAGGTGGCGGTGCATAAAACTGTTCAAAGGTAGGCGGTGTTTTGTTCTTTTCAAAAGCATTGATTTTTACTTCCAAAAACTCATTCTCTTTCTTTAAACTTGCAATTTCAAATTTTAAAGCGCCATTGTTACTTTCTACTTCACATGCCATTGTATCTAACTCTTTAAAAGCTTTTTCTAAATCAACATGCGTGGTTTTCAAAGAATCATGCTCAGAAACTAAATCAGAATATTTTTTGTTCAATTCATCAAACTCATCAAGCAGAGACATGTGATTGGAATCAAGTGTGGAATAATCTTTAACTACAGAATCATGCTCTTTTTGTAAAGTCAAATAATCTAATTTCAAACTAGCATGGGTTTTCTTAAGCTTCCTATACGATGTATGAATCTTTTCAGAAACTTCAAATAACTAATCGTAAGTAAGCTCACATACCTCTTCCTGGTCCGACTGACCAGGGTGATCATCCGCCATCAGACACAAGTTTGTTTCCTCCTCTTCAGCTTCAGTCTCAGAAGAGTCAGATGCAGAGTCTGCCCAGAACGCCTTCTGAATCCGCTTCTTGTCCTTCCTGAACTTTGGTTTCTCCTCACTCTTCTCCTTGCTTGGGTGAGCTTTAAGTGTTGGACAATCAGCCTTAATGTGTCCAGGCTTCCTGCATTCAAAACAAACCGATTCAGATGAACCCTTAAAGTTTTTATTGAACTTACCCTTGTTCCACTTCTGATAGTTCTTATGTTTCTTCCTTAGAAAGCTTTTGAATTGCCTTGTGATTAAGGCAACTTCATCGCTATCAGACCCGGAAGTGCTAGCATCTGAATCTTTGGCCTTTAGTGTCACGGTCTTCTCTTTCTTGCGTTCTCCTGCATCAAGTTGCTTTTGGTTCACCCATTGCTCGTAAGCAATGAGTGATCCAAGTAAGCTGTCTATAGAGTAAGTATTTAAATCTTTGGATTCAGTAATAGCAGTAATCTTAGCATCATAAGAAGCAGGCAAACATCTAAGAATCTTGTTCACTCTTTCGTAGTTGGTAAGTTCTCTACCTAAAGCATGCAAAGAGGTAACAATCTGAGTGAACCTTGTGTACATTTCTGAAATAGTCTCACTAGGTTTCATGCAAAAAAGTTCGTAATCATGTAACAAGATGTTTAACCTAGATTGTTTGACTTCAGTTGTACCTTCGTATGTTATACATAACCTATCCCAGATTTCCTTTCCCGTTGTACAAGTAGAAACACGCATATAGTCTTCAGATTTCAAAGCACAAAAGAAATAGTTCAAACATTTTGCATTCAACTGTGCTAAATCACGATCATCAAACGTCCAATCAGCAAATGGCAATTCAGTTTTCACATTGTTAATCATTCGAAAAGGTGGTTCGTATCCGTCCTTAACTAACATCCACATGCGATAATCAATAGATTGCAGAAAAGTAGACATGCGTGTTTTCCAAAAATCAAAAGGAATATTGTCAAACAACGGTGGTCTGGTAATAGAAAAACCTTCAGCAGTATTACGATTGTTACAGTTAGCCATTGGATCAAATTCAAAAGTTTTTAAACTTAAATTTTGAATCCCGCTCTGATACCACGTGAAAGTTCGACAGGGATGTTAAGCCCTAGTGAACTAGTCCCAAGGCTAACCAAGAGGGGGGGTGAATTGGTTATTTAAAAATTTCACGATAACTACAAAAATCTTTTCGATACTTAGCAGCGGAAACAAGTAAACAATAACGAAAAGATCAACCAACGATATTCACCCAAGCAGTTTATATTGAAAAGTAAAGTGCAAAACTGAATCAAAAAAGCAAACCAGATTTTATAGTGGTTCGGTCAACTTGACCTACGTCCACTCCCCGGAGCCTCCCCTCCGAGTATTGCACTAAACAGAAGTGTCTCTCCTTTTGCTCCCACAGTAAGGCGGAGAAGCCTGTACAAAAATCTCCATTTCACCACACGGTGAGGCAGAGAACCCGACCTCCTTTCGCTTCCTCCTGAAGCAGGCAGAGAACCTTCGAACTCCTTTCGCTTCCTCCTGAAGAAGGCAGAGAACCTACGAACTCCTTTCGCTTCCACCTGAAGCGGGCAGAGAACCCGGATCTTCTTGCGAACGATCCTCCCATGAAGAACACCGACTAGACGACAGACGACGAGCGGAGAAGACGACTCTGATCCATACTTGGAGCAACCTTAGTGAATCTCTCACTAACTCCCCCTCACAAGAACTCTTCTCTCTCTCCCAACTCTCTCTTCTCTCTAGGGTTTCTCAGGGAAGGAAGGTAGAAAAAGATTTTTCCAAAAATTGGAAAAAGTTCTTTTAAAGGAGGGCTTAAAATTTGCCCTAAATCTCAACTTGTCGGCCAAGATCGTCCAGGACGATCGGTAGATCGTCCTGTACGATCAGTTCAAATTAAGCTGTTTTAGCCTGGACGATCTGGCTCTTCTGGACGATCAGTAGAAAAAGTTGTTCATATCGTCCCGTACGATCCTGCGATCGTCCGGGACGATTAGTTCAAATTGAAGGAAATCGTCCAGAAGACAGTTCGGGTCGTCCAGAGAAATCTGTGCTGGACGACCAAAAAATGATTTGATCGTCCCGGACGATAGGGTAATCGTCCGGTACGATTAGTTCAAAAAGGCCCCAAATCGTCCTGTACATAGTTCTGGACGTACAACTGAAATGCACAAGACGATCACGATCGTCCGGGACAATCCTGCGATCGTCCAGGACAATGTGATCGTATCAATTAAACATTAATTACTTTCCTTAATTACCAGACTAATTTAGGCATGATTATAGTGAATCGTCCAGGACGATACACGCATCGTCCGGGACGATCAGACCAAAATACTTAAAATAAAACTTGCCTAACTTAATCTAACGGCTGAGAATTTCTGATTTTGGAATATCGTCCCGTACGATCCGTAGATCGTCCAGGACGATCTGCTTAATCAGACCTTCTTAACTTAGTCGCCCTAATTAGGGTTTCTGTTTTAACTGGATCGTCCAGGACGATGTAACTATCATCCAGGACGATCTGAACAAAAATTGAATAGAAACTCTAACTCACTCAATCTCTCCCCCTGAGTGTATGTGTGCAAGGTTACTTAGCTAGGGGATCAGTTACATTACAATTGACTCAATAAAAGGAAAAAACATACATTTGACACACTTGGACCCGATCTTGAGTTGGCTTGAGTGGCTCGCGGTCTTTTGTGCCTGAAACAGATTAGCCAAGCAAAACACACTGGAAACATGTTTGTCATCATCAAAACCAGATTTGCAACACCCTCTTGGTGAAGGGAGAGAACCTAACACTCCTTTTTTACCCTCCTAGTCAAGGCAAAGAACCTCGATGGTCTTCGGGCTGACGATCTTATTCCCACAGCCACCTAATAAACCAAGCTAGACAATTGGAGGAAACATGGAAGAAGCTTGCTCGAAGCAACTGTATGAAAACCCCTCATACTCCTCCCTCACACCCAAACCTTTCTCCTTCCCAAAGGTCTCCAAGACCTCATCTCAAAGCTCTCTCTCTAGAAAACCAAACAGCCAAAGACTTAAAATAAGTTTATTATGAGAGCTTAAATACAAGGTCCCATAGAAGCCCTAATAATTCAATTCTGTCGACACTGATCACTCAGACTGATCCCATATCATACAGTACAATTATTTCAAATAGCACTATTAGTACTGTATGAAGAATAAGGCGTTATACGATAAGTTCAAGTATTTGAGCTGATCATCTAGTACAATATCAAGCATCATCTAATATGACTAGTTCAATTGACTTGGATTATCATCCCGTATGATGGCTGGCGAATTAATATCATCCCATACAAAGATATGGTCGTATAGTATAATTGAACCAATCGTCTAGTACGATATGGCTAGAATGATTAATTTAAATTTGATCCCCTAACTATAACATTAATTTAGGTAAGATTTGATTATATCGTACACTACGATGCCTATCATATGGTATGATTAATAAGAATTTTGAATTTTAAAATATTACCTAAATTATTATTGGCGGCTGAAATCTTGATTTCAACTAATTATCCTGTACGATCTTGATCGTACAATATGATTTGTTCAACAAAATCACACTTCTAATTTTCTCACTATCTCACTCCTCTAAGTGTGTGTGTGCATGGTCACCAAGTTTAGCATCCCCCAAATACATGAATTTGACTCAAGAGATATAGAGATAAATAAAAAAAGAAATACACTCTTAAAGACACTTAACCCTATTCTACCTAGTCCTGAGTTGATCACTTTACAAGGTGTACGGTGGACCTAAAATGTTAGTGCATAAGAACAAATATGAAATAATAATAATACCAATAGATGACATAGTAGATAATACAATAATATTTGTTATCACTAAAATCACAAGACTTGGGTTCAAATTTGTAACATTGTTATTATTGTTCACATATTTTAAAGAATTTAAATTAGTTCAGATCAGTGTCAAAAGTGCCCTTCTAAATGGCATCAAAAATTTGGATGTCTCTGTTGAGCATCCACATGGATTTTGTAATGCTCAGATATGATGATCATGTTGACAAAATGAAGAAAGAATTATATGAATTCAAACAAGAGTGAAGAGTATATTATGATAGACACAACACATTTTATAGAATAATTATTTTATGAAGGGACTAGCAACACCACCTTATTATAAAAAGAACTAAGTATGAAAAATTGAAAGTATAAATCTATGTTGAGATATCTTATTTAAATCAATAATTGACATCTTCTATGAAGAATTCTTGTATATCTAGAGAAATGAATTTGACATGAGTATGATAATTGAGTTGACTTTTTTCCTAGGGCTTAAAATTAAACCAAGGAACAATAGTAGCTTTTTGGGTCAAACTAAGTTTATTAAAGAATTATTTAAAAGTTTGACTAGATGGATTTAAAAAAGTAAAAACCCCATGAGCCCTACTATTTAGTTGGATAAGGGCCCAATGGAAAACTTATAAATCCAAAGAGGTATAGAGGCATGATAGGATCCTTATTATATTTAACTACAATCAAACTAATATTAAATTTACTATATTTTTATGTGCACATTTTAAAGCTGAATCTAAAGAATCACATTTGATCACAATTAAAAGTATCTTTTACTATATCATAGGGATCTCAACATAGTTTTTTGTTATCTTAGAGATAGGGTATCATTTAAATTTAAAGGATACTCAGATTCAAACTTTGTAGGCTATAGAGTTGATAAGAAAAGTAAATTTGAAATGTATCAAACTAATGGACACTCATTAATCTCTTTGTCTAGTAGAAAACAAAATTATATAGACCTATCAATTATAGAAGTAGAGTATATAGCTACAATTGGTTGTGTTGCCCAAGTCTTATGGCTGAAGCAACAACATATTAATTTTGCTCTACAGATAAACACCATACCCATCCTATGTGATAATATTTAATATATGCATCATGAAGAACCCAAATCATCATTTACATACAAAATACATTGATATTTATCAACACTTTATAAGAGATCATGTGTCAAAAAGTAATGTTTAGATTTAGTTCATTTATATCAAACATTAATAGGTGGATTTTTTTACTAAGACATTTAGTTATGAGAGGTTTAGTTGACTTAGAATTAGACTAGGAGTGATAAACTAAGGTGCCTGACCACAAGTTGTGTTATTTATATGAATTATTTATACTTGTGTAATATTTATATTTTTGTTTATTGATTCATACTCATAATTTATTTTTTGTTTATTATATTTATATTTTTTGCTTATGTTTCTACATGTATTAGTAGATCCTTAAACACTTAAAAAAATTTAGATAAAATTTGAGAAAAAACACATCTTACTATATGATCTATGTTCACATTATATAATGTACGTCATGTTGCACAATCCTCATTCGTATTAGATGATTTTACTTAGTCAACTATTTGTAAGAATAATTTATTGGAAAATTATGAAGAAATTTTTTTCAAACTATATGATTTGAATCATATTGTACAATCTGACTTGTTTAACTAGTAGATTAAGAGAATTTGTCACAACCTGACCCGATATTCCACAGGTCATACATGTCTGATTATGGAAAGACTAACCCCAAGATTCAATCGTAAAAGCACTAAAATAAAAACTTCTAATGTATATATTACACCGAGCTACTATTGAATGCAATATAAAGTGGAAGACTATTGAATCTCAAAAAATATTTTCCATGTATCATCCAAAAACATATATAGTTTTAAGTGTATCTACAATCACTGCAGGAAAATTGTCCATTATTGGCATTAAGTTTTGGTAGTATACGTCAATTTTCTGGTGGTTTACAAAAATTCAGGTAGTTTTTCAGTGGTTTTAATACCACCGGAATAAATCACGTAGGAAATTAAAACAAGTGGTATATTTTTGGCTGTAACGTTTTTTGATTGTTTTCCAGTGATTATAGCAGCCAAAAATTACTGAGCCCAAAATTGTAGGTAAACCATCAAAATATTACATGTAAATACCACCAACTAATTGCCAGTCATTACGGGCGGTCAAACCATCGGTGTTTTCGGCGGCCAAACCACCGGCAAGTCGCTGGTTATTTTTGATGGCAATATAAAATAACTGGCAGTTATTACATATGTCCGGTATCAGAGGTTCTGGTGGCTAAACCTCCAGTTAGCCACCATAAAACCTATAACAATTGCAAAAAAAAAGTTGATAGCACCCCCTCTATCAAAACAATTTTCCACAAGTACCTGTAGGCAGTTCAAAACCTAAAACAAGTACTTTTAACCATATACTCAGGTAGTTCAAAACATAATATATAAAATACACTAACATCCACAATCAATAGATGTTCCTTGTATGCTCTAGATTGAGATCATCAGTTGTAGTTTCTTGGTGATATTTTTTATCATCAAAATATAATTAAAGCTTTAATTAGTTGTTTAGTGATATTTGTACTACTAGATGTTATCACCGACACATCCTAAGATAACTTTTTATTTTTCTGTAGAGTGATGAGGCAAGTGGGTTGTTTAATGATAAAATATATTTTATATATACATTAAGCTCACTATAACTTTGTTGGTGGTCAATGATAACGTAATGTAATGCATTCTCCTTACAACCTTCAAGAAGGCATTCTTGAAGCTTCCCCGGGAAAGCATTATTATTCCTATTTAGACTTTAAGAAATAGTTCATCTTGAATCATAAGCACATATAAGTGGTTGAAAAATAAGCATGCACTTTGTGTTTGTGATAAGGTTTGATTAAGATGCTTTGTTAATTTGTTACTTCTAAAGTGAGATGTTGTTCATATAAGATTTGGAGTTGCCTATCAAGAAAGTTGCACTGGCTCAGGATCTTCATAAATGTATACAATACTTTAGGCATGAAGCTAACAATTATATTAGCCAAGTTACTTAAATTTCTAATAATAATATTAATGTTGTGGCCAAGATATAACATTTTCATCAAGACCATCAACCTAAGAAGTTTGAAACAAGATCAACATTTCATACTGATGAATATGGTTGAATGAGGAAGAGATTTTTATATGGTAACACTTTACTACCATTTAAAATGCAATTAACAATTGCAAGATATGTAATCTCTTATTTTGATAGGAATATGGTACTTTAGCAAATGAACATACCTCTAAAATTATCACAGTTCCTAAACATATTTCGAAAGTTACTCCCATGATGAAACAAATAACTTAAGTAAACATTTGATCCCATTGTAAACATTGTAGGCTATGAATATCTTTTGAATGATAAGTTAGAAGCTTTATCTAGCTTTCCCTTTATCCCATTATAGACATTAAGAACTACATACCCAAAGTAACATAACTTATTTAAATCAAACTTTATTTATCTTTCCCTTTATCTAGAATAGACTCTAAAATAAACTATATTTAATTTACAAAAAAACTTCAGGAGATGCATGGAGATCACCTTCGGCTAAGGAGGGCTAGCAGAAACCGGCTTAGAAAAGGTTTGTCGGCGAGGCTAAGTAGGAATTCTATGAGGGCAGAAGGTCGTGGCTTCACTGGACGAACCAAACTAGTAAGCGATGGAGGCAGGGCAGATTTTGACAATCGTGGGCATTCTCTAGACGTACCAAATGATCCAGGTGAAATGTGGAAAAAGGAGTGGGATTCAATTTTAGGGAACTTATCGATAGTTTTTTCGGAGGTTTAAACAGACAAAAAATTTTTACTTAAAAATGGCGGCTAAACCGTCGGTAAATACATCATGAAAATAGAATACTAGTGAAACTTTCGGCAGTCAAATTACTGTTGAAAGTTCGAGCGGTTTAGTCTTTTTAATCGATGACTGGACCACTGTTATAAAAATGTTGTCAGACAGCTAGTTTAACCACCAAAAATTTTGGCTGTCAAATGACCGCCGATAGTTCTATTAGTATTCAATGAATTTCCTTTAGTGAATAGTGCTTGGCAACAAAGAAAATAAAATAAAAGTCACGAATGCAAAAATTAACAAAGAAAAAAAGCATACCTACAGCACAAATCAAAACCTACTATCTAAACTACTCAGCTCTCTCCTTACCCTTCTCCTAGCCTAAAAATGGAAGAAAAAATAGGAGTGAGCTAACACAGCTCAGTAGGCCATCACATCCTAAAATCAAAATCAATAATTAAAACCAAAAGAAAATTAAAAATACATTGCTATAAAATAAGCTGAAGTACTATACAAAAAATTGAAACTGAAACCTAAAATTGAATTCAAATGAATTATAAGTAAATATTCATTCTATTAGAATCACTCTCAGCCTAAATTTTATATATCTTTATATGTTTGTTAATAGAATCCCACCCCAGTCACCCACTGACACCGAAATAACAAAATCCAACCTTGGTCTCCCACTAGCACTGACATAATAGAATCCCACCTCAGTTTCCCACTAGCACTAACATAACATCTGATCACTTTTCTTCCCCATTTTTGATGCATTTCATTAATTAAAGCATAATTAGATTAAATTCAAAGATTGCCAAAATACCTCAATGGTAGACAATAGAAATACTATTGAGCAAAAGTCCACTGTTTCTAAATATAACTAAATTACCAGATATTATATAAAATATCATTTTAAAGCTTTAATTGAACTAAAGTACTATTTTTATATGTGAAAATTTTTTTTTGAATAGGCAAATATTGCTGCTTTTTCAAAATCACCTAGTAAAACTTTCCTAGATTATACACAAAATATTCATAATCACAATATCTATAACATAAAAAAAGTTATGCGGTAATGAAATTTTTACCCGAATAAAGTTATCCTCACTTTTTAAATATTAAAAATTTAAATTTGATCAAAAATTATTAAAAACACTAAATTAATTAAAACTAAAATAGGCAAAACTTAACATACCATGAGACGAACAAATTTTCTAACTTGGCCAATAGACAAAAAGGGCTCTATGACCTCCAAAATCAGCTACCATTTTCTCCCTCCTCTCATTTCTTCTCTTTTCCTCTAATCTCTTCTTTGTTAATAGAAGTCAAAAGGAAAAATGGAATTTTAATAAAAGTGCATATTAGTTAAAGATATATATAATATATTAATAAAATATAAAAATGAAATTGTGTAATCTATTCAATTTTTAACAAAAAATTCATATAAATTCTTTTAAATCTTCAAATTCTAAGACCAAAAAATTATGAAAAAATATTAATAAATTAGCTAAGCATGTCTAAAAGATTTTACTAAAATCAGTTTATGAAAAGGACGCCTAACAATCTTAGAATTCCAAATTGTACCAACATATGCCAATTTCTTAAGGGATTGTACAAGTGCCTAGAAATTATCAAAAAATTAGTTAAACTACAACACAATAATATTTATGATATAGTTAAGAAGGTTTGTGATTTGGACTTATAATGACTCTTGAAATAATTTTTCATTGTTATAGGTAAAAATATGTTTTTTTTAATTTTGTGTCATAACAAACCACCCACCTAAAACAATAACATCCTCGATAATTCTTGACCAAAATAAGTCAAAATACCTAGACATAGCTATCTCATGTCAGATTCCTTCTCCCAAGTAGCCTTTCTGGTAGTCCTATGCTTCCACTGTACCTTGACCTTCAGAATCTATTTATTCCTCAACTTCCTTACACCATATGCCAGAACCTTATCAGGCTCTTCGCTATGGTGTAGGTTTAGATGAACATCAACATCATTAGTAGATAACCTCATCCCAGAATAAGATACCCATTTCCTCAAAAGGTACATGAAATATTTTATGTATATATGACATATTACCAGGTAACAATAACCTATAAGTAAAACCACCAATCCGCTCAATCACCTCAAAAGGCCTACTGTACCTTGGACTCAGCTTGCTAATTCTTCCAAATCTTCTAACACTTTTCATAGAGCTTATTTTGATATAAACAAAATCTTCAACCTAAAATTTGATCAACTTGTATTACTGATCATAATACTTCTTCTGTCTATCCTGTGCAGCTCTCAATCTTTCTGTGATCAAAGAGATCTTTATTGTAGTATCACCCACAAAAGCTAATCCTATCACCTGTGTATCCCTCACCTTTGCTAAAGTTAAAGGGGTTATGTACTTCCTACTATACAGGGCTTCATAAGGAGACATACTTATATTGAATTTAAAATTATTATTATATGCAAATTCTATAAGTAGGATATGATCCTCCCAACTACCACCAAAGTCCAGAACACAAAGTCTCAAAAGATCCTCTAGTACCTGAATAGTCCTTTCAGACTATCCATCTATCTACAAATGAAAAGCCATACTATAGAGTAATTTTGTACCCAATCCTTATTGAATACCTCTCCACAACCTAGAGGTAAATCAGCCATCACAATCAACTACAATCACCTTTGACAGACCAAATAATCTTATAATATATTTGATATATCATTGTACTAATTGGTCAGCCAGATCAGTCTGTTAAATTGGAATGAAATGTGATGACTTTGTCAGTCGATCAATAATAATCTATATAATATCATGCCTCTATCCTGATTTGGGAAAATCCATAATAAAGTCCATCGTAACCACTTTCCACTTCCACTCTGAAATAGGTAATAACTACAGAAGACCATGTAGTCACTGATGCTCTACATTCACAAACTAACAGGCCTCACTAATGTAAAAAAAATTGCTACATACTTCTTCAATCCAGGCCACCAAAATATATACATTCCAAGTTTTTGTATAACTTATTACTTTCTAAATGAATAGTATAGCCTGAATAATGTACCTCATGTATAATCTAAGCTCTTAGATCACCAACTTATGGAACCCATAATCTACCTTTACATAAGATGATACCATAATTAGATAGAGAGTGTTCAAGTCTCTTACTAGCCTTAATCGGATCACTCAATTTTAGATACTCAGTATCTGATTTTTTAGCTTCCTAAATTCTTTCTTATAGAGTAGGTTGAATAATCATCTAAGTTAATAAACTTAAATAACTGGATACCACCTCTATCTCTAGCTTCTCCAAATCTAGAATAAGAAGGTATACATAAATATGCAATGAAAGAGAACTACCTAAAGTCTTCCTACTCAAAGCATCTACTACCATATTCATCTAACAAGGCTAATATATAATAGACAAATCAAAATCAGTTATTAGCTCTAATTACCTACTCTGCCATAAACTTAGAACCTTTTGAGTAAAAATATATTTCAAGCTCTGATGGTCAGTAAAGATCTCACATCTAACTCAGAATAAGTAATGCCTCCAAATCCTCAATGTAAATATAATAGTAGTTAACTCCAAATCATGTGTCAGGTAGTTCCTCTTATATGATTTCAATTATTTAGATGCATATGCAATAACTATATCGTGCTGCATTAGCATGCATCCCAATCTTCTTAATGATGCATCACTATAAACAATCAGAGTAGAAGTCAAATAATCCTTTTATAGATAAAAACTCTCCTTATAATCTGAAATCCATATGAAAGCTACTGACTTCTGAGTCAGTCTCATCAAAGGCAAAGAAATTTGATAAAACCCCTGAATAAACATCTGATAATAACGAGTCAAGCCTAAGAAACAATAATAGGCCTTGGCTAATAAAAAATAGCCTGATTCTTCTCAAGATCTACTGAAGTACCTGCATTGCTCATATTGTGTCACAAAAATAAAATTCTATTCAATCATAACTCATACTTTTAGAACTTAACATATAACTAATGTTGCCTCAAAAGCTCTAGAGCAGTCCTCAACTGTGTTGCATGCTCCTCCTCAGATTTGAAATAAATCAGAATATCATTTACAAAGATTGTAACAAACAGATCTCGATACTTCTTAAAAACTTTATTCATCAAATCCATGTAGTCCACTAGGGTATTAGTCACTACGAACAGCTTGAATAAAAAATCATAATGCTCGTACCTCATGCTAAATATAGTCTTCGTTACATCCTCTTCTTTCACTTTCAGTTGATGATAACCAAATCATATATAAATCTTTAAAAATAACAAACATCTAGCAACTGATCAAATAAGTCATCAATCTTAGGCAAAGGACATTTATTTTTGATAGTTACCTTATTCAAATCTCTGTAATCAATGCTTATCCATAAGGCGGCATCTTTCTTCTTCACAAATAATCCAGGTGCTCCCCATGGACCAGGTGCTCCCCATGGAGACACACTGGGATGAAAAAAATCCTTGATTTACTAACCCCTGAAGCTGCACCTTCAACTCTTAAAGTTCCTAAGCTGACATTTGATAAAAGGCCTTAGAAATTGGAGCAGTTTCCAAAAACATATCTATACAAAACTCTACCTCTCTATCTAGTGGTAAAGTTACTAACTCCTAAGGAAAGACAATTGGAAACTCCTAAATTACTAGGACACTACTTACAGATGAAAAAGATAGTTTCATATCTCTAACATATGCTAAAAATATTGGGCTACCTTTCCTCCAAAGCTTATCCACTTCGAAATCAGAAATTAGATAAGAAAGAATACCCTCAATTCCCATAAATAAAAAGCTCTCACCGTTCTAAGACAAAGTCAATTTCTTCTTCAAGCAATCAATATGAGCCCGATATCGACTCATCTAGTGCATATCCAAAATGACATCAAATACAAAAATAGAAAATCAAACCAAATCTCCAAACTCTATCAAAACTTCCAAATTATAAAAGCAAACCCTACTAGCTATCATTCCATCCCCCATAGGTAAAACTATAAATAAAGAAATAGGAAATAATATAGAAGGTAAATTGAGGGAATCTAAATACTACTCTAACTTAAAAAGAATGGCTAGCACCAAAATAAAATAAAATATCACAAGGAGATGCAGAAATATAAGTCATGCCTATTATAACCTCTAGAAACTCACTAGCCTCTTACTACATCAGACTATAAACTCATGATTGTGTTGGGGTAAAAGCAATAGAACTACCTACACCCTATGAACGCCTAGAAGGCTGACCACATGATACCAAACCAACATCTTTTCTATTAGAATCCTTGGAATAATCTCGAGGTGGTACTATCCTCGGCCTTCCCATTATTGGCTGCCCAAAACTGTCAGCATCCAAATTAGAATGTTTATAAAAGCCACCTTATGGATACTCAGCAATCCTATATGTATACTGGCCACAGGAAAAAAATATCATCCCAATGCTCTATAATACTATCCACTATGTCTCCTGCCACACTACTAATATAATAGCGGGAACCCACTGACTGAACCCCAAACTAGTAGCATTACTTTTATCTGATCTAGAAGGAACTACTACTGGCTGTCACCTCCTTCTATACTCAATCGCTCCAAACCTGCTCTTCTTCCCAAAATGGAAATTGCCAACTGTCTCTATTCAGCTCATTTTTATGTGAGGTTACCATGAACTGCCAAACTCCTAATTTTTAATCCCATGGTTGACAATCATCTAGTTGTTAATTATCCAGCCTGTAATCACTGATTTAATAGCTCTTTGAATCATAATCAGTAAGCCTAATAATCATCATTCAATCAAACTTTAATCACCATCTATAATCAATAATCATTGGTTATAATCACTAAACCACAATCATCCGAGAAATTATAACCCTGAATTACAATCAATAGACCCATTGCATAGTTTGTATAGTATACTGACCTCCTTGCTTCTAACTATGATCTAAATCACTTCATTAGGAGCTTCATATGGTAAATCATCGATCAACAGACCCTTCAGTCATCAACTGACCCATCTGACCCAGTTGAGCTAACTCAAATTAGCCCAATTAGTCATACACATTAATCACCTCTACTAAAACTCCAAATTAGTTTTGATCCTCACCAAACTTCTCTTTGCATCATTCCTAGTAAATTAGACCTGACTGGTCACCCTAACTTATTTAATAGTTAACTTGGTCAATTGAACCCAGGTCTGACCAAACTAGATCCAATTGAGCCAAATAAAAACCTGCAAATGCTCAAAATAACTTTATCATTTGGTTTACGAGCATCCAAAACTATCATGAGTCAAATCATGATAAATTTGACAAAGTAAACATATTGAACTTGTTCAAACTCATTTATACATCTAACCTTTCATTCAAACATCAAGCTCATTGCTTCAAACTATTTCTCAATGACCCTAGCAACAAGATAACCATTTCTATAGCCTATCCAAGCCACCCTTGACCAGTTGATTGGTCAAATGGTCAACAAAAGTAAAAAAAGCCCCTCAAATGGTTAAACCATCCAATACATTTCATTTCTCTCCTTACAAGCTCATCTTACCTATTAAAAATCATTCCAAAAAATTCTTATGCATCACCCAAACTCAACCCAGCCATTAGTATGGCTTAATTAAGCTAGATGGACCCCATATAAAAATGACCGAAGGTCATTTTTCTCTCCTTCCCAACTATTCTCTCTACTCCATAATGACCTGGGATAGCTGGTGAACATCCAAGCATTCCACATGAATGATCCTATCCATTCAAAAATGCCCCAGCACCTAAATTAGGTAAAAGATTTCCAAACCCTCAATAAATTGAATCTCACTGTACAAAACTTATCCAGCACACTTTCTTTTTAATTTGCTCTCCCATAAGTCCCTACACATCTTCCTAGTGTTTCCTAACATTTAGAGCTCACCAGCGATGAGATCAATGGAGTATTATAAGCTTATCCATCCAAACACTTTCAACATTTCATCCAAGCTTCCTCTGGCCTTACAGTCTTCATCAAAGCTATGGAGAAGCTCTTAATAAAGAAAACAAACCATTAACCACCTCCTGTTATCATTTGTGTGAAGCTAACATTCAAACCCTAGGTTCTTACTTAAATTTTTAAATAGGATTGATAAGGATGCATCAATAACCCTAAGAATATTCCACCATTCCTCCTTTCATCCAACCCCACCAAATTTAAAGTTTAATATTATTTGATGCCTCATATTGATAATTCAAAGTAAAACCTAAGTCTAGGGTTTACAGCCTTCTTTTGAGGAAGATGAAATCTCCACCGTTCGTTTATTCTATTTGATTTAGATGCTCCAAATCTTTTCATCTTTGAATCTCGTCCAACCATTCTATTAGCCAAACTACAGGATTAAATAACAACCCTTAGATCCATTCTGTTCATGATCGATGGCTAACCACCACCTTCCACACAGCCCATTTGCTTGCCACCACGTGGAAAGGTTTTCTTAGCCAGACTACTATTAGCTAGTTAATTCTAAATTAAAAATAAAATGTAGTTTCATAGTAAAACTTCCAAAAAATTTAGTAAATTTTGTAGTTAACCATATTAAGCAGATAATACTTCCACTATATTTTAAAAATAAATTTGGATCAAAATAATGAATATTAAGGGAGTAATCTGGCTTATATTGATTTATAAATTGCCTTTATAACTCTAAATATTTGTTCAATCATGCTCAAATTTGTATGGGATGAATTAGGATATTATCTTGACATCTAGTAATTTTCTTAGGGTTATTTGTTGTCATCATATATCACACTTGAACTTCTAAAAATCAATGTCATATTTTTAGCTAGATTTTTGAAAATTCATAGTAATTTTGTTTCTTACCCAAATTTTGCATGTTAGGACTCTATGGAATCAATATGATGGACTTTTTGATTTAAAAATAAATATAGGATATGATCATGCATAATTTAAGGGTAAATAGCTCTTTAATGCCAACATATTTTCCTATATTACCCGTAGAATATGCATGATATTAAGTTCAAATTAAGAGGTGAAGTGTTTGAGGATCCCCCCAACATTCGTTAAACTTCTTACCCTAGTTTGATGTATATCCTTTATGTACTTGAAATTTCAAGTTTATAGACCACTATATGACCTATAACCTTAATAATTCCCTATACTCAATCCATAAAGCATTGAGACACCAAAGTGTTATGGTTTAATTGTGTATATACAAGGGTTAGATACATGAATTTCAAACCAATTTGAACTTTAGTAACACCTAAGGACAATAATTAAGGATAAGGTATAGTTAACATAGAAAATTTATGGGAATTCATACATACATCTAATAAAGATGAAACTTTAAACTAGTAAACTTAAACACATTGTACACCCTAGGAATTAATTCTACCCTAATTTTATATTAATTGACCATAAAATAAAATAAAATTAAATAATTTAAATAAAATTCATAAAAATTTAAAATAAAGTTTAATAAACTCTAATTAACCTCTTAAATCAAAGAAAAATAAAATCCAAAACTAATTTACATTAAAATTTAATTAAATTTTAATTAATCCTTAATTAAAATCTATCAAATAAATTCAAAAAAAGTAAAGTAAAGATCAAATTAATCCCAAAATTTTAGGGATTGATCCATTGGTTAACCTTAACCATTATTATCAATTTTATAAATTTTGGAGTTAGTTTGATATCAAAACTAAATAGCCTAAGTTTATGTATAAAATTAGGCTATTTAAATAATTCAATAAATAATCAATTTCATATATTAAATAAAAATAATAAATGTAATTTAGATAGATATAATAAATTTATATAAAATAAAATAAAATTCAGAGATCATTAATTAAATTTAAATAAAGTTTCTGGAAAAAATTTAATGACAATTTATTAATAATTTATTAATAAAAATTAAAATTAATTAAAAAATTCAATAATAAATTCAAAATTCCAAATAATTTCATAAAAATAAAAAGCATTCAACAAAAATTTAAAACATAAAAATAAAATGAATTTGATAATTTATTTCATTAAAAATTTTTTTTAATCAAAAAAATTTAGAATTAATATTAATTAAATAAGGGCTTTTCACGTTAAATTCTGGATTCCTTTTTGGAGGGTATTTTAGCATTAAAATTTAAAGCCTCAATACATAAAAAATCATTAATAATCCCTTTATGTGGTACTTGATTCCTTTTAAGGGACACACATACATTTGATTAAGGGATTTTAATAAACTTAAATAACCCATTAAGGGTTTCATGTACTATGCTAGCCTCCACTTATGGAAGGCATGGTTGTACAAAATTCATAACCCTTAATAAATCATTGACCCTATACATCATGCCTGACACCACTTAGAAAGTATGTGTATTGGATTAAAGGGTACCTTTTTCTATCCCTTAATAAATCAACAACAGATCTTTAAAGGCCTTATGTAACTATCTATCCTATAGAGGAAAAAATTACATTAGGAATATAAGCCTTAGGATTTGTAGGTTAGTAGCTCCCGCAGTTGGAGTTATTAACTTACAAATTTTTTAAAGCTAAATAATTAACTACAACCTTTAAAACTCAAATAATAAAATCTAAATTCATACAAGGTAAACTTTAATTAAATAATTCATTTTTTGCCTTTAATAAACAAACACTTTAAACTCATGCAACTTAAACATTAAACTCCTATAGGATATAGTAAAGCCACACACCCTCCTTCACACCTTTAGATGGTTTGTTAGGACAACCAACTTTAGCCTAGGTTAGGATGGTGGTTTGAATTGCTTGTCAGGTGCTTTGCATGGAGAGAACCTTGTGTTTGTTTATTTATTTTCTAGAACTCTGAATGTCATAAATTTTAATTTTTATTGGTGCACTTAGACTTTTTAAGGACTGCATTAGAAGCATTAAGTTATTACACAACTGTTCTTTCACATTATTTTTCTATGCTAATGTTTTTCCATTGCTTTATATTTCTTGCAAGAGTCAAAATAATATGTGCCTAGGAATGATGTACATGTAAGAGTCCCTATAAATTATAGATTTTATATAGATCGAGTTATACATCTACTTGAGTTGTAAAAGATTCAACTATACTTACTTATATATGCATGCAAATGGGGCTCCAAAAGATGATATCCTCTCCCTTGGAAAATGCTCTCTTTTGGAATTCCATAGAATACTTATAGCTAAAAGACCATAACGAAATATATATATAGGGGTGTGTGTGTGTGTGTGTGTGTGTGTGTGTGTGTGGGTGCGCACGCGTGCGTGCGTGCGCGAGTGTGTGGTAGGCTTAGAAATTAAGGTTTGTTATTGTGGAGCCTAGCCACCATTCTTTTCTATAGAGTCTGAGTATGCTGTATATTTTCAAATCAATCAATAAATAAATTTCTTTTGCTGTTGACCTCATTTTTGTATGAGGTCATTAGGACCAAATCCAGACTCCAGATGAATCCAGGCCTTAGGATCTTTTTAATCCTTAGGATTAATTTTGACCCTAGGACCAATCTTGATCCTATATCAATCTAGACCCTAGGATTCCTCCAGATCCAGCTAGATCTCAGGAATTATCTAGACCCTAGGATCTTCCAGGAATCCAGACTTTAGGATCTACTCTAGATCCTAAGATTCTTCTAGACCCCAGACCTTAGGGTTTCTTAAACTCCATAGACCTCCTAGATCCTAGACCCTAGGATTCTTCCAGACTTTAGGTCTTAGGATCTACCCATGTTCAAGATCCACCGAGACACTAGGATCTTCCTAGACTTCAGTCCCTAGGATCTACTATAGATCCTAGGATTCCTTTGAGCTGATCTAGACCCTAGGATCTACTCTAAACCCCAGGATTCCCCTAGATCAATCTTGAATTCAATTCAATCTAGACTTATTTCGAATCTAGATATTTGAACCCAGAAATTCAATCCAAATCCAAGGCTAAGGACTCAGGTCCTGAAAGCCTTTTCCATTAAATTTTCAAACACTTTAAAGCCCAGTCAAATGACTTCTGATTCAGAGTCTGTCAGTTGCATACTGATGTAACATGTCTCTAGAGGCAACCCTCCAAATTTGAGCTCTTTCTGAGGTCTCTAACCCCAGAATCTGATTAAAATCCAAAGGCTGTAAAACTTTCAAATATTTACGGCCTATGCCACTAGACTTATCACCCAGTGGATTTTGACCTTGGAGCTTTCTCCAAAGCTTCCAATCACATCCAAATCTTTAATCTTGACCTCTTGAACATTAAACTGCATTTTATTGGACCCACTTTGACCCCCAGTTGACCAGGGGTCAAAATGACCAAAATACCCTTAGAGGTTTAAATGCACATTTCAAATCAAATGACCACCAAATAGCTTGGAATCCCTTCCAACAATTTTTAAATATCAAACACAACCTATTGGACCCAAATCTAGACCGTGGGTCAACCTGGTTGACCAAGTTAACCTAGGTTTATCAAATAGGCCCTTTAGGGTTCAAATAGTCATTTTGACTGATTTGACCTCCCCAGACCTTGAGACCACCTTCATTGGTTTCCAAATCTCATTTCAAATCTGTTGAGCTCATATCCAAACCTTGAGTCAACCTGGGTACCAAGTCAACTAGGTTGTCCAATTCAACCCTTAAGCTCTTTCACTTTGAATCAAACTTCAAGCACATTCAAAATTCCTTCAAAACTCCTTGAATCCTTCCCTCAATGATTTGGATTTCACTAGACCCATTGACCTAGACAATAATTGATTTGGTCAACTAGGCCCAAATCTAGTCAAACCTGATTCATTTAGTTCAAAATCAACTCGACAATTCAATTCAAGCCTTTTAAGAGCTTCAAACTCTCAATCTCACATCAATAACTAATTCAAGCACATCTAAATAAATTTGAAGTCAAATCACTATGGGTCTTCACTTGGTCAAACCCATTTAACACATGATCCTTTCATGATATGAGATCATTTCAAGCCATTTGGACCTTATCAAATATCCAAACTTCATTAAACTTTCAAAACTAATCCACTTCATGATTGGAATCTATCCAAGCCATGGGTTAAGTAAATCCAAGTGGATTTGACCAAGTCAACTCACTTGAACTTGGTCAAATCCCACCATACATTAAATCCTTTCCTTCAAACCTCTCTAAATCAATTACACTAGCAAATCATGTTCTCCCTCATGACACCACAGCATCTCTTTGATTGTTGACTAGTCAAATCTAGTCAACAAAGGGAATTGGAGGGGTTAAAGTGGTCAAAAACCCCATTTAAACCTAAACACCTTTAATCCAACCCTCTCCAGTAGCTTAAGTGCACTCTAAAACCTTCCTAAAGCTATCCTTAACCCTTGGATGAAGATCCAATGGCTCCAATCATCCCCATGTGCAAATGGGGACCAAGGGACACTTTCCACCTAGATATCCTTTCTGTCCTTTTATTCTTCTGCTCCTAACAACCTCCAGCACACCTGGCAAGCATCTAAGGGTAAAGCCAGTTGATCCAAGCCATCCATTCAAGCTGGAGAGACTTGAATAGGGAAAATCAAGGGAATCAAGAGATATTCTCACCCTAACTCTCTCTCTCTCTCCTTATTTAAGTCCCCTAGCTGAGCTCTCTGCTCATTCAAGTCTTTAAAAGCCTCCCACACATTTCTCAAGGCAAAACCAGCCTGTTAAACCTCACCGGAGACCAAATTTTGGCGAGCTCAAGCCTAAATCCATCCAAGACGTATTTCATTCTATCCAGACGTCACCAACTCGTGAAGTCTTCATCAAATATTAGCGTGGACAATCCACAAGTTCAGAGAAACAAAAAATTAATCCAATCCACTTGTTAGTTTCTCCTAAAACTCTAGCCCTAGCTTACATATTTAGAGTTAAATAACTTTTAAAAGTTACATTTTAAACTTTAAAACCAATTCCCTACTATTTCTGTTCATTCTAGTAATCTAGGTTTAAAATTTTAATTGATTTGGTGCACCCGATCGAATAAATGGCCTTAAAAATGTATTGTAGGGCTCGGTTTACACATGCCTGAACTGGGCATTATCTGAGCCGTTGATCCTTTGATCAATGGTGTAGATTCTGCCATTTTGCAGTCCAATTCGACGTCGTGGTTGTTCTAGAGGTTGCAAGCTCTGTCTGCGAGATCATGCCTGTTCGTTTAAAACCACGGTGATCGGACAGTGACAGCAGATTGCTGACGTGGATAAGTTAAAAGCACGTGGGTCCCACGCACTTTTTTAATCAGCGGGCAATCATTGGCGGCAGCGCCAATCATTGCCAATGATTGGGCGCCGCCATCGCTATTTGCATTGCCCAATCAGGGCTTAGCATGTGGCCAAACTGTCGCCTGCTACTTTTTTTTATTTTTTTTCTTATTAAATTTTAATTATTTTTAATTAATTTTTATTAAAATAACTTAATAATTAATTAAGAATTAATTTTCAATATATTAATATTCATTTAAAATATTAATATACTTTAAATTATTTTAAATGTTAAACATTATTTTTTTTAAATTACTATTTATTTGAAAATGATTAAAATATTTCATTAAATATATATATTAAATTAATTAAGTATTTAAGTATTAATGGATATTAAATTGAAATTAATTTTATTTAAATTTAAATTTCAAATGAAATTATTATAAACAATTTTATAATTCTAAAAATATTTAAAATAAAATTTAATGTAATTTAAGGACTAATTTAAATATTAATTAATTCTAAAATTAACTTAAAAGCCTTAATTAACCTTAAATTTTAAAAAATCCAAACAAATTCATTTTAAAACATTAAAATTCAAATAATATCTTAAAATTTTTAAATTTTTAAGAATTTTTAATTTAAAATTATTTTCAAGATTAAAATCTTCATTAATTTTAACTAATTAAAGATACTTGAATAAAATAATATTTAATTAATATTTTCATATTATGTTAAATAATATATTAAATATTTTCAAATTTAAAAATTTATTTTCAAACCAACTTAAGGATCTCTCATTTAAGTATCAAACTTATTTTAAGTATATTTTAATTTGAATATTACATTTATATATAGGTTTATGTGTATCATATGTATATATATATATATTTGAAATTACTTTAAAATTATATATATGTATATATATATATATATATATATTTATATATTTAATTTGAGAGATCTATTTGAAACTTTAAACATAGATTAAATATGTGAATGGAAATCTTGAGGGAGGATTAATGAATAATTAATCTCTAATTATTCATTAATCAAGTTAATGCTTATGATACTATCTTTAACTTTTGCATGTGTAAGTGCACACACACACTTAGGGCTCTCCTAGATTTAGGTGTTGAATGTGTTTATGTATTTGTGCATGCTATGTATATGTTAAGTCAAGGGCCTAGAAACTTTGAATCAAACCTATTAAACTTAGTGACATCATTAAGGATAATAATTGAGGACCTTGATTAGAAAACTTAAAATAATTTCAATAATTAGGATCGACCTCCTGTTGACTTGAAACTCAAACCATTTGAACATAGTGACACTCTAAGCCTCTTCAAAAATTTTCACTGATTTTGAAATTATTAAGCCCATTAATTAACTTAACCAAGATTAATCCTTAATTAAGCATTAAAACATTCTAAAAATCATAATAAATTAAATTTAAATCTACAAAATACACACAATACCTCAAACTGACCAGAATTCAATGCTCAACACACGAAAATTAAAATCAACTAGATTTGACATCAATTTTGAGAATAATTTAATTTTAAGTTAAATTGAATATTTAATTAATTTAATTAATTAAAAATAATTAAAATATCCAAAACTCTCTCAAACACTTAGGAATCTATTCTTAGGTCATTCCTGACCTATGGAGTTGATTCCAAGGAGTTTGGAGGTCATTTAGATTCAAACCAACAAAAGGCCCTTAATTAAGCATATTTTGAAAATTCAATAAATACCCAAAACTTCAACAATTCATAACTAATTCAAATAACCTCTAAATCAGTCAAACTCAAAGGCATTCAACTCATATTAAGGTCTAATATTTATCAAAAGTATTAAGTTTTTAGAAAACAAATAAATTTGAAAAAGTCAACTTTTGGTCAAACTTAGTTCAAATTCAAGTCAAAACTTCAAATCTTTACAATAAAATGTAGAAAAATCTAAATTCAATGTACTTATAGTGCAACTGATCGTATTAAGGTCTAGTATTTTAATAAAATATTAACTTTCTAGAAATTACTTTTAGACAAAAAGTCAACTTTTGACCCTTGAATTAAATCATTAAAATAATCTAAAAAATTCAAAAATTCAATAAATCTTCTAAAATTCTAGAAAACATCAACTTAACATTAAAACCAACAATCAATCAATTTGAATAGAATTTGTCAACTCTCAAACCCTTAATCAATTTAAAATATTTAATTATACAATTATCACTAGGTAACCTAGGCCTACAAGGCTATTAGCTTAGCCCTAAGGAAGGTAAAATAAACTTCACGGCCTCGGTATGAAACAAAGGTGGTAATCAGTAATCATTTAAATTACACTTTAAAATCAATCATAAGCCATTAATACTTAAACTCAAACTTAAAACCCTTAAGCCTTTCAACCAACCAGAACATTAAACAACTTTAACTAATTGACCTACTTAGGACATATCAAATCCACACAGCCTACCTCACACACTTTAGATGGTTTGCTAGGACAACCAACTCTAGTCTTAGGCTAGGCCAGTGTTTACATTTCTGCTGTGTGCCGGGTTTTCGAGCTTTTACTGCATGCTGTTTATTAGTAGTAGAATTATTGTGATTATTTATTTATTTACTGCACTCATGATTTGATTAATTATGTGTTAGATCTACCCCTAAGTTAGGGGCCATTTATACTGATTCAATCTTATACAAGTGGCCATACTCATACAGGGCAATTAAATTAAAGGGGGCAATAATTAAAGCTTTAAAATTGACGTTGTTTTCTACATATGCTTCCAAAATTTGCTTAAGTCCCCCTTTAAGATTAAAAGAGCATGGCCAAGTATGGCAGTGATTTGAGTACTTTAATTTTTAAATATTAACTTTTTGAGATTGATATAAACTACTTGGGATATTTATATAACTGCTGATTATTAGGATAACCCTGCAGGTCGTTGAGTCTAGATTTTTAATTTCATTTAATGTAATTTGATTTAAACTGAGTTGAAATATGTTAAGTGCTTTTGAGATGGGATATTTATATCCAACTTGAACTCCAAAGAGGAGAAGACATCCCTAAGGGGAGTGTCTTCCTCCATTTGGAAGATCAAGTTAGGATATCTTTCAAATATCCTAGGAGAAAAGATAACATCCCTTTCGAGGGAGAGTTTCTTTTCACTTGGATATCCAGACTCACAATCCAAGGAGTTCCAAGAAAATGAAGAAATGAAGAACGAGAAGAATCCTAAATCTCAAATTCACTTGAGTCTTAGGATTAGAAATTCAGGTTGTTGTCAGTGGTGCCCGGCCACTTTACTTTTTCTGCAGACCCTGGGTTGTAATATTAAGTGGCACTTGACACAGACTTTCAATTTGAATTCTAATTTAATTGATTTGATTAATGTTGATTGTGTGATTTTGATTGTGATAAAGGATTGGCATATTTTTATTAATTTTTTGGCGATTATTGCATACCAATTTTGATTTAGCCTGGAACAAGATCGGAGGCTCGTAAGGCTATGATTAAACTATTTCTACTTAAATAAAATTTAAAATATTTAAGCTCTCATAGAAATTTAACCATTTAAGAAGTAAGCCCGGGATCGTCGAGGGTTTTTCATATGCATTTTTGTTGCACCTTCTTTCCACTTATTAGGCACCTCCCCGCCTGTGGGTTTTGGCAGACCACCTGGCCTATGAGGGTGCAATTCTGTCTAAGGAGATCTCTGCAACACTAGGATAAAACTATTTTTTAAGCATAATTTTAAAACTTCTTCATCCTTATTTAAGACATTAATCGAGTCAACTAGCATGCATTACTTTTGCAATAAATTAAATTGAGTTAAAATATTTAATTAAATTTTAATTTAAGCATTTCACCCAACATATGTCAAGGGACCAATTAGGAATCTGCTCTAAATGTCAGCCCCACTCTCTTTGAACTAATCTTAAATAATGACCCTACCCTCTCTTGCATAAAAGATCGGACAAATGGTTTTGAAGTGTTTAGGTGGTCTAGTTAGCTCCCCAAACCAGGTCTGGGTAAGTCCAGACCTTGCATTGCATTAGCTAGGTTTCGGGTCACTGATCTTTAGTGCCCACTTTAGACTTAGGATCTGAGGCAAATTTTTAATCTTAAGACCTTACCTCCGTGAATTTAATTCCTACTTTCTAATAAAATTGATCATTTTAGTTAAATATCTCTTACCATCAAATTTGAGCCCAACACTTAGAATAGGTTGGAGTGTCTTCTGAATTATTTCAGAATCTCAAAACACTCACTACCCTTCTTCCTTTGACTCCAGAAATAAGTGTTCAATCTTGAACCAATCCCATTTAAAATTCAAGTCCCTATCTCCTTTGAAATTAAACTTTGAAATCTAAATGAAATTCGTATTGCTATTTTAATCAAGAGTATTCGTAGGAAATTTTCTAGCTTTCTACAATGTAATTAACTACGAGGGCTCGTGCTCGTAGGAAATTTAGAAATCCAGACCAGATTTTTAAAATCAAGCTTTTTCAAAACTTTAATTAATTATCTTTGGGAAATCAAACAAAAATGGTGATTGCTATAGTCATATTTGAGTAATTAATAATAAATGATATTTTCTTTCTTTGGGATGATATATTATTTATTAATATAATTTTGAATATGAAATTAATGATATTTTATCCAGATTATCGTAGCCAGATATTTGATTGAACTTCATTCTGATCCTTTGGGATCATATGTGGTTCCCTCATGAATCTAGCTATGATATTCAAGATCAGATTTATAATTCTAAATTTGAACCCATTAGGAGATTTTATCTCTACCTTTCGAGGTAGTATATTATCATTAATGGATGTTCAATTCTAGAATTAAAATTTAAATATCAGTTTTAGATTATTCCCAAAGATAATTAACTTTTTCAAAACACATATTTTTCAATCAAAATAAAAAATGGCGACTCCACTGGCGAAAATCTCTCTCTCCATCTTTAATAGCGATACAAATCATATTGCATCGGTAGTTTTGACTACCTTTCTTCCGTTGGTCCCTCTACCCATTTCTCTCTTGGGTGAGTGTGGCCAACTCAATTAAGACATGTGAAAAGAGAGGTGAGTGTAGGATACCTCCCTCCAAGTCTGGCTTTGACATTTTGCCTCCAAGTTCATTGGTAGAGCAAAAAAGTCAAGCCAAGTTTCTCAAATTCTTCCTGTATATATTGCTAACTCGCATGCAAATAAATCACTGCATGCTAAGTTTCATAATTTATAGAAAATCCTCCAATCTCGAAATCAAAGTTTCAAACCTCCAATAAAATTTTACCTTTTCAAATTTGCTTCAAAATTTCAATTCTTCTAGTATAGTCGGTCTTTGACATTTTACTCCTAAATAGTTCCTCAGATGAAAGAGTCGGGTCGACTTTTAAGAATTTCCCTCCAAAATTTATAAACCTTTATGTTGAATGCAAATTCAACACATTGAGTTTCAAAAATAAGGGGAGATTCTACCGGTTTTCAAATTTTTCTTAAATCTCCTTCAATATTTCTTAAATCAACTTCAATCGTCATTGTCATGTGTCTTCTATAACATTCTGTTGTAGTTGAACATATGTAACAAAAATTCAAAATTCCTATCAAATCTAGGTTTTGACATTTCACCCCCAAATCACTTGGTCGGGTGAAAGAGTCAAACCTAAATTCTTAGGATCTTAAGGTTAATTTGGTAAACCTATATATTTGAATAGAATTTAACATGTTGAGCTCCAAATTTTGAAGAAGATCCGTTCAGTTCCAATCTTGAGTGTAAATTCAGCTTCAAATTGAAATTCAAGCTCAATTAAAATTCAATTTCAACCTGGAATTCAAATTCAATTCTAACCTCAAGATTCCAATTCAAATTAAACCTTAGGACCAAATTCAACTTCCACCTTGAATTCAAATTCAATTTTAACTCCTGACTTAACTTTGAATTTAATTTAAAAATCAAATTCGGGCTTTGACATTTTGACCCAAGTCAATTGGTGAAACCAAAAGAGTCGAGCCCGATCCCCAAATCTTTCATATCAATTTTGTGCACATATATGATTGAGTGAAACTCGATCTGTTAAGTCACAAAATTTGAAGAAAGGTCCATTCGACTTCAACCTTAAGTTTAGATTCAAATCCAACTTTGATTCAAAATACAATTTCAACCTCAAGTTCAAATTTGATTTTCACCTTAAATTTAAATTCAATGTTGAAGTCAAATTCAAGTTCAAGCCTTGACATTTTGCCTTAAGTCAATTGGTGTAGTGAAAGAGTCAAGTTTAACTCTTAAGCTCTCCTCGTCAAATTTATAAACCACCATATTGAGTGTAAACTTAACATGATCGAGCTTTAAAATTTTGAATAAAATTGATCAATTCCAGAACTCAAATGCAATTTTAGAATCAACAAATTCAAATAATATTCTTTTAATTTCAGGAATCAAGCAATCAAATGGCTGGGAAACTCATCTTCTCCATGGATAGAAAATTGATAGTAGAAGGAATCACTTCTTGTAATTTCATCCAGTTTGAACTGCAATTCCAAGTCTTCAAGTTTTCAGTCGACGGAGAGGAAATGATTGATCTGTCTACTGGAATACAAAGGGATGTCCCCTTAGTTGAGATTACTTTAGGGTTAGGAGTTTACTCCCCCATCTCCGAGATGGAAACTGTTGTCACCCCTTTACCCATTTTATCCTCTATTAAGGAGGATAATAACCAAAAATTAATAACGATGGGAGAGCTACCATCTCAATCCGAGATTAGGTCAAGTTCTAGCACCCCTATCGTTAGTAAGAACAAAAAGAAGACCAACCTTTTTAGAGTCAGAAGAAGGTTGTTAAGGCCAGAAAGACTACTGAGGTGAAAGCCTTAAAGCACGTCAAGTCTAAGGCTAATCAAAAGTTCGTTGCTCCTTCTACGTACCCCTTTCCTTGTGGAAATTGTTTCCACCCTTCTCCTATTGCTCAAAGGAGGGAGGTTATAGAAATGAGAGCGTGATCTTCAATACACCTTCTCGACTATTATATGGCTAGAACCAATCAAGCTAGAATTGAATGAACACCAGCACTAGGCCCTAGGCCCCCAGTTGAAGGTTATGACCCATCCACTCTACTAGAAGATGTTAGGTCTCATTTCTATACGTGTCCCACTACATCACCTGTAGAGGAGGAGGTGTAGAGACTATTCGGGGTGCCACTATTTTAAATACTAGGTCACTAATAATAAGATAAGGGAAAATAATCTAAGATTATATCAGATAGTGATACCGTCAAAATTTAAATTTTCAACGGGATCCTATCGCGATAAATCTTTTGATTGAAATGATGCCGCTAGGATAGTGCAAATCCCATAACAGTATCTCCCTCCAAGGAGATCATATGAATTTAATTTCACACTGTTGGGTCTTTTCACCTAGATTTATAATTTCTCTTTAAGGAAAAGCTCCAAATTTCTCAAGTGTACTGATTTCAGACTTTCAAGATAGTTGAGTTATCTTTTTAATGGAAATTGACCTCTATTTTAAGTCTTAAGCAGGAGAAAGTTATAGATGACTCCATCAGATATTTAAATGCCCCTCCCTCCCACCTCTTTTATGGGATTGATTTAACTGTTGAACTAAAATCAATGTCAAACTTAAGTTGATCTTTGAAATGAAAATCTTCTCAAATTTCTAGCAATTTTCTATCTTAATAGCTATCTCTTGCGTGCTTAAAATCTTTTCAACAATTTTAAAAAGTCAAGTTCATATTCATTTTCAAAAGGGTTGGGTCCCGCCTTGGGGATTATCCATCATTGCATAGGAGAATGAGTTTTCTTCTCTTATACTTGAGATGTAATCCCGGCATTGAAATAAAGAAGGTGCAAACTTTTCTCAAATCTAATAGAATTCAAAAGATGCGTAAAGTGCACCAAGAATCAAGAAATGCACAAAGTGCACTAGAATTCAAAAGATGCGCGAATGCACCAATATAAAAAATATACAGTGTAAAATGAACTATGAATCAAAAGATCCGCTATGTGCGCCACCCAAAAAAGAAAGAAAGATGCTCCCTTCTTCTAAATCTTTGAATTTCAAGAGACCCAGTCAATTTTAAATTGCTTGATTTTGAAAACCTTGAATCTAGAATTTTTGTGGTGCATCGATAACCTATCAAGATATAAAAATCTCTCATGCTAAAGAATTAAAAAGATCAAATTTCTTTATTCAACTTAAACCCCTTTGAAATTGATTTTAATTCAAAATATTTAAGGTAGACCTCAGTTTAGTTTATATAAAATTTGGTCTGAGTCAACAAAACCTAAATCCTTTAACCATTTCAGGTTAGATAGAGTCACTCAAACCTTTTACTGTACTTTTGAATTTGTTCCCGTTTGTCATTCTGACAGGGTCCAAATAGCTAGATGAAGTTTTTCAATAAGAAAAATGAATCTTCTACTCTTCATAAAAATTTAAATCTAGTCCTTGAGAAATGTGTATGAGTTATTCCACAAAGACATCTTTCCTTTGAGGCCTTTTCTACAAAATTACACTCTATGTTGGGTTCATGATTAATCCCACTAGAGGAGTATTTTCTAATGCTGAAAATTATAGTTCGAAATCAAACCACACTCTATGCTGGGTCCTAGATCATCTTGATCTAGGGGCATAGTTTCGTTTATTGGGACTTGCTGTTCAAAATCAAACTCCAGTTAAGCAGAGTGCCCGACTCTTATTGGAAGAGCTCGAGGGCCTCAAGTAAAAAATCAAATATGTGCTCAATGAAGTTTGAAAGTTTATAAGTCATCTTTGATTTGAGATATTGATAAGCCGTGTCACTTTAGAATTCCCCAAGTAGGAGACTCGATCGTACTCTTTAGGAGACCACTTCTAATCCATATAAAATTAATGTAAATCTTGAATCAATGTTGACTGGATCGTTCATTCTAATGATGATCTTTAAAAGATTTTTCAAGCGACTGATCAACCTTGAAGAATGCCACCCAATATTTTTAAATATCGGGGAGGCTCTCAGGAAGTACCATGCCAGATGAGTGCCAAACTTAAATTCAAATTCAAAATCAATTTAAAATCAAATTCAAAATCAAATTTCAAAAACTTTTGAAACTAAAAATCAAATCAAATCAAGTTCAAAATCTCTCCAAATTTAAACTCAAATCAAATCAGTTTCAAAATTTTCAAATTCAATATCAATCAAAATCAAATCAAATTTTAAATTCAAAACCCTCAAATTCAAAATCAATTCAAATCAAGTTTCAAATTCAAACATCTTCAAATTCAAAACACAATCAATTCAAATTCAAAAATCATTCAAATTTTAAGTTCCAGAATTCAGATCTGATCCTCTATATAGAGCAAGTATCCTCTACATATGATCATCCAAACTCAATCCTCTATGTGAAGCAAGTTTCCTTCACATATGAACATTCCAGACCTGATCCTCTGTATAGAGCAAGTTTCCTCTATGTACGATCACCTTGACTTGATCCTCTATGTAGAGCAAGTTTCCTCTACATATGATCATCCAGACTCGATCCCCTATGCGAAGAAAGTTTCCTTCACATACGATCACTCCAGGCCCGATTCTGTGCTAAGCAATACTTCCTTCTTACAGGATCATCCAGTTTCTTTTCCTTAAGGATAGATGTGAGTCATCATGCTTTCTTTCCTTAGGATTAGATCTTTTAGTAATGGAGCACACCCTCCGTGGCACCATCCTAGGTTTAAATCTAGATCTAATCCTCTGTGGTTAGGTGTGAGTCCCAATGCTTCCTTCCAACACGATCATCCAGTTTTCTTTTCCTTAATGATAGATGTGAGTCATCATACTTTCTTTCCTTAGGATTAGATCTTCTAATGATGGAGCACGCCCTCTATGGCACCATCCTAGGTTCAAATTCCATATCTGACCTTCTGTGGGAAGCAATGCTTCCTTCCCATAGGGTCCTCCAGGTTTTCTTTTCCTTGAGGTTAGGTTTTTCTTCCTTTCCTTAGGATTAGACGTGCTAGTGGTGGAGTACGCCCTTCGTGGCATCATCCTAGTTTCTTCCTATTTTCTTTTCCTTAAGGATAGATATGAGTCATCATGCTTTCTTTCCTTATGATTAAATTTTCTAATGGTGGAGCACGCCCTCTATGGCACCATCCTAGATTCAAAATTCAAATCTGACCTTCGGTGGGAAGCAATGCTTCCTTCCCTCAGGGTCCTCCAGTCTTCTTTTCCTTAAGGATAGATGTGAGTCATCGTGCTTTCTCTCCTTAGGATTAGATCTACTAGTGATGGATAACCCCTCTACGGCACCATTCTAGTTTCAAAATTCAAAACTTTAAGCCTGATCTCTTATAGGAAGCAATACTCCGTTCCTACGTGATCATCCAGCTCTCTTTTCCTTAGAGTAAGTATTCTCTTTCTCTTAGGATTAGATTCCCAGTGATGGAGTAAGTCCCCTATGGCACCGTCCTGGATTCAATTTCAAATTCTACAATCAAACTTTCTTTTCCTTATAGTTAGGTTTTTCTTCCTTCCCTTGGGATTAGACTTTCCAGTGATGGAGTAAGTCCTCTGTAGCACCATCTTGGATTCAATTTCAAGTTACAACATCAAACCCTCTTTTCTTTAGGGCTAGGTTCTTCTTCCTTCCCTTAGGATTAGATCTATTAATGGTAGAGTACACCCTTCGTGGCACTACCCTAATATCAAAATTAAACTTCGATCCTCTATAGTTAGAAGTTTATTCTTGCTATAGGATCATCCAAGTTTTCTTCTCCATAGGGTTAAGAATTTCTCTTTCCCGTAGGATTAGACTCCCTGGTTTCAATTTCAATTTTAAATTCCTAAATTCAATCATCTTTTCCTTAAGGACAGGTATCTCTTCCTTCCCTTAGGATTAGATCCACTAGTGATAGAGTACGCCCTTTGTGGCACTACCCTAGTATCAAAATTCAACTTCGATCCTCTGTAGTTAGGAGTTCTTCCTTCCTATATGATCATTCAACATCCTTAGGGTTAGAGGTTCCTTTCCCTTAGTATCAAATCTACATTCGATCCTTTGTAGTTATGAGTTCTTCCTCCCTATACGATTGTTAAAGCCTTCTTTTTCTTAGGGATAGGTTTTCTTCCTTCTCCTAAGACTAGACCTACTAGTGGTAGAGTATGCTATCCCCAGCACTACCCTAGTATCATTTTAAACTCAATCTTCTAAGGTTAGGATTTCCTTTCCCTTAGAATCAAATATAGATTCAATTCTTTATAATTGGGAGTTATTCCTTCCTATACAATACCCAAACTTTCTTCTCCTTTAGGGATAGACTCTTCCTTTCCCTTAGGACTAGACCCACTAGTGGTAGAGTATGCTTTCTTCAGCACTACCCTAGTATCAATTCAAACTTGATTCCCCAGGGATAGACTTTTCATTCCCTTAGGATCAAAATTCTAGACTTGACCTTTTCAAATCAGTCAACGCTAATTTGTGCACTAGAACTTCATTCTAATACACATATTGGGGGTCCATTTGTTGACCTCATTTTTGTATGAGGTCATTAGGACCCAATCCAGACTCCAGATGAATCCAGGCCTTAGGATCTTTTTAATCCTTAGGATTAATCTTTACCCTAGGACCAATCTTGATCCTATATCAATCTAGACCCTAGGATCTACTTTAGACCCTAGGATTCCTCCAGATCCAGCTAGATCTCAGGAATTATCTAGACCCTAGGATCTTCCTAGAATCTAGACTTTAGGATCTACTCAAGATCCTAAGATTCTTCGAGACCCCAGACCTTAGGGTTTCTTAAACTCCAAAGACCTCCTAGATCCTAGACCTTAGGATTCTTCCAGTCTTCAGGTCTTAGGATTTACCCATGTTCTAGATCCACCCAGACTCTATGATCTTCCTAGACTTCTGTCCCTAGGATCTTCTCTAGACCCTAGGATTCCTTTGAGCTGATCTAGACCCTAGGATCTACTCTAAACCCCAGGGTTCCTCTAGATCAATCTAGATTTCAATTTAATCTAGACTTAATTCAAATCTAGATATTCAAACCTAGAAATTCAATCCAAATCCAAGGCTAAGGACTCAGGTCCTGAAAGCCTTTTCCAATGAATTTTTAAACACTTCAAAACCCAGTCAAATAACTTCTTATTCAGAGTATGCCAGTTGCATATTGATGTGACATGTCTCTAGAGACAACCCTCCAAATTTAAGCTAATTCTGAGGTCTCTAACCTCAGAATCTGATCAAAATCCAAAGGTTGTAAAACCTTCAAATATTTATGGCCTATGCCACTAGACTTATCACCCAGTGGATTTTGACCTTGGAGCTTTCTGCAAAGATTCCAATCACATCCAAACCCTTAATCTTGACCTCTTCAACATTAAACTGCATTTTGTTGGACCTACTTTGACCCCAAGTTGACCAGGGGTCAAAATGACCAAAATACCCTTAGGGGTTTAATTGCACATTTCAAATCAAATGACCTCCAAATTGCTTGTAACCACTTCCAATAATTTTCAAATATCAAACCCAACCTATTAGACCCAAATCCAAACCCTGGGTCAACCTGGTTGACTAAGTCAACCTAGGTTGGCCAAATAGGCCCTTCAGGGTTCAAATAGTCATTTTGACTGATTTAACCTCCCCAGACCTTGAGACCACCTTCATTGGTTTCCAAATATCATTTCAAATCTGTTGAGCTCATATCAAAACTTTGAGTCAACCTGGTTAACCAAGTCAACTTAGGTTGACCAATTCAACCCTTAAGCTCTTTCACTTTGAATCAAACTTCAAACACATTCAAAACTCCTCAAAAACTCCTTGAATCTTTCTCTCAATGATTTGGATTTGACTAGACCCATTGACCTAGTCAATAATTGATTTGGCCAACTAAGCCCAAATCTAGTCAAACCTGATTCATTTAGTTCAAAATCAACTCGACTATTCAATTCAAGCCTTTTAAGAGCTTCAAACTCTCAATCTCACATCAATAACTAATTCAAGAACATCTAAACAAATTTGAAGTCAAATCACTATAGGTCTTCACTTGGTCAAACCCATTCAACACATGATCCTTTCATGATATGAGATCATTTCAAGCCATTTGGACCATATCAAATATCCAAACTTCATTAAACTTTCAAAACTAATCCACTTCATGATTGGAATCTATCCAAGCCATGGGTTAGGTAAATCCAAGTGGATTTGACCAAGTCAACTCACTTGAACTTGGTCAAATCCCACCATACATTAAATCCTTTCCTTCAAACCTCTCTATATCAATTACACTAGCAAATCATGTTCTCCCTCATGACACCTTAGCATCCCTTTGACAGTTGACTAGTCAAATCTAGTCAACAAAGGGAATTGGAGGGGTCAAAGTGGTCAAAAACCCCATTTAAACCTAAACCCTTTAATCCAACCCTCTCCAGCAGCTTAAGTGAACTCTAGAACCTTCCTAGAGCTGTCCTTAACCCTTGGATGAAGACCTAATGGCTCTAATCATCCCCATGTGTAAAAGGGGACCAAGGGACACTTTCCACCTAGATGTCCTTTATGTCCTTTTATTCTTCTGCTCTAAGAACCTCTAGCACACCTGGCAAGCATCTAAGGGTCAAGCCAGTTGATCCAAGCCATCTATTCAAGCTGGCGCGACTTGAATTGGGAAAATCAAGGGAATTAAGAGATATTCTCACCCTAACTCTCTCTCTAGATTCAAATCCCCCAGCTGAGCTCTCTACTAATTCAAGTCTTTAAGAGCCTTCCACACATTTCTCAAGGCGAATCCTGCCTGTTAAACCTCACCGGAGACCAAATTCCGGCGAGCTCAAGCCAAAATCCGTCCAAGACGTATTCCATTCGATCCAGATGTCACCAGCTCATGAATTCTTCATCAAATATTAGTGTGGACAATCCACAAGTTCAGAGAAACAAAAATCTATCTAATCCACTAGTTAGTTTCTCCTAAAACTCTAGCCCTATCTTACACATTTAGAGTTAAATAACTTTTGAAAAGTAACATTTTAAACTTTAAAAATAATTCCCCACTATTTATCCTCATTCTAGTAATCTAGGTTTAAAATTTTAATTGATTTGGTGCACCCGATCAAACAAACGGGCTCAAAAATGTATTGTAGGGCTTGGTTTACGCATGTATGAACTGGGCATTATCTGAGCCGTTGATCCTTTGATCAACGGTGTAGTTTCTACCATTTCGTGGTCCAGTTTGACCTTGTGATTGATCTGGCGGTTCCACGCTCTGTCCGCCGAGATCGTGCCCGTTCGTTTAGAACCGTGAAGATCGAATGGTGACCACAAATTGCTGACACGGATAAGTTAAAAGTGCGTGGGTCCCACGTGCTTTTCTAATCAGTGGGCAATCATTGGTGGTGGCGCCAATCATTGATAATCATTGGGCACCGCCACTACGTTTTGCATTGCCCAATTAGGGCTTAGCACGTGGCCAAACTACCGCCGGCTGCTTTTTTTTTTTTTTCTTATTAATTTTTAATTATTTTTAATTAAATTTTAATTAAAATAACTTAATAATTGATTAAGAATTAATTTTAAATATATTAATATTAATTTAAAATATTATTATACTTTAAATTATTTTAAATGTTTAACATTATTTTTTTTACTATTTATTTGAAAATGATTAAAATATTTCATTAAATATATATATTAAATTAATTAAGCATTTAAGTATTAATGGATATTTAATTGAAATTACGTTTAAATAAATTTAAATTTCAGATGAAATTATTATAAATAATTTTATAATTCCAAGAATATTTAAAATAAAATTTAATGTAATTTAAGGACTAATTCTAATATTAATTAATTATAAATTAACTAAAATGCCTTAATTAACCTTAAATTTTAAAAATTCTAAACAAATTCATTTTAAATCATTAAAATTCAAATAATATATTAAAATTTTTAAAATTTCAAGAATTTTTAATTTAAAATTATTTTCAAGATTAAAATCTTCATTAATTTTAACTAATTAAAGTTACTTGAATAAAATAATATTTAATTAATATTTTCAGATTCTGTTAAATATTATATTAAATATTTTCAAATTTAAAAATTTATTTTCAAACCAACTTAAGATCTCTCATTTAAATATCAAACTTATTTTAAGTATATTTTAATTTGAATTTTACATTTATATATAGGTTTATGTGTATCATATGTATATATATATATATATTTGAAATTACTTTAAAATTATATATATATATATATATTTAATTTGAGAGATCCATTTGGAACTTTAAACATAGATTAAATATGTGAATGGAGATCTTGGGGGAGGATTAATGAATAATTAATCTCTAATTATTCATTAATCAAGTTGATGCTTATGATACTATCTTTAACTTTTGCATGTGTAAGTGCACACACACACTTAGGGCTCTCCTAGATTTTGGTGGAATGTGTTTATGTATTTGTGCATGCTATGTATATGTTAAGTCAAGGGTATAGAAACTTTGATTCAAACCTATTAAACTTAGTGACATCATTAAGGATAATAATTAAGGACCTTGATTAGAAAACTTAGAATAATTTTAATAATTAGGATCGACCTCATATTGACTTGAAACTCAAACCATTTGAATATAGTGACACTCTCAGTCTCTTCAAAAGCTTTCACTGAATTTTGAAATCATTAAGCCCTTAATTAACTTAATCAAGATTAATCCTTAATTAAGCATTAAAACCTTCTAAAAATCATAATAAATCAAATTTAAATCCAGAAAGTACACACAATACCTCAAACTGACCAAAATTCAATGCTTAACCTATGAAAATTAAAATCAACTAGATTTGACATCAATTTTAAGAATAATTTAATTTTAAAGGAAATTGAATATTTAATTAATTTAATTAATTAAAAGTAATTAAAAATTCAAAACTCTCTCAAACACTTAGAATCTCTTCTTAGGTCATTTCTGACCTTTGGAGTTGATTCAAAGGAGTTTGGAGGTCATTTGGATTCAAACCAATAAAAGGCCCTTAATTAAGCAAATTTTGAAAATTCAATAAATACCCAAAACTTTAAAAATTTATAACTAATTCAAATAAACTCCAAATCCGTCAAACTCAAAAGTATTCAACTCATATAAAGATTTAATATTTATCAAAAGTGTTAAGTTTCCAGAAATTAAACAAATTTGAAAAAGTCAACTTTTAGTTAAACTTAATTCAAATTCAAGTCAAAACTTCAAACCTTCACAATAAAATATAAAAAAATTCAAATGCAACATACTTATAGTCTAACTGATTGTATTAAGGTCTAGTATTTTAATAAAATATTAACTTTCCAGAAATCACTTTTAATCAAAAAGTCAACTTTTGACCCTTGAATTAAATCATTAAAATATATAATCCAAAAAATTCCAAAATTCAACAAATCTTTTAAAATTCTAGAAAACATAAACATAACATTAAAACCAGCAATCAATCAATTTGAATAGAATTTGTCAACTCTCAAACCCTTAATCAATTTAAATTTTTTAATTGTATGATTATCACTGTGTAACCCAAGCCTACAAGGCAATTAGCTTAGCCCCAAGGAAGGTGAAATAAACTTCACGGCCTTGGTGTGAAATAAAGGTGGTAATCAGTAATCATTTAAAATACACTTTAAAATCAATCTTAAGCCATTAATACTTAAACTCAAACTTAAAACCTTTAAGCCTTTCAACCAACCAGAACATTAAACAACTTTAACTAATTGACCTACTTAGGACATATCAAATCCACACAGCCTACCTAACACACTTTAGATGGTTTTCTAGGACAACCAACTCTAGTCTTAGGCTAGGCCGGTGTTTACTTTTTTGTTGTGTGCCGAGTTTTCAAGCTTTTACTGCATGCTATTTGCTAGTAGGTGAATTGCTGTGATTGTTTATTTATTTATTGTACTATATGATTTGATTGATTGCGCAGTAGATCTACCCCTAGGTTAGGGATGATTTGTACTGATTCAATCTTATGCAGGTGGCCATGCTCGTACAGGGAAATTAAATTAAAGGGGGCAATAATTAAAGCTTTAAAATTGACGTTATTTTTTGCAGGTGCTTCAGAAATTTGCTTAAGTCCCCCTTTAAGATTAAAAGAGCATGGCCAAGCATGGCTATGATTTGAGTACTTTAATTTTTAAATATTAACTTTTTGAGATTGATATAAACTACTTGGGATATTTATATAACTGCTGATTATTAGGATAACCCTGCAGGTCGTTGAGTCTAGATTTTTAATTTCATTTAATGTAATTTGATTAAACTAAGTTGTAATATGTTAAGTGCTTTTGAGATGGGATATTTATATCCAACTTGAACTCCAAAGAGGAGAAGACATCCCTAAGGGGAGAGTCTTCCTCCATTTAGAAGATCAAGTTAGGATATCTTTCAAATATCCAAGGAGAAAAGATAACATCCCTTTCGAGGGAGAGTTTCTTTTCACTTGGACATCCGGACCCGATGATCCAAGGAGTTCCAAGAAGATGAAGAAATGAAGAATGGGAAGAATCCTAAATCTCAAAGTCACTTGAGTCTTAGGATTATAAATTCGGGTTGTTATCAGTGGTGCCCGGCCACTCTACTTTTCCTGCAGACCCTGGGTTGTAATATTAAGTGGCACTTGCCACATGGACTTTCAATTTGAATTCAAATTTAATTGATTTGATTAATGTTGATTGTGTGATTTTTATTGCGATTAAGGATTGGCATGTTTTTAGTAGTTTTTTGGCGATTATTCATGCCGATTTTGATTTAGCATGGAACTCGATCGGAGGCTCGTAAGGGTACGATTAAACTATTTCTACTTAAACAAAATTTAAAATATTTAAGATCACATAAAAATTTAATGATTTAAGAAGGAAACCTGAGACCGTCGGGGGTTTTTCATATGCATTTTTGTTGCACCTTCTTTCCATTTGTTAGGCACCTCCCCACCTGCGGGTTTTGGCAGACCACCTGGCCTATGAGGGTGTAGTTCTATCCAAGGGGATCTGTGCATCTCTAGTATAAAACTATTTTTTTACCTAATTTTAAAACTTCTTCATCCTGATTTAAGCATTTAATCGAGTCAACTAGCATGTATTGCATTAGCAATAAATTAAATTGAGTCAAAATATTTAATTACATTTTAATTTAAGCATTTCACCCAACATATGTCAAGGGGCCAATTAGGAATCTGCTCTAGATATCGGCCCCGCTCTCTTTGAACTAAACTTAAATAACATCCCTACCCTCTCTTGCATAAAAGACCGGACACATGGTTTTGAAGCGTTTAGGTGATTTAGTTGGATCCCCAATCCAGGCCGGGGTAAGTCCAGACCTTGCATTGCATTAGCTAGGTTTCGGGTCACTGATCTTTAGTGCCCACTTTAGACTTAGGATCTGAGGCAAATTTTTAATCTTAAGACCTTAACCTCTGAGAATCTAATTCCCACTTTCTAATAAAATTGATCATTTAAATTAAATATCTCTTTCCATCAAATTCGAGCCCAACACTTAGAATAGGTTGGAGTGTTTTTTGAATTATTTTAGAATCTCAAAACACTCTCTACCCTTCTTCCTTCGACTCCAGAAATAAGTGTTTAATCTTGAACCAATCACATTTGAAAATTCAAGTCCCTACCTCCTTTGAAATCAAACTTTAAAATCTAAATGAAATTCATATCGCTATTTTAATTGAGAGTATTCGTATAGAATTTTCTAGTTTCCTACGATGTAATTAACTACGAGGGCTTGCACTCATAGGAGATTTAGAAACCCAGACCAGATTTTCAAAATCAAGCTTTTTCAAAACTTTAATTAATTACCTTTGGGAAATCAAATAAAATGACGATCGTTATCATCATATTCGAGTAATTAACAATAAATGATATTTTCTTCCTTTCGGATGATATATTATTTATTTATATAATTTTGAATATGAAATTAATTATAATTTATCCAGATTATCATAGCCAGATATTTGATTGAACTTCATTCTGATCCTTTGGGATCATATGTGGTTTCCTCCTGAGTCTAGCACGATATTCAGGATCAGATTTATAATTCTAAATTTGAACCCATTAGGAGATTTTATCTCTACCTTTCGAGGTAGTATATTATCACTAATGGATGTTCAATTCTAGAATTAAAATTTAAAGTTAGTTTTAGATTATTCCCAAAGATAATTAACTTTTTCAAAACACATATTATTCAATCAGAACATTTGCATACGGTCTCTTCTTTTTATTATAATACATCATGCATTGCATTTATATGGGTGGCAGTTTATATTGGTGGGTAGCAATTTTTTCTAGGCTTTCCTTAAAGTTCATTTTCTAGAATTTTTAGGAATATGTATACTAGATCTAGGATGATATGGTACTGGGTATCATATATATGAACACCTTTACCCTGACATGCATACAAACATGCGATTTATTTTTTGTAATGTATATTAACTTAGTACACAAGCTAATGATAAAGTATGATGGGTCTAAACATCGGGGTTGCTATAGTTCTCCAACAGTTAGGGTCATTAAGCTACCAAAATTTTTTAGAACATAGAGTTCTTAACAATTCATCTCATCAGTGTCATTTAAACATAAAGTCAAAAAGATTCATCCACTACAGTAAAACTCATTGTTACCGGCGGATGAAATCCATCAGTAATAATGAAAATTCATCGGAAATATACGGTTTCCGTAGATTTCTGACGGAAATACGTCCGACGGTAATTCGTGCGTCGGAAATAGATTACCGACGGATTTAATTCGTCCTTAATATTTCCGGTGGATTTTTTGGCGTATTTCTGACAAAAAAATAATAAAAAAATGACGTTATTATGTTATTAGTTTCTGGCGTATGATCCGCGGTATTGCCAGAGAAATATCCGTCGGTAATACCGACGGATTATATGCCGCAACAAACCGATGTAACTATTACCGTCGGACTTTCCAGCGGACTAAGTGCCAGAAATGTCCGGCACATAATCCACCGGAAAGTTCGATATATCGTATTACCGGCACCATTTCCGGTGCATAATCCGTCGGAAACCTGTAGCATTGACAAAAAAAAACTTCTTCCCTCTAAAATTGGATTTCACAAACTGCAAAAAAAACATATACAAAATAGATATACACAACGATGTCCACAATACAATAAACAATACACTATTTAAATAATGTAACAATATTCAAAACACATACTCAATAGATTCAAATATCCACAATTATATTACAAAACATGTCCAAAACACAAATATAAATGTCCACATCCGTAAAATGAATAAAAAACATCTAGTCTGAATCTGTTTCCTCCTCAGTTGTTGTACTCTTCCCACTGCTCATCTGCTCCCTCATCCTTTGCATTTCTTCTAACATTTGAGTTTGTTAGATTTGCATCTGCTGATGTATCTCCATCTGCTGCTGCATTTGCATCTGCCAATCAACTTGGGCTTTTCGTACCTATTTTAGCTCAGCTGTAAGGGCAGTTATCTGCTGGTTATATAAAGACTCCTGGGTTCTAGATGAAAAACTGCAGCCACTAGATGTCTGCCCTTTATATGCATAAGCCTGTAAGCCTAACCCGTACACTCTGTCGTGCTGCATTCCTCCTACCGCTTGTGACCAAGTGCGGTAGTCAGAATATTCAGTTGATCCGCTAAAAGAACCTTCACCTGCTGCAGTCTGGCTCTCTTGAATCCTTGTATACTCCTCCTATGAAAGTGAATAAAGAATTAAGCAATTTTTATATAACATTACAAAAATTGAACTTATATACTTACAAAGGCTTTCCTCGCACGCTCGTCAACCCATCGCTGGTCCTCATGTCGCTTGTGGGTATGACTATGTAATTCAACAGGAGTAGGTTCTCTACCCAACACCGCTTTCTGTAACATACATATATTAGTATTCTTATTAAAGAAAATTATTAAAAGATTTTTAAATTTCTTACCAGACGTCTTCTATGCTCAGTATGTGAAACAGAACCCCCAGTATGAAGGGAACTGCCCAAGCCCCCAACATCAGAAGCTCTGTTCTGTCTGTTTTGATCCCTCTTCCTGATATAGTCTGGGCTACTCCAAACAGCGCTTAACTCTGCCCATACACTCTCAACCATCCAAAGTGGTCCCTGGCCTGACTTTCTAAGATCTGTAAACATGTCTCGCATGCGATTCGAGCCACGCTTCTCAAAATTCTTTCTAATTCTATCATTATGTTGTGGCAGCCAACAAAAATCTTTCTGTATTTAAAAACATACAATAAAGAATATATATTTTTGTTAACTTATGTAAATAAAATATATAATACATAATATTTTAATAATTACAAACCTATAGTAGCACTTGTCGATGGGCCACATCGAGAATCGAAATGTGGTTCATACTCACCATGAGAAGTCCAATACCAATATTCTGGCATGAAGCCTCGATGATATAGATCAACAGTAACATCATATGGGCTTAGGTAGAGCTGATTTTTATGTTTAGAACATGGGAAATGAATCATTCCATCTTTGATGAAGCTGGGCAGTTGAAAAGCTGTCTGAATAAAAATATTCACCCCTTTGATGAACTCATCGGTTAATGTCTTTCTTCCTTGCGCCAATCGATTATACATCCAACTTCTTTGAGTTCTGATATCCATAATATAACCTATATATAATATGGATATATTAAATTTATTGAAGAAATATACAAACTCTTAGCCTGCTCAGAAGGCAATCATTTTAATTAAGTGACCAAACCACGTACTCATCCACATGAGCATCCTTATCTCTACAACACTTAACCTAATATTATGCTTCTCTTCTAATGGCCAATATTCTATACCATAAAGCATTGTAAATCCAACCACCATCTTATAGAATTTCCCGTTAAGGGGCTGTTTGGTATGCGGATTTCAGCCGGATTTGGGCGAAATCCATCCAAACGGCCTAAAATGAAAATCCAATTCTCACGGCAACGAAATCCTCTCGAGACAGAAAATTCCCCCGATTCGCTCTAAATACCAAATTTCCAAAATTCCACTGACCATGGGAGTCCATCTCCCTGCTCTTAGACATTCCTACGAAAGCAACGTTGTAAATTCGAATTTTTTAATGGCTAATGTTCTACACCATACTGCATGGGTTGGTTTGGTTGGCCAAATCCCTCTCCTTGCCCTAGACCCACTTAAGTAAACTCCCCAAACAGTTTTCAGGATTTAACCCCCTTAGGATTTTGTAAATTTTTTGGTAAATTCGGATTTAGAGAATTTATAAAATCCTACTTAAATGAAATCCTAGGATCTACCAAATAGCCCCTAAGCTTGAGGGGGACTTTTCTATCACACAACAAGCCCAATGCATTCCTCCACTTCAACAATCCAATTTGAATTCTACTAATAATATCACACAAGGGTACAATCTAGTAAGAACATCCATGACTAAAGAAAAGATAGTGTTACCTCCACACCAAGGAACGTCGTCGAAGGAGCGAAACCGTGTTCGATTCCGAAGGAACGTTGTCGAAGGAGTGAAACCTAGCAACAAAGGAACGTCATCAGAGTGTCGTTGGAGCGTTACCGGAGAAGGAGAGTCCACCAGTGAGGCAGGAGCGGAATGCTTCGTCGGAGCGGAATCGAAAGCCGAACGAGATGAGAATGAGGAACCAGGAGCGGGATGGCTTGAAATAGGCCTTTACCGGTGGATTTTCCTACGGATACTCCATCGAAAGATTACCGGCGGAACATCCACCGGTTATAGTTCGTCGAGTTTAAGTAAGCCGGCGGAAAATATGCCGATAATACCGCCGATAATTTTTGGCGGATATTGCATCGAAAAATGAAACTTTTTCGGCGCAATTGCGACATATTATCCGGCGGTAAATAAGCGACGGAGAATCCGCCAGAAATTCTATCGCATAATTACTGGCGACAAATCCGCTGGTAATTGTGTCGCTAGTTTTCGGTGGATACCATCCGCCGGAAATTCTGACGGTAACAGACAGTTTTCCTGTAGTGATCACTAGTCAATAATTTAGAGTCTGATTCATTCTTTGATCTCTTAGGATAGAGTTGTTCTTATCATACATTACATTTAGGATGATTATTCGTGTATTAGGTAGTTAGTTGGTAGTGCATTCCAAGTAAGCATAAGCCCAAAGGTATTTGTGCACATCAAACTTCTTTTTAGAAAAAGTATATAGAATTTAAGGTTATTTTTATAAAATTTAAAGATATTTTTGAATTAGTGATTGATATTTTCAAAATATATAAGGCTATCACATATTTTAAATCTAGAATGAGACTAGTCTTCACTGTAATCAAAGGTTTTATCTTTAGAGATGTAACTGATTATAAGGGATTGCCTCTATAGAAATCCAAGATTCCAGTATAAAATAAACTCTATCTTAATTCACTAAGATTGGGTAAAAATCTTTTGAATGTCAACTAAAGTTAATCCAAGATTAGTTTCATATTTAAAATGATAGGTGTATGTAAATATTTTTCTCTGGAATGAATTTCATATCCCCTATGCTGAATTTAAATACCAAAATAAATTATTTCTTTTTTCAAGTTTATAATGCAGTGTTAATTTGTGTTTTGAGATAATTAATGCTAATTATGCAGATTTGTCTAAGGAAACACAAAATCCCAAATCAGATTACCACTACAACTGAAGTAGCAAATGAAGCAAATTCTAAAGTTCCTGAAGTATACGTTAATTCTCTATAGCTAGCAGGTAATAGAGTTCACCCACTATTAGCTACTACCCCATACAAACAACTAGTTCTTCCCTCCTTATCTGAGAAGAATAGGAAGTTTAAATCATTACTAGATGGTTTAGTTCATGAGTATGAAGCAAGCTATGAACAATCAAAGACTGAATTCTATAAGGATGTTAAAGGGGTGATAGCCGATCAAGCTAAACCTCAGCAATGTAGATAAAAAATAGCTCCATATATAATGAGAAGGAGAGTAAGTTTTGAGAACCACAAGTCAGCTGTGAATGTAGAATGCTCTCAAGTTTCGAAGAAGTTTTTAAAAGCTAGAGACAGACCTGCATCTAGTAGCTATTATAATCATAAAAACATAGAAGGTCTTTGGGATAAATAATGTTAACTCAAAGAGGTTACAATCTAGTGTCCCCACATGTATCAAATTATCATAGAGTTTATCAAAGGAAAACTTCTTGTCACTCTTAGGATCATCTCTCACCTAGAGTTGATGGACACCACTTTCAAGTTAGCCAATCGACATCTCATTTTGATACAAAAAGCTTGAATTTAGCAAATTCGTTAACTTCATTATCTAATAGAAAGAAGATTTTGCAGCCTAAGATGGTAGCCACTCCAACTGCATCTAGTTCTCGCAGAAGTAATGTAATGGAGGAAAAGATAAGATAAGGGAAGTTTGTAATCGAGTTTTCTTCCAGTAGAGTGTACACTCCAATAGATCTGCATCATGTGGAAGAAAAGTCAATAGAAGAAATGATGGATCGTCTAAAAGAGAGTATCCATCACATCGATGAGCAAGAAGCTCCAAAAAAATTTAAAAATGAATTTGCAGGATGAAGAGATATTTGGTGGTGTAAACTTGGTAGATAATCATTCATCTCAGCAAAGAGAGAAGGAAAAGGGTGAAGGTGAAGCAAGAGCTATTGATGATGAGGACAATATAGTGAATTCAACTCAACAACTTTTATTATAATTAAGTGAGAAAAATGAGAAAATTTTGGAATGGAGAAGAAATTATAGGAGATGATGGCCATGATTGCTATCATTCAAGGTAAAATATCTCTTACACTAGATGTACAAACCAAACCATTGACTGATGAAATAGTACATGTCAATATAAAATGGATAGAGATTTATAAAAAAGAAGTAAAACATAAACTGGTAAAGTTACATCCATAGTCAGTACAATTAGTAGATATCACGCAGATGGTAGAGCAATAAGTCAAAGAAACACTAGCTAAATCTCAGGGTACTTTATATATTCTCAAGGGTAGACCATATCTGAAAGAATATGACTTGCTTCATTATCTAAAATGATTTATACCTCCTTCATTCAAAATATTTTATGGTATAGGTAATCTTAAAAATGTCTCACACACTTCAGAGCTAATTAATGTAGTTTTAGTGGCAGTGAAACCCTTCTATTTTAGTAATTCATTAGGAGCTTATCTGGTATTGCATTCGATTAGTATGCTAACTTGCCCAATGGGTTAGTCCATACCTTAAATAACCTAAAACTATGTTTGTGAAGAGATTTGCTAGTGCATAGCATCGCAACATTGTTGGTGATCTGGTAGTGGAGAAATAGAAGCTACGTGAAAGTTTGGTAGAAATATCTTGAGATGGAGGAACCTTAGCATGAGATGTGAGCCACAGCTACAACAATAGCATGCTATAGAGATCCTTCTGAAAAATATTCATGGTCTGGTAACCTTTCTGCTCGAAGGCTTCACAATCAAAACTTTGAGAAGTTGGTGAGTAAGGCCTCCAATCTTTAAGTGGAAGCTTCTTAACTTATATTCTTAAAAGATTAATCCTCTTTAGAAATAAAGAAACTAAAATCTCAGAAGTTTTTATATAGAAAATCAAAAATAGTGTCTACAGTCAATAAGGGAAAATAGTCAATACAGATTCTGGTAAAGAAACTAAGTCGGCCTCCTTAATATTAGTAATATAATAGACCCCAAAGTGATTAGTAGTCTTGACCCCAACCTTATCTGACTCTAGAATAAAGAGAGGAAAATTTTGACTACTTTAAAGATAAATATATCCATTTAAAGGAGAGGGCATTAAGAAGATGTTTAAAAGACTCATAAAGAAGCCAGGATTTAAGCTTCCTAATCCTAAGAAACCAGAAAAGGCAGGTAAAGTCAGCCAACCCAATTATTATCCATATCACCAAATGTTTGGCCATGAGTTAGAAGATTGCATAGCATTCAAAGTATGGTGTGACAAAATTTTAAAGATGGAATACTTGTGATACCCAAAGAATATTTAATGGATTCGACTCAAGAATCCACTAAGTGTATATTTGGTGAGTCTTTTGCACCTTCTATTTCAAAATTTATTGACACGTAGGAAATAACATTATCCCATTCTTCTAAATGAACGCCTAATAAACTATGTCGTTCATCTTTCCAGGAACACCTAAGAGCATAGAATCCCATCCAGGTTAATTTGGTAGCTTGTGAGGAGGAGCAAAATAAAGTTCCAACTAAGGAGCTAAGGAAGGGTGAGTTGATCAGGCTTTCGTAGCCTCAAGGGAGGAAGAGAAGAATAAAATAGAAGTAAGTTTTCATAAAATAGTTATTTCTGTAAATGGAGAGCATATGTCTCTCAAACCTTTAACCCTGTATGACTTTTACTTCATCCCACCCATGACAAAGAAAGTAATTAAAAAGATTTTGTGTATATCATGTTCATTTTTGCTAATGAATATCCATATAAAAATGAAAAGATTTCTCAAGAAACACCTATAAATAATGTAGATGAATCATTCCAATATTACTATGATAGTGATTCCCCTGTACTTGATGTGCAAGGTGTTCCAATCAATATCGAATTAGAAATTTCTAATTCAGATAGTCAACCAGAAGATAATCAAATGATGATTGATGATCAACAATCAAAACCTAGTGAAGATCCTTCTCATGAAGAAGTAGTGCAAGCCAATCTTCATAGTGGTGATGTTTTACCTCCACGAACTGCAACTCTTGATAAAGGGAAGCGAGTTATAGATAATCTAGAAGTTTCCAATCAACCTCAACAAGCTCAACAGCTAGATGGGGAGAATATAGAAATTCCTAAATTGGAGTATAACATGTTAGCTCACCTTAAAAAGTAACCTACAAAACTGAATATTTATGATGCTTTGGCTCTTTCTAAACAAATAAGGGAGGCTTTAGTCAAAGCTTTACTCAGTCCAAAGATCTGTATGGCTCAAGTAGCATCAATGCAGTCAAAAAAAGAGCTATACTTCAAAGACGTCCTAAGAGTCAAATTTTCAGATGAAGATTTGCTACAGAAACTATGGATTATAATCGCCCATTGTACATCTATGTGAATATATACAATTTTAAATTATCTCGATTACCTATTGTTCTTAGTGCATTGATCAACATTTTGACTCTTAGAACTCTTGCATATTTGAAAGTGGGTACTTTCAAACTTCATTTTGATATGTTGCGAGGATTCAACAAGAAAAGTGAGAGAGCTTTGGCTTTGATAACCTTACTTTTAGGAATAGAAACCCTAAAAACTAAAGCCAAATTCTATATAATAGATTATGAAGCTTCTTTTAATACTCTTCAAGGTAGACCCTCACTCCATGAATATAGAATGGTGCCTTCCACCCATCATTAATGAATCAAATACTCTTGAGAGGAGGTATAAAACTCCATTAAGGGTGATTTGCAACCATTTTTAATTCATGAAGTTGGTAAATACAAAGATGCTTCATAGTATCTGCCTAAGAAGTAGACTAATTTTTTTTAATTATCAAACTAGCTGAAGTAGAAGCAAAATAAAGAAAACAAAAAGAAGAAAAGGTTATAAAATAATATTCCAATCTCAAACATGACATTCGATGGTCACCTTACCCTCCCTCATAAAGAGCTGATAGAATGGCACAACAATTTAGAGGAAGATGTCAAGGATGACAAAGCCAAGTAATATAAAAAAATGAAGAACAATATATGAAAGTAAGGGAGCCTATAATACATATTGATTTGGAATCCAGTTTAGATGAAGAGTCTTATGTGTTTGAGAAAGACCCATAGGATGTAGAATATATGAATTTTATAAACCAACCAAAGTTTAAGATTTTTATAGAAATTGATAGCGATGAGAATAAGGTCGCATTCACTAGGGAAGATAATTAGGACTTGTCTACCATTGTAAAGTTAAAAAATATTAGTGGAAAACATTACCTTAATCCCATCATCCCAAAACCATGTAAAGAGTTGGAGGTGAAAGCCTCACTTTCTTTAGATCTAGATTGCAAACTCAACACCTTTATACCTTCCACCAGTGAACCCCCAAAAATTGATGTAACCCTCGATGATCCATTTATGAATAAGATAATAGAACACCCTTTTGATTGGTACTTGAATTGTGTGAATAAATTTGCTAAGAAAGGTTTAACGCCTTCAAATTGGACAAGAGGTAAAGCCCAGCAATTTGAACACCTGTGGAGTATAGAATACCATATATATGTACCAAGACTGGGTGTTAGCTTCACCACTCTATGTTTGTTTGATGATGATGAATATTGCTTAGTAATATTAAATAATCTAGAGTCTGATAGTCTCTAGACAATGCTATTTGTAGCATTGTGTAAGAAAGATGCTCCATTTTTGTGGAATGAGGAGTGCTAGAAACCATTTAACAGTACAAAATAGCATTTAACAAATTCTACAGTACTTGAAGTTCCCACTATGGGAAAGCCACTAATCCTATATACGATAGCATAAGTGAATCTCTTGGCACTTTGTTAGCTCAAGAAAATGAGAAGGAAAAGAGAATGCACTTTCTTATCTGAGTAGACATTTAATTCCCATTATAGTAAATTATTCTTTGATAAAGAAGCATTGTTTAGACTTGATTTTTCAACTCAAAGTTGTGGCACTACATGATATTCCATAAAGTAAATTTGATATCAAGAGTAAACCACTACAATATTTGATGACTCGACCGATGTTATCAAGAATATAAGTTTCATGGTTAATGATTTTGTCACAATTTGAGATTATATTCATCCCTTTATGAGCAGTGAAAGAACAAGACCTTGCAGACTTCATAGCGCCTCATCCAATGTAGGATGATTGTCCGATAAATGATGTATTACTAGATGAACAAATCATGGAAATAGAATCAAATGAAAAGTCTACTTGGGAATTTTATTTTGATGGTGCTGCTTCCAGTCAAGAAGCAGCATTCGATGATATTTTCTTAGGGCAAGCTAGAATTGATATAGTATTTGTCACTCCAAATAAAGGTTTAATGTTTTACTGTTACCATATATCAGAACCTTGTAAGAACAATGAAGCTGAGTATAAGGCACTGATAACTGGCTTAGAATTAACAATCTTAAATAAAATCAAAAAGATCAAAATCTTTAGGGATTTGTAGTTTGTGACTAATCAATAGTTAGAATTTATAATGACATAAAAGAAACTTTGATTCCTTACCATCAGTATATGATGCATTTGCTAAAATAGAATCCAAATGTGATATTATACAAGATTCTTCGTGGAGAAAATTCTACAATAAATGCTTTAGCAAAGCTAGCCAAATCTCTGGCTTGCCCAAAAGGAGATTCTATTCTGATAGAAATATAAGGTCGTTAAATCTTATCATCAGTTAATTTTTAACATATAAATAAAAAATCATCAATTTAGGTAAAAAAATTTTAACAGTAGATGATGAAGTGGTGGATTTGAGAAAACGTTTCAACAAATTCTTACAGGAAAATAAGCTCCCTCATGATAAATCAATAACAAATCAAATTAAAAGAAGATTGTTGTCTTATGTTATGATTAACGATACCTTATGTGATGCCCAGAGTCTAAATTGAAAGAATCATTCTTTTAATCTTTTAATAAATAATAACATGAGCTATCTAATTTCATTTATCAGAAATAAACAAAAAAAAAATAATTCTAAAATTCAAAACATCTATATATACATCTGTATTCATTTGCTAAAAATCATATGCACTACTCACGATCTGTACAATTATATAACAACTACTATATCCTGAGTATAAGAGAATATCTAAAATAAAAAAGAAACAAAGCTTGAGAAATCCAGGTCAATCGCACACTTCTGATTCTTTTCCCTGCCCTAAATCATTTAACCACATATAATGAATTAAAAAGTCCAGCAGGGTACCAAAACCTATAACTGAGTTCAAAGCATACAGAAGGAGCAATATGCATGTTAGGGATCAAATCATAGCAGTAGCATTCATATGATCATTTAATTAGTGAAAAATTAGTCAAATTCATGTGTAGTAGTAGTAGAATCTATAAATAGTAAAACACTATAGTATATAAGCCAGTAAAATAACATGAGTGTCAAATCAATGAAACAATTGTCATATCCATAATACTAATCAGTATAGAAATTGGATAAAGCTCAAATTAAAACATAAAGTAATATAAATAATCAAAATATATATCATGCTTTATGTATAAATAAATTAATAATAGTGGTAATAATAAATCCATACAGTAATATAAATAATGCCTCAATAACATTTAATTTAATAGTCATACTAAACTAGTAAGAATTTTGGTTATCATGGTGTTTTTTGGTATTTTATTAGTGTCCGTAAATAATTAGTTCAATAAATAGAGTCGTTGCTCTTTCCCCATCGGTTAATCAACTCTTTATAACTCTTAATCAGTGTATCACGTGAATCAGTAGAGGATAACATAAAACCATGGTTTTAAAAGGAAAACTCGTTAGCCCACCATCCTATAAAATTCAATCAGTCTCCAACCATTGGATCAACCAGTCTTTACTTGTCTTTTCACACACACATTATTATCACAGTTCTATAATAGTAATGGTGACTAGCTATTACTCAATCATATATCTACATTCATTTTCAATGCACTGTAGTAAATAAATCATAATTGAGCTTAATTCAGAAAGTGCCAAAATTTCTTAATGGTAGACAACAAAAATCATACTAAGCAAAAATCCATATTTTTAGAATTTAACTAAATCACCAAATAATACATAAAATAATATTCTTAAGTTTTAGTTGAACTAAATCACTATTTTTAGAAGTCAAAATAAATTTTTGAATAGGAAAACATTGTAGTATTTTCAAATTCACTAGATAAAAAATATCAAATAAATACTTAAAATATTTATAATCTAAATTTCTAAAATATATAAAAAGTTACATAGTGAAAGTTTTATCAATACAAAATTATCAGCATTTTTTGGTAATAGAAATACAAATTTGATCAAAAAAAAATATTAAAAATTAAATTATCCTTGAAATCAAAAATATGGCAAAGGTTCCTTACAACGAGACAATTAAATTTTTTAACTAGCTTGACTGAAAAAAATTGCTCCGTGACCTTCAAATTCAAGCTTTTCTTTTCTCTCTCTTCTCTTTTCTCTCTTAAAATCTCAAACCATTTCTCTGTTATGTCAATTTAAAAAGAGAAAATGGAATTAAGTAAAATTTATAATGCTTTATGATATTTTAAATATAATAATAATATTATTATATAATTAATCAATTTTTTAGTATAAAATTAATAGAAATCTTTTTAGGGCTTCAAAAATTAGGAAAATATCCATAAAATAAATCATTTTATTTAGAAAATTTTGGTAAAATCATTTTGCAAAACACACACCTGATGGTCCCAAAATTCTCACTTGTACCAACAGGTACCAATTTCTTAAGGTTTTTAGCCAGTGCCAAAAAATTACAAAAAAAATATGTAATTAAAATACTACAATATCAATGCTATGGCAAAAATGGTTTGTGATTTAACTTATAATGACTCTAGAAAAAAAATTATTTACTTGGGTCAAAATATGGTCTATTACACCTTATATATAAGACCATTCAATCATATGTGGTTGTGTTGTTTAAATAAATCAAAAGCACAAAAGATCATAGAAGAAGTACATACTGGATTTTGTGGTGCACACCAATATGGGCCATAAATGAAGATGAAAATCAAACAAATGGGATATTACTAGTCATCAATGATAGATGACTGCTTGAATGTTGTACGTCATTATCATAAAGGTCAAGTGCACAATATAGTTTTACATCAACCATCGAATGTCTTACATCTAAGCATTGCTTCATGTCCTTTTGAAAATTAGGGTATATATATCATTAGTCTGATAGATTCTCTATCTCTAGAGGTCATAGATTTATATTAGCAACTACATATTACTTCTTAAAATTGGTAGAAGCAATTCTTTTGAGAGAAGTTAAAGCTCGTCGCATTTTAAAATTCTTCAAAGAAAATATTATATACAGATTCAGTGTTCCTCTCTACATTATTTCAGATAACGGTCCTTCATTCAGAAGTACTAAGATAAATAGTTTTGCTAAACATCACAACTTCAATTAGAGATACTTTACCATCTATTACCCTCTGGCAAATGGATTGGCAGATGCATTCAATAAAATATTGGATTAGATATTAAAGAAAACCTTAGATGATAATAAGCATCAATGGCACGAGATGTTGGTGAAAGCATTGTTGGCATACGAATTAGCTTTTAGAACTCTAACTTAATATACGTCGTATACTTTACTCTTTAGTGCAAAAGCTATTATTCCTTTGGAAGTTCATCTAACTTCACTTAGAGTTGTAGTAAATTATAAGATAACTTCAGATAAAAATACTAAACTTTGTTTAGAAGAGCTCGAAGGCTTGGAAAAGAAGCATCTACGAGCTTAATAAAATCTCAACTTATATAAAGCTAAAATGATCCATGCTCATAATAAATTGGTTTGTTTAAGAACTTTCTAAGTAGGTGACTCGATACTAGTTTTACGAAGACTTATTTTGTCTCATCAAAAGATAGGCAGTAAATTTAAACCTACATAGGAAGGTCCGTTCATGGTGGAGAAAGTTTACCAAGGAGGCTCTTATCAACTGATAGATTGTGAAGGATATCATCCTATATTGCCTATCAATGGATGATATTTTAAGAAGTATTATAATTGTTGATGTATTATAAGAATTTTGTAATGAAATAAATTTTAAAGTTTAAATTGTTAATACTATTAAAGATACATAAGTAAATCGACTCTAGATGATAAGACTTGGTCGAGAGATCTTCACCAAAACTTATGAATTGAGAAACTCCTTGAAGTTGGTTTTAGACATTTTGATAACTCTAAAACATTGAAGTGGTCTTCTAATTACTCCTTTTTTACTAAAATTTACACATTTATGAATCAATCTCCCATTCAGGCTTCTATCTTTAGGAATTAATCTCCTATTCAAAGTTTAAATATTCCTGTTCAAGAATCAATCTCTTAATTAGGTCCTAAATTCGCTCCTTTGGGAATCAATCTCCCATTCAAGTATCTGTCCTTATTTGGGAATCAATCTCCCATTCGATGTTTAAATCTTCCTATCCGATAATCAACCTCATGGTCAGGTCTTAAATTCGCTTGTTTAGAATTAATCTCCCATTCGAGTATTTATCTTTATTTGGGAATTAATCTCTCATTCAAAGTCTAAACCCTCCTGTTCAAGAATTGATCTCTTGGTCAATTTCTATATTCACTCATTTGGGAATCGATCTCCCATTCAGGTATTCATCTTTATTTGGGAATCGATCTCCCATTCAAAGTTTAAATCTCCCCATATGAGAAACGATCTCTTATTTTGGTCCTAAATTTAATCATTTTGGAAAAGTTATTCCATTCGAGTATCTATCTTTATTTGTGAATTGATCTCCCATTCAAAGTTTAAATCTTCCTATCTGAGAATTAATATCTTGGTTAGGTCTTAAATTCTATCATTTGGGAATAAATCTCTCATTCATGTTTCCATCTTTATTTGGGAATTGATCTCCATTTGAAGTTTAAATCTCCCTATATGAGAATTGATCTCTTAGCCAGGTCTTAAATTCGCTCATTTTGGAGTCGATCTCCCATTCAGGTATCCACCTTTGTTTGCAAATAGACCCATTCAAGGTTTAAATTTCCTTCTTTGAGAATCGATCTCTCAGTTAGGCCCTGCATTTGCATATTTAAAAATTGATCTTTCAATCAAATCTTCACCCTTTAGATTCAGTTGATCACTTTGGTCAATGCCAACATGTGTGATTTACTCTTTAAGTTCATCACACCTGTTGGGGGTCCATCTTTTAACCTAATTTTTGTGTGAGAGCACCATGAACTATCAAACTCTTGATTTTTAATCCCATGGATCCAATTTTTAATTATCCATCCTATAATCACTTATTTTATAACTTTTTTATTCATAATCAATCAGCCTTATAAACAACATTCAATTAAACTTCAATCACCATCTACTATCAATAATCATAGGTTATAATCACTAAACTACAATCATCTGAGCAATTACAACCCTTCATTATAATCAATTGTCCTAGTGCACTACCTTGCATAGTAAAATTAACCTCCCTGACTCTAGTTACTATCCAAATCACTTCACTAGGAGCTTCAAATGGTAAGTCATCCATCAATAAACCATCAATCATTAACTAACCCATCTGACCCATTCAAGCTAACTCAAGCTCGCCCAATTGGTCATACACCTTAATCACATCTACTTAAACTCCAAATCAGTTATGATCTTCACCAAACTTCTCTGAGCATTATTCTTAGTGAATTGGACCTTATTGGTAACCCTGACTGAGTCAAAAGTTAGCTTGGTCAATTGAGCCCAAGTTTGGTTAAACTAGATCCAATTGAGTCAAATCATTACATGCACTAAATTTAAAACCCTCAAAACCACTTTATCATGAGGTTTAAAGGCATCCAAACCTATCATGAGTCAAATCATGATGAGTTTGACCCAGTCAACACATTGAACATAGTCAATCTCATTCATACTTCTAACTCTCCATTCAAACACCAAACTCATTACTTTAAACTCTTTGTCATTGATTCTAGCAGCAAGTCAACCATTCCTAAACCTTATCCTAGTCACCCTTGACCAATTGACTAGTTAAATAGTTAATAAATGCCAAAAACACATCAAATGGTCAAACCATCTAATACGTTTCTTTTCTTTCCATGCCAGCTCATCCAACCTATTCAAAATCACTCTAGAACATTCCTAAGCATCACGCAAAGTCATCCAAGCCATTGATCTAGCCTGATCAAGTTAAATGGTCCCCCTCATATGAAAATGACCCAAGGTCATTTTTCCCTCCAGCCCAGTTGTTCCCTGTGCTCGCTAATGACCTAGGACATCTAGTGAACATACAGACATCCCACCTGAATGATTCTAACCATTCAAATGAGCCACAGCACCTAAATTAGGAAAAAGGTTTCCAAACCATCAATCCATCGAATCTTACTCTACATACCTCATCAAGTCACACTCTCATTTTGTTTTGCTCTTCTAGAAATCCTTGCACATCTTTTTAGTATTTTCCTGATGTTTGGAGCTCACTGATGACGAGATTGATGGAGTATGGTAATGTTATCCATCCAAATTCCTTCAACTCTTCATCCAGCCTTCATCTGACCTAGTAGTCTTCATCAAAGCTGTGAAGGAGCTCTCAACAAATAAAATAAACTGTTACTCACCTCCTGATATTGTCTGCATGAAGGTAACATTCAAACCCTAGGTTCCTATCTAGGTTTCTAAATAGGATTGAGAAGGATGTATTAATGACCCTAATAATATTCCCCCATTCTTCCATTCATCCTACCTTAACTCTGTCTATAGTTTTATATTATTTGACGCCTCATATCGACATTGCAAAGTAAAAGCTAAGTCTAGGGTTTTTAGCTGTCTCATCAGGAAGATAAAATCTCCACCATCCATTCATTCTATTTGATTAGGATAGTCAAGATATTTCCATCTATAAATCCCATCTGACTGTTCCATTAGTGTAACCGTGGGATTAAATCCATTAACCTCTGATCAGATGGCAAATAGATATCATTGTGCTAGATTAGTAGATCTAGTCAACTGACTACCATCTCCCATGCAACTCCTTTGCTTGCTGCCACATGGAAAGGTTTTCTTAATCAGTCTGCCATCACCCTAGTTAAATCTAAATTAAAAATAAAATTTACTTTCACAATAAAAGTTCCAAAAAAATTCTTATAAATTGTGTAGTTAACCAAATAAAGCATATAATACCTCTATGGATTTGTATTTTGAAGCACTATATTTTAATAATAAATTTGGGTCCAAATGATGAATATTAAGAGAGTAATCTAACTTATATTGATTTATAAACTTCCCTTATAACTCCTTAAATATTTATTCAATCATGCTCAAAATTTGTGGGATTAATTAGGATATATTCTTGACACCTAGTAATTTTCCTTGGGTCATTTGGCGTCATCATATCTCACATTTGAATTTCCAAAAATCAAGGTCATATTTTGAGCTAGATTTTTGAAAATACATAGTAATTTTATTTCTTGCCCAATTTTTGCATGTTAGGGCTCTATGAAATCAATATGATGGGCTCTTTGATTTAATAATAAATCTAGGATATGAGCATTCATGATCTAAGGGTAAATGGCTCTTTAATGCCTACTAATTTTCCTATATTACCCATAGAATATGGATGATATTAAGTTCAAATTAGGAGGGGAAGTCTTTGAGGATGTCCCCTCACATTCCCTGAACTTCTTACCCTAGTTTGATGCATATCCTTTATGTACTTGAATTTTCAAGTTTATAGGCCACTATGTGACCTATATCTTTGATAATTCACTACATTCAATCCATAGAGCATTAGGACACGAAATTGTTGTAGTTTGATTATGTATATACAAGGGTTAGATACATGAATTTTCAAATCTATTTGAACTCTAATTAACCTCTACAATCAAAGAAAAATAAAATCTAGAACCAAATTTTATTTAAAATTAATTATTAATTAATTAATCCTTAATAAAAATTAATCATATAAATTCATTAAAAACAAAATACAAATTAATTTAATCCCAAAATTTCAAGGATTGATCCATTATTTATCCTTAACTAATGTTATAAATTTCATAAATTTTGGAGTTAGTTTGATATCAAAGCTAAATAGCCTAAGATTATGTAAATAATTAGGCTATTTAAATAATTCAATAAATAACCAATTTCACATGTAATTAATAAAAATAATAAATACAATTCAAATATACATAATAAATTTAACTAAAATAAAATAAAATTTAGATATCATTAATTGAATTTAAATAAATTTTTTGAATAAAATTAAATGTCAATTCATTAATAATTAATTAAATTTAATTAAAAATTCCAAAAAATTTCATAAAAATAAGATAAATTCAACATAAATTTAAAATATAAAAATAAAATTAATTTATTAATTTATTTGATTAAAATTTATTTCTAATCAAAAAATTTGAGAATTAATATTAATTAAATAAAGGCTTTTCATGCTTAATGCTTGATTCCTTCTTAGAGGAGATTTTAGCATTAAAATTTAAAGCCTCAATACACACTAAATCATTAATAATCTCTTTATGTGAAACTTAAAGCCTTATAGGACGGTGCACATATATTTGATTAAGGGATTTTAATAAACTTGAATAACCAATCAAGGATTCCATGCACTATGCTAGCCTCCACTTATGGAAGGCATGATTGTATAAAATTAGTAACCCTTAGTCAATCACTAATAAATCATTGACCCTATACATCATGCTTGACTCCACTTAGAAGGTATGTGTATTGGATTAAAGGGTCCCTATTTTTATCCCTTAATAAATCAATAATAAATCTTTAAAGACCTTATGTAATTATCTAACCTATACGAGGAATAATTCAATCAGATTATAAACCTAAGGATTTATAGGTTAGTAGCTTCTGCACTTGGAGTTATTAACTTATAAATTCTTGAAAACTAAATAATTAAACACAATCTTTAAAACTTAAATAATAACATCTAAATTCATACAAGGTAAACTTCAATTAAATAATCCCTTTTGGCACTTAATAAACAAGCACTTTAAACTCATGCAACTTAATTATTAAACTTTTGTATGACATATCAAATCCATACACCCTCCTTCACACATTTAGATGGTTTTCTTGGACAACCAACTTTAGCGAAGGATAGGCTGATGGTTTGAATTACTTGTTAGGTGCTTTGCTTAGAGAGCACCCTATGTTTATTTATTTATTTTCTAAAACTCTGAATGTCATACACTTTAATTATTGTTGGTGCACTTAAAATCCTTAAGGAATACATTAGGAGCATTACATTATTACACAACTTCTCCTACATTTTATTTTTATATTTTAATGTTTTTTCATTGCTTTACATTTCTTGCAAGAGTAAAAGTAGAATATATTTAGAAATGATGTACATGTATGAGTCCCTATAAATTATAGATTGTATATAGATCAAGTCATACAACATATTGAGTTGTAAAAGAGTCAAATATATTTGCTTATATATACATACAAATGGGGCTCCAAAAGATAATATCTTCTCTCTTGGAGAGTACTCTCTTTTGGAATTCCATAAAAGACTTAGAGCTAGAAGACCATAACCAAGTATAATATATATATATATATATATATATATCTGTGTGTGTGTGTGTGTGTGTGTGGTATGCTTCAAAATCAAGGTTCATTATGGTGGGGCCTTGTTACCTTTTTTTCTACAGAGTTTGAGTCTGTAATACATTTTCAAATCAATCAATAAATAAATTTCTTTTATACATAATCTTTTCTTTTTATTATATTGCAACATGCATTGCATTCATATGGATGGTAGTTTGCATTAGTGAATAACAATTTTTTTTAGGCTTTTCTTAGTTTAAATTTTGTTAATTTTATAGGAACATGTATACTAGATCTAAGATTATATAGTACTAGGTACTATATACATGAACACTTTTATCCTGACATTCATACATGCATACATTTTATTTTATGCAACATACACTAGCCCAGCACATTAGTAAGACAAAGGCTTGATGATGTTGTTGTTGTTGTACACTAGCCCAGCACATAAGCCAATGCTAAGTATGATGGGCCAAAGCATCAGGGCTGTCATAGTTCTTTTATGGTTAGGGATGTTATGCTGCCAAAACTTATAAAAAATTTTGAGAATTAGAAATTTTAATTAGGTAAATTAATTAAGATAAAATGTAGAGCTTTTAGGGAGTCATCTCATTAGTGTAATTTGAATGTAAAGTCAAAATATTCATCTTGAGTCATTGATTCAGAGTCTAATTCATCCGTTGATCTCTTGGGATGGAGTTGATCTTATCATACACTACATCTAAGAGGACTGCTTATGTTTAGGTTATTAGCTAGCTGCATATTCCAAGCAAGCATAAGCATAGAGGTATTTGCACACCTCAAACTCCTTTTTAGAAAAAGTATAAAGAACCCAAGGTTATTTTCATAAAATTTAAAGATATTTTTGACTTAGTGGTTGATATTTTCAAAATATGTATGGTCACTATCGCATGTTTTAAATCCAGAATGATTCTAGTCTCCACTTTAATCAAAAGTTCTCTTCAAAGATGTAACGTTTTTACTTTTATGGAAACCCAAGTTCTCAATATAAAATGAACCTTGTCTTAGTTCGCTAATAAAGGGGAAAATCTTCTGGATGTTGACTAAAGTTAATCCTGGGATAGTTTCATATTCTAAATGATAGGTGTATGTAAATACTTTCATCTAGAATGAATTTTATATCCCTATTGTTGGTTGAAAAAGAAGCTTTTCTTTGCTAGAAGGATGCAAAGCAGATTGTAATTAAATTTCTATAGAAAATTTGTATTTCTAGAATTTTAAATTTTGAAATCAAACACGTCAACATTAATGATATATCACCTCAGGAGGCGAGAATATCAGTTCCGAATGGGTTCAGACAATAAACCTATAAGTTTCATCCTAATTATGATAGTCAAATTCAAGAAAAACTACATATGACCGTGAAGGGTCAAAATGACATTAGATCGAGTATTTAGCTATAATAATCTAGATGAAGTATCATTAAATTCATATTCAATGTCACGATAGTAAAACATATATCTTCCCAAAGAAAGATCGTTTATCATTGATCATTTGAATATGATGATAATGGCTGTCATTGATTTTGATTTTTCTAAAGAGAGTTAATTAAATTTTGAGAAATGATAAGGGGTCTTTCAATCTCCTATGAGTGCAAGCTCTTATAGTTAATTACATCATAGAAAATTAGAGTTTTTTATGAAAACTCTCGATTAAAATAACAGTAAATGTTTTTTTTGGAATTTTTAAGGAGTGATATCAAAGGGAGTGAGGCTGGAATTTCAATTGGGATTGTATAAAACTTTGTACATATATTTCTAAAGGTCAATGGAGGAGAAGTAGGAGGAACTTTGGGATTATGAAATAATCTAGAAATTCCCCTTTCTACCCTATGTGTTGGGCTTTAAATTTTTATTTAAAGATATATTTTAATTTAAGTTTTTAATTTATTAAAAAATCAGGATTATATTTTTGGAAGTTGGGGACTTATGATTTTGAGTCTGCCCTGGATCCTAGGTCTAATTTGGGCCCTAAGAAATAGTAGCTCAAACAAAGCTGGTGTAGCATAAATCTTGACTTACCCTAGCCTGGATTAGGGATCAAACTAATCACCTAGGCGCTTTAAAATCCATGTGTCCGGTCTTTAATGAAAGATAGGTAAAACTCTTGATTAATTTTTTAAGAAATGGGGCCGATGTTTAGAATAAATCCTAAGTCGCCCCTTGACTTATGTAGGCTGATTGATGCTTGAAAATAAAATATAATCAGATTTTGTCTCTTTTTAATTTATTTCTAATGTACTGCATGTTAATTGACCTTTGAATGTATTAAATGAATATGAAGTTTTTTTTTCTTTTTGAAAAAAGCCTTAAAAAAACCCTAGAGATTGCACAACATTAGCTTCATAGAATTGCACCCTAATAGGCTAGGTGGTCTGCTAAAACCCACAGGCAGGGAGGTGCCTAACAAGGAAGAGAAGAATTTAAAATGCATATATGTGAACTCTAGGTGGTCTTGAACTTACTTCTTAAATCATTAGCATTTCTATGTGAGCCTAAAAAATTTTTAATTAATTTGTGTTGAAAAAGTTTTTAATCATTCCCTCACGAGCCTTTATATATTTCCAAGCTAAATCAAAACATGACATACGAGAAAGAAAATTAAAAAAGTAGGAAAGTTCTACTGCACAAATAATGTAAACAAATCAAATCAATCAATTTAATGATTTAAATGTCCATGTGGCAAGTGCCACTAAATTTATATCCCAGGGTCTATATAAATTAAAAGTGGCAGGGTACCACTGACAATAACCTGGATTCTAATCTAAGGAATGACGCAAGTGACTTTGAGACTGGGATGTTTACTATCTTCACTTCTTTGTCCTTCTACGAGCTCCTTGGATTCGTTGGGTCTAGATATCCAAATGAAAAGAAACTCTTCCCCAAAGGGGTATTTTCTTTCCTCTTTGGATTTTCAAATAAATCCTAACTTGGACTTCCAAATAGAAGGAAACTCTCCCCTAAGGGATGTTTCCTCCTCTTTTGATTCCAAGTTGGATGTATAATATCCCATCTCAAAGGTCAACATTCACAACACTTGACTAAAATTAAATTATATTATATCTAAAAAAAGTTAAAAGAATAAAGGACACCTGCATGGTTATCCTAAGCAATTAAAATCATCAATAATCCCAAGCTGTTATACGTTTGCTTAAATTAAAATTGCAGCCACACTTGGCCATGCTCTTTTGATTTTAAGGGAGATTAGTATTTTGTACCTACAAAAAATTTATCAATTTAAAGCTTAATTTTCCCCCTTTAATTTATCCCTACATCAGCATGGCCACCTATGAAAAATTCTGTGAGCATCTAGATCATTTCTAATCTAGGGGTAATCTAGCACCCATCACATCAATTCATAGATTGCATAAATATATAAACAATCACATCAATTAAGTGTAACAACTAGCATGTAGTTAAAACCATGAAAAACTTGGCACACGAGTACCAAAAAAGTAAACACCCATCTAGCCTAAAACTAGAGTTGGTTATCCTAGCAAACCATGTAAGGTGTGTGAAGAAAGCACTGTGGCTTGGATATGTCTTATGTTGGGTAGTTTGTTAAAGTTATCTAATATTTTGATTAGTTGAAGATCAAAGGAGAATTTTGATTCAAGTTTAAGTATTAGTGTTTTAATATTGATTTTAAAGTGTATATTAATTATTAATTGATTACTACCTTTATTTAAGCTAAGGTCGTGAAGTTTATTTCATCTTTCTTAGGGCTAAGTTAATAACCCCGTAGGCCTAGGTTACCTAGTACCAACTAGTATGAATTAATTGGGTTAATTTGATGGAGCTTAAGGGGTTGATAATTTTTAATTAAGTTAGTTTATCCATAATTTTAAGGTTTGAGTTGATGTTTTCTAGAATTAAAGTTAATTATTGAATTTTGGATTTTTTTTATAAATTATTTAATGCATTAAATTAAGGAGTCAAAATTTAACTTTTTAAATTAAAATGAATGTTGAAATTTTAGTAATTTTTCTAAATACTAAACCTTAAGATGAGTAATTAGACACTAAGTTTGCTGGATTTAGATTTTTCTAGATTAAGTTACGAATTTTAGAAGTTTTGACCTATTTGAACTACAATTGACTAAGAAGTTGGCTTTTTTTACTTTGACTTATTTCTAGTAGTTTGACATTTTTAATAAATACTAGACCCTAAATTGAGTAAAATAGCTTTGAGTTTGGTCAATTTGTAATTTCTTAGAATTAGTTATGATTTTTCAAAGTTTGATTCAATAATTGAATTTTTAAATTGTTAACTAAAAGGGCTTTTAATGATTTTGATCCAAATTGATTCCAAACTTCTTGAAATCACTCCCAAAGGTCCGGATTGACCTAAGGGGGTGTTCTAAAATGTTTGAGAATTATTTAGATTTTTTTAATTATTTTTAATTAATAAAATTAATTAAATATTAATTTTTACTAAAAATTAAATTAAAGTTAAATTAAGGGTCAAATCAAATGGCTTTTAATTTTCCTAAATTAAGGGTTTAATACTGGTTAATTTGATATGTTATTTAAAATTTCTAGATTTAATTTAAATTAATTATGAATTAATCAAATTCCTAGGCCAATTTTAGAGGAGGAATTTGGGTTACCTAAATGGTAGACCAAATGGATACCAATTTCAGTGAAACTTAGGCCATGAGTTCACCTAATCTCATGGCCCAAGCCCACTAAATTTGGGCCCATGATAGACCTCCTAAGGTGGTTAACCAAACCACCCAAGGTAACCACAAGGCTACCTTCAAAGATTTAAAAAGGGTTACCTAAACCAGGGATTGGGGATGCAAAAAGGGGCTATCTAACCCTTACACTAAGTATAATTAACACACCAAATCACAAATCCTAATTCTCATTGGAGAGGTCATTAGGTTCGATTGAAATTTGGGGTCAAACCATGACCCCTAAGCCTAAGATAACCCATTTATGCCCTTAATCAATTCAAATAAAGGAGAGAAATTTTGGATATGTTAAAGGCATGCCAAAAATTGATCTCCCAAAGTTTCAAGCCATGATGGGTTCATTCCTAAGAGAAAATACACTAATAAACCTAGGATAAAAATTAGAATTAACTAAATCTCATGCATGATCATTACTTGAAACTATAAGGCTTTTGAAGGTCTCCTCAAGACCTTTCTAAAGAGCGTAAGATCACCTAATTTGGTAAAGTGGATGAGGAGATATGAACTTTTGAAATTATTTGCATTTTTTGAAAAATTAAATAGAGAATTATCTAGTCAGCCGCGTGCTTTCCATACGTGTGCTGTTTGATTGGCCAGCCAATCATTGGCGGCTGATTAGATAATATGGCTTTAGCTTTGAACATTCGATGTAAAATCAAATAGCCAGGATTAAACATATTCCAAAATTGTGGGATTTAATTAAAGCTGTTAATTGAGATCAATGACTCTGATTATATCTTCAACCTCCTATGGATTCCCATGGCTATGAAGCTTTTCTTGCATTATTCGAGAGATCCCACCGATGAACCTCCACCAAATTTTGTATAGAGCATCAAGACAATGGAAACCTTCAATCTAATGGTGAAAATTTATTTGGGTGAAGGCTTCCTTCACACTTTACCAGACTACCAAGTTGTAGAGTTTGAGAATGAGATTTCACCTTGGAGAAAGCTCCAACAAATGGAATTTTCTAGTAGGAAGCTTGAGAGGATGACTACAAACACTTCTTCTTTAGACGTCATGGCTGGAGGATTTCTGGAGGTATGATTTCAAATGGAGGGCAGAAAGAATTCACCGGAGCTCACCCGGGATGCTGGCTGAAGAAGGCTGGAGAGTAGAGGAAAATAGGGAAAATGCTCAAAGAGCTCTAGGGGATATTTTTGAAATGCTAAGCATGAATAAGCTCATATGGGTGAGGGTGCCCTATCTAAGCTCGACCTTGGCGAAGGACAGTTGGGATTAATTGACTAGATTGTTAGATGACTGCCAACTAGAAGGGGATAACATGGGGGAGTTATTTGAGCTCAAAAGAGGCGAGTTCAAGACCTTGGGGAAGCTTTAGCTAGGGTACGTGAAGGGGGGACTACTAGAGCTCATTTTGATTTGCTCCAATCGTCGTTAGCTACTGGCTGTGTCAGGCTTATGTGCAAAGCCTGCTAGGTATTAGATGAACTCAATTGAAGGGTCAATTGGGCCCGGTGAAGCCCGATTGTAAGAATTGGCTCAGGTTGACACAAACCTATACAGTTTGGGTCAATCTAGATGCATTCTAGGTCAAGCCAGGTCATGGGTTTGATATGGGAGGTGTATCGAGTCAAATGATATCCAATGTGAAAGAGATTTGGGCCTGGTTTGATTTGTCATGAAAGTTAGCTTAAGTCAAAGTAGTTTTGACCACTTTGAGCTAGCTTAGGTTTAGACCCAAGTCAAACCAAGGGCTGAGTTGACTAGGGTAAGTGTATTGGGTGTAGGGCCACCCAATGCAAGTGTTGGTTTGGCTTTATGAAGCCTAAATTAAGAAATGGCTTAACCCTTACTAAATTTGACCAATTTGGGCTAACCAAATTTTCAACCTGAGTTGACCCAAGGGCTAGGTTAAATAGGGTAGGTGCATTGGGTCATAAGGGACCCAATGCAACCATTGGATTAATTAATTGGGCTCAAGGATGGGTTTAGCTCATGGAGAGCCCCCTTTAGACACTTGGGTCTAGCCATGTGGCTGACCCAAGTGTGCCCAAGGCTTGGGCCTTCAATAGTGACTTCTCTAGGGACTCAGTTGGTCATCCCATGGGTTTACATAGGTTTGGTAAAGCCTTGGTTAAAGGGTTTGAAGTGTATAGAAGTGTAAGAGTAGTTTGGTCAAACTTGATTGACTTAGTCAACCAAGTTGACCTAGGGTCAAGGGTTGGGTCCATTAAGTTTAGATTGATCATTTAAATTCAATGGAAGTGGTTTCAAGTGATGAGAAAGCTATTTGAGTTGAAATAAATATTTGAAAGGTTATAAGGCACTTTAGTCAACCATGGTTGACTTGGTTAACTAGGTCAAACCAACGCTTGGGATTGAGTCCAATGTATTCCTAGTGATATTTAGGTTAAATTAAATGAGGTTTCAAGGCTTGATGTGATTGAGCTATGTTGAGTTTTGGGGAAAAGTCCAAATTCACCATTAAGGGGCATTTTGGTTATTTTGACCCCTGGCCAACTATGGGTCAAACTTGGTCCATCAAAATGTAGTTTATTGGCCAAAATGAGATTATAAAGGCTATGGACATGGTTAAAGGTCTTGGGGAAGGTCCCAAGGTCAAATTCCATAAGGTGGTAGGTCTAATGGCATAGGCTATAAATATTTGAAGGTTTTGCAGCCATTGGATTTCAATTCAGTTTCTGGAGTTAGAAGTATCATATTAGGTTCAAATTTGGAGGGTTGAACCTAAGGACATGCCTAATCAATATGCAATTGATAGATCGTGAATCATAGGTTATTTGGTTAGGTTTTGAGTTGATTGAAAAATCACCTAGAAAGGGTTTCAAGACATAGGCCCTTAACCTTGGATCTTAACCTGGGGTTCCAGATTTGAATGAAATTTTGGATTTGAATGATAAGGTTTGAATTTTTAACATCAATCAAAATTAAATAGATGATTGTGATTGACTGAATATGATTGCAGCTTGATTGAAGGCTGGATCTAAGGGTGATTAAAAATTTGATTGAGGTTTGAGTGAAAATTAAATTGGAGATTAATTGGAGGCTGGATTGAGGTTTGATTAGAGGTTGAATGGCTCCTGATGACCTCATACAAAGATGAGGTCAACAATCCCTTAATGACAAATTTAAATAAGAAAATAAATTTTTTTTTTTCTCAAGTCGATAATATGGTGTTAATTTGTCTTTTGAGATAAGTAATGTTAGTTTTGCAGATTTATCTAAAGAAATACTAAATCACAAATTAGTGGTTAAATCATTTAATTTTTACACAGACTCATGATGGGGGTGATGGAGTAACCAACAAAATTATGAAAATGATTTAGGGCTCTATTAATCCCTAAACAATGCTTAAGTTTTCTTTGATATAAAAATTATAAAAACCCCACTTAATATATGCAAGCACACGTGTTAAATCAAGTAATATAGTGATAGAGTAGAGTATCGATCCCACAAGAAAGAATGTTTACTTTTAAATACTAATATTGTCTACAACAATTATAATAATTATCCTACTCAGTAAAAATAGGTTTTGGTGGAGATTCAATCACTTAGTTTAAAATTAATAAAAATTTTAAAATGAAATACTATTTGGATAAAATATTTTGGATTGATGGAATATAAATATAATATGTTTTCTAATAATTCCTTATTATATTGATGATATTCAGAGCATATGCATCACCGATCGCTTAGACAAGCATGAAGAGATAAAGGACAGATTAAACCCTTCCAACCTAAATACCACTCTAAACTCCCATAATCTATCTCCCTATGAAAATCTTAAAAGAGTAAGTAAAGCATGTACTTTTAAAACCCCTCATTATAGTTCATCTATATAAATTTGGTATATCTCAAGCACTATGCCTAAGCTTGAATCAAACCAATCCAATATACATATTTGTGCCTGCTTTCCTATTACACCTGATATTAACTACACACATGGCCACTATATTATTAAATGAAGACCTAGTATATTAAAAATATCATTAAATTATTAATGGACAAAATTCATCAGTACTCTATATTCCATTTATACCATCAATCCAAAACTAGATAATTTAGCCAGACATAAAGAACAACTGAAGCAAACTTTTTTTCATTAATTGAACAAAAGAAAGAAAGTATAGAACAAAAGATATCTTTGGATGGGTTCAATGATCTCCTCTACACTCATCCTAAAACTTACATAATTGCTTCCACCAACATTGACAAAACACTCTTATGAAGTTGATATAGTGCTCCTTGAATTCCATAAGTTGTCACTCCTAAGAAAATTATAAAGAAGCATTGTGAAGACTAAACTTAACTAAGTGACTGAATTCTCTTACTAACATTAAAAATAGACTATTTATAGGAAAACATAAAAAACAAAATTCTAGCACCACAATGCCCGAGACACTTGCGCCGTGGCACCCATAAAATGAACTAACGTAGCAATGCTAAAAGATTTCCTCTACTATAGTGCTTGCTAATGTGGACCAACTATTTAGAGAATAGACACAACTCTTTGTTAGTAGATTGTGTCCTGAATGGTTACAACTATAGTCTGTGGTGATCATGTGGCGTTCTCCTTGGCTTAGTGACACTAGAAATTGGCAATACAGCACTGTGCAGACAGAGACTGGGCTTTAAAATGCTGACTCCTTTGACACTACGACATTGTTCAATAAAGACTAGGTGCTGCCATGTCAATATTGGGAGCTCCAATGATGTCAGTGATTGTAACACAATGATGTAGTGTCAAATGTCGCGATGCTGCACCATACTTGAAATTTTTCAATATTTTTAGCATTTTTCTACACAAATATAACTAAAATAAAATGATTTCACTGGCAATTTAACATATAAAACATTATATTATTTACACTCATCATCTCTCCACCAAATCTTTTTATGCTCGCATTCCATTACTACTATACTGCTATGAGATCAGTCTCTATCTTTATGGCCCTCTCAACAAACTAAGCAAAATTTGTAATATCCTATGCCAATGGGGGCTGCCTCAAAGCATCTTGGTGTCCTTTAAAAATTTGTAACACTTTTTTCTGAAAAGTACTAACCAACTACAAAGCATACCTGTAGAGAGCAGTAAACTCTATCTCATACTACATCACTAACATACTTTCCTGAATTAATCTCAGAAAAGAACTTATAGATATCTCCTAGTAGATGGACGTATAACCCATATTTTGAATGTCTTTATAAACTCCTAAATATACAGGATATTTGCACGACCTTGAAACTTCTCTCTTTGCTGGCCCAATCACCAACACTCTGCCTTACCATCTAGTTGAAATATAGTTAATGCAACTTTCCTCTCAAGAGGATAATGCATCCCATCTAGAGTCTTCTCTATCCTCAACAACCAATCCTCAGATGCTCTAGGCCTTATAATACTTGATAGTCTAGGAGGGTATAATCTCATAAAATTCTATAAATATCTATCCATATAATCAGGACGGGTACCAAAATCCCATGTGTGAGCCTCGCCTACCAGCTGTGCTACTATACTTGTAATCTAAGATAACACCTGAGATCTAATCACAGGACCTGTACCCTAAACCTAAGCTTCTTGATTGGTCATATTTGGATCTGACTGAGGTGGATCAGTCATCACAAAAATATTGAACATAGTTATATGCAACACATAAATATGAAAAATAAAATAAAATGAGCACCCAAACTAGCAAGAAGCTTCTCACTCTTCTATATATTAAATCCTATGGCTCTTTCACTTTTTGCTTCTCAAACATTACTATAATACCAAAAAGCTTATCACAACCAGACCAAATGCACCACAACTCACATCATGTCCGTTTGTGACAAGACTAGCCCCAAGATTTGGTCAAAGAAGCACTAAAACAAAAACTTTCAATATATAAGATACATAGAGCCACTATTGAATACAATTTAAAGCAGACAATTGTTGAATCTCAAAAATGATTTTTTATATATCATCAAAAAATATGATTCGGGGAACCTTTCACATTTACTTTTACCCATGATTTTTTTGGCAATTCTACTGGTGATTGACTCCACTCCTCATCTATAGAGAAGACTAAACTTATTAAATACATAAGGATTTAATCAAAAGTTTGTGTTTAATAGAACGCTTTTTCATATAGGCTATATATCCAAAAAGTAGTGAGAGAGAAGCTAGAGAGAGAAGGTCTAAGAAATTAGAGAGATGTTGCGAAATTTTCAAATTTTGGTTTCGCGGGTTCCATGGTTTATCCGATGGTGGCGGAGGCTCGATGACCTCCATTGGCTAGTGGTCTATTCGATGTTCGACGTTCTTCTTCATGAAGCTCTTACGGTCCAATTCATTTGTTCTCATCGTCTTCACCGGTGTTTGGAGATAGGAAAACAGGCATTTGGAGATGGGAAAATAGGCTTCGTCGAAGGTGTGAAATCAAAGCTTAAAACTGGAATGCCTTTAATTGTTAACAAACGTGGTTTGTTGTCTTCTAAGAAGAAAATTGAAGATATTGGTAAGGGGAAGAATGTTGTAGTTAAAGACAATGTTAAAAGCCATTTCAAGTCTGGGTTGCTTCCAGATTAAAGAGGTGAGTCGATTTTTAATGCAGGCGCCTCTTCTTCCTCAGGGCCTATGATCGTAATGAATAATGTTGAAAATAGCAATCTTGTGCATGGGGTTTCTGAGGGATTGGCTTCCAATCATGTTGATCTGGGAGGAATCAGCTCAAAAGTCAATCAGGTTGCAAAATTTAGTACGAATGAAATAAGTAACGAAGGTCCTTGCAAAGCAAATGGCTCTTCTAAGGCGAAAGAATTACATTCAGATCTGGTAAAGGTTTGAAATTATAATTCAGGAGATCTGGGTGATTGCAATGTTGGTCTAGCTACATCTCCAATTTGACCTTCTAGCAATGCACAGCAAAATGCTTTAAGTAAGAAGGAGAATATAAAAGTCTTGGATTTGGACTTTGGTGATTACTTTTCTGATAATTGTTCAACCATAAAACTTCATTTACAAAATGAATTGGAGAATTCAAAGAAGCTTTAGAATTCATTGGTGATCAAGGTCTTTGGTGGAAATGCTCCTTTTTTAGTGATAAGTTTGGAATTAAGAAAGCAATGGTCCCAGTTTGGTAGGTTCCATCTCACAATGCTTGGTATGGGTTGGGTTTTATGTTCGTTTTATGAGCCAGAGCCATTGCAATCAGTCTTTTCTAATGGGCCATGGTATGTTAATGGACATATCATTGGAATTGATAGATGGTCACCAACCTTTTCTCCTACCACCTTAAAGGGTTTAACTGCTCCTATTTGGATTAGGATGCCTAACCTCCCCTTATAATGTTGGGATGAAATAAATATTTGTAGAATAACATCAGTGGTTGGGAAGCCGTATTTGATAGATGGAAATATGTTTCAATGGGGAAGAAGGGAATTTGGGAGGATTTATGTTCGCATCAAGTTGGATGCTAAATTGCCACTAGGTGTTTGGGTGGAAGGAAGCATAGGGAAATTTTTTCAGAGGATTGAATATGAAAGAATCCCCAATTTATGTTTCAACTGTGGTAAGATTGGGCACTTCAAGAAGGATTGTTTGGAGAATAGGTGGAGGTTAATCTTGTTTCTAAACTACCAGAGAAGGCAGATAGTTTAGAAATTCCAACTATGGTAGATAATTTCAAAGCTGCTTGTGAGGATATGGTTGAAGGTGCTTGTGATGGTAAAGGATGTTATGGACATGGGTTCATGTTAACTATGGGAAAAGAAGGATTAAAAATCCTATTTTTAGGAGGATTAATCCCCATCCAGTGGAGGTTGCTGCAAGGAAGGAACCTGAATTAGTGAATCCCAGTCTTAAGGAAAAAAGAAGCTGAAGCTGTCAAAGTTTCTAATGATGGAGGTGTTCTAGAGCCTGATCTAGGAGTGGCTGAAGTTTCTCCTTCTCAGGATGGTCTAATGCAGAATTGTTCATTACAAGCGGCTGTTCCTAAAGTGGGTAAGATTTTAATTCCATGCAGCATTGCTAATGACGATAACAAATTCAAAGTTCTATATGGCATTACTGAGGAAGGGGAAATAATTTTGTCAAGGAATGAGGATGTTGTGCCTCTTCAGGCTATTAATGACATTGGAGGTTTTAGATTTGGTCCTCTGGAGGGGGAAAATGCTGACTTGGGGAATAAGGATGGTGGCTCCTCTCAAGTTAAAAAGAAAAACTCTAAACAACTAAAAGGCCTAGGTCCAATTAGTTCGGATACTAGGAGCAGAAGATCAGACAGGGAGTTGAAAGGTAAAGTGGGGATCTCTTCCCCTCTTTTTCAATAATGTCTTCTATTGCCTTTTGGAACTGTAGATGAGCTACGAAGAAGAGAGCTTCTCTATATCTCAAGGAGTTTGTTAAAGTTCATGGTGTTTTTTTTTTTTGGGTTTGTAGGAAACCAAATTGTCTTTTATTGATAAAAAGAAAGTCAATTTGTTGATTGGTGATGATTGGGATTATTTTTAAGTTCCCTCAGATGGCTTATGTGGAGGCATTCTTGTCTTATGGAAGTCCAGTATGGATGCTTTTTCAATTTTTGAATCTTCTTCCCAATTGGTAATTGGTGATCTAGATATAATTAACAAAGGTACATAGAGGATCGCTTCTATGTAAGGAAACAAAGATGTTTATAAAAGGAGGAACTTGTGGGAGAGGTTAGAAAACTTTTCTACCAAAGACTTGCCTATGGTGGTGGGTGGAGACTTTAGTTGTCTGATTTCCAAAGCGGACAAGAGAGGAGGAAAAGATTTTTGTTTTCCCAAGGGCCCAAGGAGATGAAGTCTTTTTTGTCTAATAACAACTTTCATGATGTTGGTTGCATTGGCCCTAAGTTTACTTAGTGCAATAACAAGGTTGGAGGTGCTCGAATTCTAGAAAGATTGGATAGATGTTTTCTTAATTCTGCTGTTATAAATTCCTCCCATCGTATGGTGGTTAGACACTTAGTAAGAGTTGCATCGGGCCATTGTCCAATTTTACTAAACCTCTTTGAATTTAATCCGGTGGCTAAAAGGAACATTAAATTTGAGAATGTTTTGGCATCTTTCCCGGCCTCTTCTGCTATGGTGAGGAAAGAGTGGAACAAGGTATATTATAGGAGTTGTTCACACATTCTCAACATCAAATTTAAGAGAGCTTTGAAATCATTATTTTACAAGAGTAGAGCTAAGCTCAAGAATTTAAACCAATTAAAGGATTGCCTTTTGAACGATATCTTAGAGCTAAAAACTAAAGAATCAGACATTGTATTTCTCTCAAAAGAGGACTGCTGCACCCTCATGGCTAAGGTGAGTGAGCTAAATTAAAGTATGGCTCGATTGAATACATGGTGGAGACAGCGAGCAAAGGTCAAGTAGATGGTCGAGGGTGATTATAATTCCAAGTTTTTTTTAATCATACGCTAGTGCAAGGAGGAATTCAAATTGTATTTTTAAAATCAAAGATGAAAATGATGTGCTAGTGGAGGATCAAAACCAAATTGAAGAGGTGCTTTTTTAGTTCTATAAAGAAAAGTGGAAATAGAGGACCTACGATCTGGAAGAGTGGCCTTTTCCGATGAGCTATCTGAATGATGATGATAAAAATTTGTTGAATAGGGAATTTATCTTGGATGAAGTGGAGCTAGTAGTGAAGCAAGCTTGTGGTAATATTGTTCCTAGAAATGATGGTATCTCCTATTCATTTATTAAACTTATTGGGACATTATTAAAGTAGATTTTTGGAATGCTATTAAACATTTTCTTTGTTCTAGAGAGATGAATGATGTTTGGAAAGAGACCTTAATTGTGCTTATTCCTAAGGTGAGTAACCCAATGTCTCCTTCTAACTATAAACATATTAGCCTCTGTAATTATGTTTACAAAGTTGCGGCTAAGGTGAATTTGAATATATTGTTATCTGTTATTCCAAAACTGATCTCTGAGGAGCAAGTGGCATTTTTGAAAGGAAGATCACTGTCGGATCATGTGTTGGTTCCTTAGGAAGTGTTCCACAAGTTCAGGTATTCTAGATCTTCAAAATGATTAGTCTCTTTCAAAATTAACATGGAACAAGCATATGATTCTATGAGCTAGTCTACACTAAAGAAAGTTTTGGACTATTTTGGGTTTCCTATCAAGTTTTCCAATCTCATATTAGAATGCCTTGAAGATCCAAGGTTTTGTTTGATGATTAATGGCAACTTTTCATATTGGATCAAGGCTAGAAGCGAGTTCTGTCAGGGTTGTGCTTTGTCTCCTCTACTATTTATTCTTTGCTCTCAACTTTTATCTAATGCTTTTGTTCAAAGAGGTGATTCAATTGGGATTCGCATTAGTTTAATTGGGCCAAGGATTTCACATTTGCTATATGTAGATGATGTTATTATCTTTTCTGAAGCTACTACTAAGGCTGTGAAGGAGATTAGGGGGATGCTTAATAACTTTTATGGTTGGACTGGTCAACATATTAATATTAACAAATATGCTATTCTTTTTAGAAAATTTGTTAAAAAAGAAAAAAGAAATCTATTTCTTGTATTATGGGTTTTAAACCAGTGAAGGAATTCCATTATCTTGGAGTTAAAATTGCTTTGAGGAGACTAGTAGCGGCTGATTTTCAGTTCATCATTAACAAAGCCTTGAGGATGTTGAATGTTTAGGGTAGCAGGTTTATCTCTTTAGCGGGAAAGTTTACTCTTGTTAAATCTGTAATGCTTTCTTATCCCACATTTCATTGCACACACTCTCTTATCCTAGAAGGAGTGCTTGATGACCTTGATAAGTTGTGTAGAAGCTTCATATGGAATAAGACGAATGGAAGAGTGGGTTTACACTATGTCAGCTGGAAGGTATTGTGCAAGCCTTTGAAGTGGGGAGGTCGTGCATTACACTCCTGTGTATCTCAAGTTGCTGCATTAAGGGAAAGACTAGCTTGGAAATTTGTTCAAGACAAAGAACCGCTACTGCACATGACTCTTGCTCCAAAATATGGCACTCTAGTTGAAGTTGGAACCATAAAGAAGGGGTGCTCATCTTCATGGAAAATAATTATTGATGGTGGAAGATTACCCAATCCAATTGTTGGTGGATCATTGTTGATGGTGGTTCTATTGATGTCTATAAAGACACTTGGATTATGGATAAATACATTAACAGATGGCCAACATTTGTGGTGTCTCCAGGAGATAATGAAGTTTCGATGGACAGGTTATTGCAGACGGAATTTGGAATGAAGATGAAATCTTGAAATTCTTTGGTAAGGAACTAGTGGATTTGATAAGCCAATTAAGTATTAAACCAGAATTTATAGAAGACAAGATGGAGCTTATTTATCCAAATTCTGGTAAAATTATTTCAGCTTTGGCCTTTGAAGCTTCGTTGTATGATCAGTATGACTCCCAGTTTTGGAAATGGATCAAAAAGGATAAACTCATTCCTCGGGTGGAGGTTTTTTAATAATGCTATTCCTGTAGGTCGATTCTTATCATATAGGATATTGCAAGAGAATAATTCTTGTCCTAGAAGCTATAATGAGATTTAAGATATAGAGCATGTTGCACTTAAATGTGACAAGCTGAAAGAAGTTTTTCAACATTTAAATAGGTGGGGCTTTGGGATCCCTTCGTTTGATACTTTTGAAGAATGTTGTAAGTAGTTGAATCTCCTTGCTTTGCATAATAATATGCTTGTAAATCTGTATTGTAACTCTGTGGTTTTCTCATGGAAGGCTAGGAATAAATTCATTTATGAAGGAGTGGAAGAGAGCTCGGTTGTGATTGTTTCTAATGCTGTGAGCTACTCTTCGGTATCAAAAACTTCTTGTAATGTTAGCTCGGGCCACTGGGGTGCTAACCAGTCGATCAGACTGTTCAATCTTTGGCATCCTCCTCCTCCCGATTAGTTAAAGGTTAATGTTGATGCCTCGCTTGTATCTTTGTATAGAGCTAGAATTGGAGGTGTATTCCGAGACAATAAAGGTAGATTTCTTCTGGCATTTGGACAGTCATGTGTTCATTGGGATGTTTTATGTTTGGAACTTTTAGCTATTCAATCTTTGAAGGATGTCATTAAAAATTGGATGTTCAATTAAAAGGGTACTATCATTGAAGGCGATAATTCCAACATTATCAAATTTCTTCAAGGTGCTTTAAAAAAAGGTGACCAGCAGTGTGTGTGTGTGTGTAGTCTTAAGTCTATCTACAATAGCGCTTGGCAATAGACAAAAAGAAAATAAAAGTCAAACCTACAAAAACCAACGAACAAAAAGGGCATACCTACAGTATAGATCGGAGCCTACTATCGCCGGCTCATAACTAAATCTCACCTCAGTAATCCACTAGCATCGGCATAAGATAATCCCACCTCAGGCGCCCATTGGCACCGGCATAATAGAATCTCACCTTAATAGCCCACTGGCTCTAGTATAATAGAATCCCACCTCAGTCACCCACTATCGCTAGTATAATTGAATCCCACCTAGGTTGCCCACTGTTGCAAATCTAGATTCAAGGATTATGATTTTGATGATAACAAACATTTCTATTTCGGTTTGATTGCCTAACCTTTCAGGTTCACAAGATCAATTATAATTCAAGCCAGCTCAAGATCGAGTAAGTCTATTTTTTCAATTTTAATGTAATTTTTCACCTTTCTTGAGACAAATTTAATGTAGTGGATCCCCAAGCTAAGTAACCTTGCACACACACACTCAGGGGAAGATTTTTAGTGAGTTAGAGTTTCTGTTCTATTTTTGATCATGTCATCCTAGATGATCCATTGGAAACAGAAACCCAAAATAAGGCAGTCATGTTAAGTTAGTCTGACTAAGCAGATCATCTTGGATAATACTCCTATCGTACAGGATGATGTGCTCAAATAAAAAAAACTCAGTCGCCAGACTAAGTTAGGCAAGTTTTTATTTTTAGTATTTTTGTCTAATCGTCCCGGACGATATGTCTATCATCCCGGACAATTCATTACAATCATGCCTAAATTAGTCAGGTGATTAAGAAAAGTAATTAAGGATTGATTGATCGATTACATCATCCTGGATGATCAATTATAAATCCTGATCATCTAGTACATCTCACCTGGATGACCTGAACTGTCTACAAGACAATATTGCCATTTTTAAACTAATCATATAGGATGATAGAGATATCATCCGAGATGATCCAGTCATTTTAAAATCATCAACATAGTTGTCCTAGATGACCCGAACTGTGTGCCGGACAATATCGAGCATTTTTAAACTAATTGTATAGGACGATAGACATATCATCCTGAATGCTCAAGTCATTTTCTTTAGATCATTCAGACTCTTCTCCTGGACGTCCTGAACTGTATGCTGGATGATATTCCTAATTTTGAACTAATCATCCAGCACGATCGAAGAATAGTCCAGGATGATCTGAATAAACCATGCCTTCTAATTTTCCAGACGAACCAGATCGTCCAGGACAGAAGGGGCTGATTTACACTGATCATACAGGATGATCAAGGGATCGTCCTGGATAATCTTTGACCATAAGTTAAAATTTAGGGCAATTTTTGAGCCCTTGTATTTAAGGTCTCTTGTTTGCTACTGTTGAGATCTTTTGCCACTATCCTCACCTAAGAGAGTCTTGAGAGGGAGAGGGAGATCTTGGGAGAGAGAGAGAGAGAGAATCTTGTGAGAGGGAGTTTGTGAGGTGTTCACAAGGATTACTCCAAGCATGGATTTCAGTCGTCATCTCCAGTCATCATCCCTTGTCCCTTGGTGTCTTTGTGGTAAGGATTGTCAGCAAGAAGATCAAGGTTCTCTGCCTGCTTCAGGAGGAAGCGAAAGTAGGTAAGGTTCTCTGCCTACTTCAGGAGGAAGAAAAAGGAGGTAAGGTTCTCTGCCTACTTCAGGAGAAAGCAAAAGGAGTCTGGGTTCTCTATCTCACCGGGTCGGTGAAAAGGAGTTTTGTAAAGGCTTCTCCACCATACTGTGGGAGCAGAAGGAGAGTCACTGATTTTTAGTGCAATGCCTGGAGAGGAGGCTCCGGGGAGTGGATGTAGGTCAAGTTAATCGAACCACTATAAAATCTGGTGTGTTCGTTCTTTTACTGTTCTTCTTTTAATTTCTACACTTTACTTTTCTATGGATGTTCGTGTGATTAAAGTTATTATTTTTATTGATTAATCATCTCCACATCAACGTGTTATTGCAATTATTTTAAAACATTCAAAAAGATTTTCAAAATCATTTTTTCTTAAGAATTTTCAAAACTACCAATTCAACCCCCCTCTTGGTTAGCCTTGGGCTAGTTCATAAGGGCTTAACATCCCTAACGAACTTTCACCCACTGGCTCTAGCATAACAGAATCCAAACTCGGTCGCCCATTGGTGCCAATATAATAGAATCCCAACTTCGTTATCCACTAGCACTGACATAACATCACTTTTTTGGCAAAAAATGAGTTCTATTAAAATAAAGTCTAAAATGATACAAAAGGTATGAACTAGGAAAAGGCATCATAAGGAAGCCTTCCACAATAAAGCACAATAAAGAAGACTGGAACAAAACAAGCTCAAACTACCCAACATGATAAGAACACCTCAACGGGATTCATCCCCACATCCATCCATCTTCGCTTCCTAGGTTGATCAAAAAATACCCCAAGCATTGAAGTTCCTTAGTAGCCCGAGGCAAAGAGGCTCTATCTTTCCTAGGGCCAGAGCTCCTTTGATGCACGAGGAAAGCCTCAGTGAAGAAGTTGAAAGGAATGTTGGAGAGATCACCATCCATAGTTGCAGCAACATGCTTGGACAGTTCAGTAACTTCCCCACTAGAGACAAGGGTAGTAGTCTTCTTTCCTCCAATACCAATACTGGAATTCTTCTTCTTTAGTCTCTTAGATTTTCTAGAAGTAACGAGACTCCAAGGCCCATAACTTTCAGGATTTTGCCCATCATTCCCACTCTACAAGTTTGTAGTTTCCAAATGAGGTGGATGGAGGGCTGCCTGGATCGAGGAAGAAGAATTTGGGTCATAATTCACAGCACAAGAAGAGGGGTTGCTGCTGTCCTTATGCAAAATAGAATTTTCATGCAATTTAGCAGAAGTGCTTAGGGGTTTTTGTAAGGGCTGCTTGGAAGCCTGAGGAACATTGGTACAATGACTAACATTGTGCCCAACAAAGCCATAATGGAAGTAAAGGTTAGCAATCCCCTCATATTCAGCTCTTTGGAAGAACTTTCTATGAAGCCTAGCGATCCAAACTCCATGAGGGAACTTAGGACCAAGATCCATCCTCACGTAGACTCGAGAAAATTATTTCTCCCCCAAGAGTTAGTTTGAGCATCAACCCATAGAGATTGACCAAAGAAAGAAGCAATCCAAGCAAGATTGGTGTTTTCCTAATACAAAAGTGGTAAGGAAGGCAAGCGAATCCAAACTGGAGAAGACAGAACCACCAAAGATTGGGGAGAGAAGGAAGAAGACCAGTGATCCAAACCAATAATAAACCCACCAACAACCCATGGACCTCCCAAATGGACAGCATCGCGAGCCTCAGCAATTTCAAAAAGTCATATAAAAGTATCCGGAGAGATGGAGAGGAGTTGAAATTCTCCAAAAATAGACCATTTATGCTTCAATTCATTGCTTAGCACAAATAATCACATCACATTTCTCTTATATTTGTTGATGCATTTGATTAATTAAAGCATAATTATATTAAATTCAAAAATTATCAAAATGTCTCAATGGTAGACAATTGAAATACTACTGAGAAAAAATTCATTGTTTCAAAACATGACTAAATTATCAGAGATTATGTAAAACGTCATTTTGAAGCTTTAATTGAACTAAAGCAATATTTTTAGATATCAAAATAAATTTTTGAATAGCAAAAAATTGCGAAAAACTTTGAAAATATACTCAAAATATTTATAATGACAATATCTATAACAAACAAAAGTTATAAGGTGAAAATTTTACCAAACAAAGTTATCCTCATTTTTCGGTAACGAAATACAAATTTGATTGAAAAAAACATAAAAACACCAAATTTTTGAAAGCTAAAATACACAAATTGTAACCTACTCGAGATGAACAAATTTTTCAACTAGGCCGATGGACAAAAATGGCTCTACGACCTCCAAAATCAAGCTTCCTTTTTTCTCACTCCTCCCTTTTCTTCACTTTGCCCTAACCTCTTCTTTGTTAATGGAAATAAAAAGGCAAAATAGAATTTTAATCAAAGTGTATAATGGTTAAAGATATTTATAATATATTAATAAAATATACAAATGTAATTTTATTATTTATTCAATTTTTAACAAAAAATTCATGTAAATTTTTTAATATCTTCAAATCCAGAGATCGAAAAGTTATGAAAAATTATTTATAAATTAGCTAAGCATGTCTAAAAGATTCTGATGAATTCAATTTGTAAAACAGACACCTAATGTTCTCGAAAAGCCCACTTGTATCGAGATATGCCAATTTCTTAAGGAATTGTACCAGTGCCCAAAAATTATTGAAAAGTTAGTGAAACTAAAATACAATTTGGCAAAACAGTTTCTTATTTGGACTTATAGTGACTCCTAAAATATTTTTTTACTATTATAGATAAAAACATCTTTTTTAAAATTATGAGTTATAACATAATCATTGTGGAAATTAAAATATCGTTGATCATTCAATATGATACCTAGCAGATTATATGATTGACTCAATCAAAATCGTCATTAGAGAGTTTGGGATGATTGGGAATACAAAAGATCATACTATATGATCTAGAGTGTACTATACCATATGATTAATCAAACAGCTAAAATAATTATAAATAGGCATAAGTATCCCCCACTCACTCGTAACACCTCTCATTCCTTTCTTCTTTTGTGTATTCATTGCAAAAGTTTCTCTCTCTCTCTCTCTCTCTCTCTCTCTCTCTCTCTCTCTCTCTCTCTCTCTCTCTCTCTCTCTCTCTCTCTCTCTTTTGAAACCATAACAAACAAGCGATCCCGCACCCTAGGTTTAACATCTCCCCTTAGCAAGACTAATAATTTCAATTGATAGACGTTGAAGTAGCATACATGAAATTTCATAAGTTTCAGTTACTAACTCAAAAATAGTATGTTAGGAAAACCCATCATTTATATTCTATGAATTGTTTCTTATACTAACCTATAATTTATTATTTCACTAGCCTTGCCTTAGCACTCTAACATTCTTTTTTATTTTTTTTTGCAAATCTTAGGATAAATGATAATAGGATTGCTATGCAATCATTAAAGTGTGGGAGATTAATAAAAATCACTAACTGGGCCCACACAAATATCTGTAAGTATTAAATTCTGGTGTCTCACCCTGTGATATAGCCATCAAACTTCAATAAAATTGGTCCATAGTGAATATGACCATTAGGAATTCACCCCTTCGCCATAATGGAACTCAAGTGAGCAGCTATATTGAATGCTCATGTCATCTAATACATGCTTCACTACAATGTCATTCCAAAGGCCAGTGATAGGACTAACATCACACCACTACTTTCATGTACAACATATTATTAGATGACTGACACTGAGTTTAATTTCACAAATCTTCTCATTTGATACATAAAAAATCTTACCTCCATTTAGCATCCTTGAATTGAAGGTTAGTGAAAGGGCCATAATAAAAAGCTATTAGAAGAGAGCATGGTGAAATGCTCTGAGATAGTTGGAGATAGAGAAGGTTCTTGAAAGGAAAAAATTAGAATAGCTTTCTTCTGAGATTGTAAGTAAAACAGAGGAATTATGACTCATATTTCAATAACCAGAGCATTTTCCAGTGGAATAAAATTTCAAATATATTTCCACAAATAAAAATATAATAGCCATATTTGTTTAAATAGAGCTATTTTGAAACATATAAAGTCAAATTCCCTTATGAAATTTGTATGGATCATCAATTTTAACTCTTTGATATACTTCCCATCGATACTCATTTTCAAAAGGATTGTTCCCATATTTAAATTTCCCCTATAAACCTCCATATTCAAGTAGTAATTAAATATAGGTAATACCATGAGATTATTAAACAGTGAATTCCTGTATATTGTTTCAAGATCATAAATTGGCAAATTCAAGAGCTTGATCCAAAGACTGAATTCTTTTACAATAAACAAATAATATAAAATATGGGATAGCTGGACCCAAACCCGGAGCTTCATGACTAATGATCTCCAAAGATCATTAGTGAGAATGCCAGTGCAAGCTTCTCAGTATGACCACAAAAATCAAGGACTTTCTATTCTCACTAACATTATGAGGCATATTTGATGTATCTGGTACAAAACCAAACTTATCCATGAGTATAGCCATATTCCACAAGAAACATTAAATCTTTCTTGAAGATGGAATCTGTAGACTCTTTCTTTCGTTTCCATCCAGCCAAATGCAATGATTTCTTTTACACCCACCTCTTTCATCATTAATCTAACTTTTACAGCATCCTCCCAGCGACCTACCTCAGCATAGATTCTACATAGTAACACATAATTTCCAACATCAAATTGATCAAATAACAAGGCTCTTTTAACCTCTAACTCTCCTAGCTCTCTATTTTTGTGCTTCTTGCAAGAAGACAGAAGTGACCCCCATAAAAACTTGGAAGGCTGTAGTGGCATTTCTCTTACAAAATCAAATGCTTTATTTAGATTTCCTGCCCTTCCATATAAAACCACCATGCAGGCATAGTGTTTCATCACAGGAATGATATCATAGTCACTTTTCATTGAATTAAAGAGTTTTCATCCTTCATCAACTAGTCCACCATGGCTACAGGCTGACAGAATGGAGACAAATGTTATTCTATCTGGTAAAACTCCTGATTCCTTCATCTCATCAAATGCTTCAAGTGCTTTTCAGCTTAAACCATGGATCCCATATCCAGAAATCATAGTTGTCCAGGCTATCACATTCCTTTCAGACATTCTATCAAAAACAAAAATGGTTGATTCAAGGTTTCCAGTCTTACTATACATGTCAATAATAGAATTGCACTCTAAAAGACTCTCTGCACCAAATATGTCATTACAACATTTGAGAATGTAGGGATAGACTTCCTTTCCCTTTCTGAGGTCTATAGAAATCCCACAAATTTTAAGAACCAAGTAAGTATGGAAGATCGCGTATAACACTGGCAAGCTGTGACCATTTCCTTAAACAAATCAAGTGCTATTTCAAGCAAACCACTTGAATAATATGCATCTATAATGATATTCCATGAAACCATATTTCTTTCTTCCATTTCATCAATATTCTCCTAGCATAGCATAGATATTCGGTTTTGGCATACATGTCCAGAAAAGAAGTTTGAAGTATAACATCCATCTTATCCATCAGACAACTTCTAAGAGAGTAACCATGAAGACTTTTGCCAAATGAAATCTATTTAAGTTCAGAAGAAGCAGATAATACAATTGAGAAAGTCATCTTATCGGGTTTTTTCCCCTCTTCTATCATCTTTGAGAAGAACTCCAAAGCTTGATTTCCAACCCCATTTTGAGCGTAACTAGAGATCATGGCAGTGAACAAAACTACATCTCTTTCAGGAATTTCATCAAACAAATGATGAGGAGGCTTCAATTGCCCATTCCTGAAGTACAGCTCCACTAGACCGGTGCTAACTAAGAGGTCATGGATAAGTCCTGATTTCAGTGTAATAGCATGTAAATGCTCTCCATGGAGGAGAGGCGCTCCAAGAGCTATGGAGAGCTTGAGAAGGGCAGGAATTGTGAATTTGTGAGGGGTGAGCTTGCTTCTGCCTTTTCAAAAAAATGGGGAAGATATTCTTTGGGCTTGCCTAGGCTAAGATGATACCTTATGGTGGAGCTTAGAGATGATTCAGTGTAGAGAAACAGATAATTGAAGGCAAAGCAATGTTTTGGTTGAAATGTTGGGCCTCTTCTAAGCATGAGACTGCAAATGGACATAATGATCGTTCAGGAAAATGGTCAAATAAAAGATAGGTTATATACTTGGGAGCTGGTTGGTAATAAGTAGGATTTAACTTTAGTGGATTTAGTAAATCCTCTAAACTGAGATATAGTAAATCCTGAGGGTTTTAAATCCTGAAAACTATTTCGTATGACTTAAGTTAAATCTTGAGAAACTGTTTGGCAATGTAATCTAAGATTTAAGCCTGTTGGTTCATTTAGAAATTAAGGCTTCGTTTGGGATAGTTTTCTTACTACTTTTTAAAATAATTTTTTAATGTAAAAATTTTTTAAACTAGAAATTTTTACATTAAAAAATTGTTTTAAAAAGCAGTAAGAAAGCTGTCCCAAATGAAGCCTAAATTTAATATGTTTTGATTTAATTTGCGTGTTCACAATGACACTTTTGGATAATTAGTAATATAATAAGTAATTTTATAATTAACAAAAAATTAATTTGATAATTAATAATAATAAAGTTAATTTTTAATTATATTATTTATCTTTATAACTTATTAAAGATTATTAAAAATAAAGTTAATAAGTTATAATGATAAATTATTTATTATCGAATTATATTCTTAAGTCCTAATTAATTTGTAAATTATGTTTTAAAATTATAAATTATTTAATTAATACTAATATCAATGATTTAATTAAATATTTAAATATTAAACTAATTTAATAAAAATTATACAACTAAAAATAATAAAAAATGACATAAATATTAATTAAACTAATTTAATAATAACTATACTAGTAGTTATTTAATTAAATTAAATTAGATTATTTATTTATACTACTAATTGTATTACTAATTATTTTAGTAGTCTAATTATATTAATAATGCTTGAAAATTCGATAGGGATGTTAAGCCCTAGTGAACTAGTCCCGAGGCTAACCAAGAGGGGGGGTGAATTAGTTATTTAAAAATTTCACGATAACAATGAAAATCTTTTCGATACGTAGCAGCGGAAACACATAAACAAGAACGAAAAGATCAACCACAGATATTCACCCAAGCAGTTAATATCAGAAAAGTAAAGTGCACAGCTGAATCAGAAAAGCAAACCAGATTTTATAGTGGTTCGGTCAACTTGACCTACGTCAACTCCACGGAGCCTCCCCTCCGGGTATTGCACTAAACAAAAAGTGTCTCTCCTTTTGCTCCCACAGCAAGGCGGAGAAGCCTGTACAAACACCTCCTTTTCACCACACGGTGAGGCAGAGAATTCGACCTCCTTTCGCTTCCTCTTGAAGCAGGCAGAGAACCTTCGAACTCCTTTTGCTTCCACCTGAAGCGGGCAGAGAACCCCTGATCTTCTTGCGAACGATCCTCCCACGACGAACACTGACTAGACGAAAGACGACGAGCGGAGAAGACGACTCTGATCCGTGCTTGGAGCAACCTTAGTGAATCCCTCACTAACTCCCCCTCACAAGATCTTCTCTCTCTCTCTCCTAACTCTCTTTCTCTCTAGGGTTTCTCAGGGAAGGAAGGCAGCAAAAGATTTTTCTTATTTTTAGAAAAAATTCTGTTATAGGAAGGCTAAAAATTTGCCCTAAATCTCAACTGGTCGGCCAAGATCGTCCAGGATCGTCCTGTACGATCAGTTCAAATTCAGTTGTTTCAGCCTGGACGATCTGGCTCTTCTGGATGATCAGTGGAAAAAATTATTCTTATCGTCCCATATGATCCTGCGATCGTCTGGGATGATTAGTGCAAATCGAGGAAAATCGTCCAGAAGACAGTTCGGGTCGTCCAGAGAAATTTGTGCTGGACGACCAAAAAATGACTTGATCGTCCAGGACGATAGGGTCATCGTCCTGTACGATTAGTTAAAAAAGTGCCCAAATCATCCTGAACATAATTCAGGATGTACAGCTAAAATGCACTAGACGATCATGATCGTCCGGGATGATCCTGCGATCGTCCAGGACGATATGATCGTATCAACCAAAAATAAATTGCTTTCCTTAATTACCAGATTAAATTTGGCATGATTGTACTGAATCATCCAGGACGATACACGTATCGTCCGGGACGATCAGACCAAGTATCTAAAAATAAGAACTTTCCTAACTTGATCTGGCGGCTAAAAATTTCTGATTTGGGCATATCGTCCCGTACGATCCGTAGATCGTCCAGGATAATTTGCTTAATCAGACCCTCTTAACTTAGTCACCCTAATTAGGGTTTCTAATTTGGCTGGATCGTCCAGGATGATGTGGAAATCATCCAGGACGATCTGAACAAAAAAATGAACAGAAACTCTAATTCACTCAAGCTCTCCCCCTGAGTGTGTGTGTGCAAGGTTACTTAGCTAGGGAATCAGTTACATTATAATTGACTCAATAAAATGAAAAATCATACATTTGACACACTTGGACCCGATCTTGAGTTGGCTTCAGTGGCTCGTGGTCTTTTGTGCCTGAAACAGATTAGCCAAGCAAAACACACTGGGAACATATTTGTCATCATCAAAACCAGATTTGCAACAAGCTCCCCCTTTTTGATGATGGCAAACATTTGTAAAGTTGTTTGAAAATAAAAGTAAACTAGGAGATCAAAACACAAACATTTTTTCAAATTTTCATTTAACAATTAAAACAATATAGGAAACATGACTCATAAAATAGAAACATACATGACTACAACTGACTCCCGCTTTTGACATCACAAAAAAGAGGAGGGAAAAACAGAACACTGAAATAAAATATAAAAGAGAACAACTACAAAACAGGAAACTAAAACTGAGGCGGATCCTGATCGGAAGGAGGAGGTGGCGGTGGAGGGTTGAAGTAATGGTGAATGGCCTGAAAGTGGGCTCCAATCCAGGCGATGTCCTGGTCATGCTGCTGTTGCTGCTCCACAGCATAGTCAGCGAAGCGCTTGATGTCCTCGGCGTGCCGCTGCTCCTGGGCAACCACGTAGGAGTCAAATCTGGCCTCCCACTGATCGAAGCGCTGCACCAGGTGGTCAAAAGGAGAGGCAATGCGAAGGGGTGCAGGTGCCTCTGGTGCAGCAGGAACTGGAATGGCCTCTTCCTCTTCTTCCTCAACATCCGGGGCGGGCTCCGGATGTAGTCGGGTGCTGTATAGGACGTGGAATGAGTTGTTTGTGAAGAAGGAAGGAGGGACATCAGGAGGGACAGGATACTGAAGGTCATATTTTGTCTCTAAGGTATAATGAATAAGATGACCGAAAGCTAGATTTGGGCGACGCCTGTGGCCCGGATCTCTAATGGTGGTTAGGTGTTCTATGTATCAGATAATCAGATCAGAGGCATTAAATTCTCGGCTGGCCATAATGTAGTAGGTGGTCAAGGACAGGAGTGGGGTAATATGAATTCGATCCCCCGCCTTTGGAATGACGGAGGAACGAAGGACATACTGAATGGTTCGGGCATCCTTGAGAAGGGAAGTGCAAGCGTTGTCATAATAGGGTGCGTTGGTATTGCGAAGGAAGTGATTGGCGACACTCCAATCATAGTCAAGATCGGTGATAAGCATGTGAATTTTGTCGCCAGTAACAGACAGGTTGAGAATATTGTGAAAATCATGGGTCGTGAGTTCCACGGGACGTTGATTTACGTAGGATCGAAGAGTGGAATAGTCCACGGAAATGTGCAAGTTGGCAAAGAAGATTTGAAGGAGTTCAAGATTGAAGGGAAAGGCTAAGGTCAGAATGAAGGTGAGGGAGGTGTGTGCGAACAGATCTAAAATGGGATAAGTGAGAGTGCGGGGATTTATAATCTTAGAGTGCGTGATCCCCACATTACGATAGCATTCGAAAGCTGCCTGATCGGCGGCATTCGGGAAGTGAGGATCGACATGTCCCCTGGACGAACTGGCCCCCTTTTGACGAGACCTTTTGCCACCAGCCATTAGAAACCTAAAGAGGAAGAAAGTAGAAGGAGAGTGGAAGAAAAACGGTGTGAAAAATATGAAGAAAACTACTGTTTATATAGAAAACGGACTGATCGTCCCGTACGATCGCGAGATCATCCGGGACGATTTGGTCATTTATGACGACCTGGACGATTGGTCAAAAAGGTGGTCTGATCGTCCAGGACGATCAGAGATCATCCAGGATGATTAGACACAGGCGATCGTCCCGAGGAGTCAGGCTGGATGACCGTTGACGAAAAGTATCGTCCAGGACGATTAGGTTGATCGTCCGGGACGATATGTAATAAATATGTCGGACGGGCTGAATTCCAATCGTCCAGCGGCTGACACGTGGATCGTCCGGGACGATGAGGTGGATTATCCAGGATGATGGGCAATAATTGGTGTAATGTCGGCCGTTTGATCAGATCAGGAAGATATGGATCATATCGTCTAGGATGATGTAAGGATCGTCCAGGATGATCACCAATAATTGGAATTTTTCAGCAGCAGGAGCAGTGGGGACGATATTGAATGAATCGTCCAGGACGATGTTTGTATCATCCAGGACGAAGTGGATCATCCAGGATGATAGTGGTATCGTCCAGGATGATGTGAAGAAACCAGAAATATATGAAGGATGAAGATGTTCGATCAGGATCCCAAAAACACAACCATGAAAGCAAAATAACACAAAAATGAATAAAATTTACCCGTAAAAACACATAAAAGCATTTTTTTTTGACCAAGCTGCTCGAGAAAATCAGAATTTTTTCCTTGATTTTAGATTCAAAAACTAATAACACGGCGATTGACAGCGCTGAAATCCAGAAAAGGTTGGAAATAATCAACTTTCGTAACTTCGACCCCGGGCACCTTATCGATGCAAGCCTCTTTCAAAACAAAAATCTGATTCAGAAGAAAAGACATTAGATTTGAAAAGAGATCCTTTCAAGCCTCGTTCTAGAAAAAATATCTGATATAATAGTGTTACAAAGTAAAAAATCAGAAATCGGGATTTTCAAAACTCAAGCTTTTAAAAGTATTAAGTGGCGCACAGATTTCTCTAAGACATTTAACAATCTGAAAGGGAAGAAAGCTTGGTTTGAGCTCATTTTGTGCCTCTTTTTCAAATTGGTTGGCGCTTTGCACATCTTTTGATTTTTGATATACTTTGTGTATCCAATTTGGCAATTTCGCATCTTTTCAGTTTTGGGCTCACTTTATGCCTCTTTTTCAAATTATCTGGCGCACTGCGCATCTTTTATAAGCTTTCTCCTTTTCATAATCATTAAAGAGTCTCAGCTGTGAGATTATCTTTCAGACATAGGAGATGACTCTCCACAGTAAGGAAGAACGATTCACAAAATAAAAGCCATACAACATATGATAAATGCAATCACTTGGTTTAGAAAATCAAACTAATGACTCAAGACTTTGAAAACCACTATTGATATGAGGCAGATTACTGTAGGAAGATAAAATAATCTCTATTTCAAAAACTAACATTTTAATTTTGAAGAGGATTTTTATTCAAAAGAAACTATACACCAGTAAAGGAGTTAGAGGAAGAGAAACAATCATCAATGTTTCTTCCCTTTAACAGATTCAGCGAAATCAATCACTGCTTACCAGCTTCCAAACCAAAATAAGGTAAAAACTCTCAGTCAAAAATTCAGATCATCAGAAGTAGTGAGCGGTGATCAGATCATGAAAAGCATAAAACAGTAAGTGCAAGATATGAACCAGTCAATAAAAAATAGGTAGAAAATCACAACAAAGTAAATACTCAAATCAAAACTAACAGTAAGGCTATCACAGAAATCAGCAGAAGAAATAAAATCAACTGAAAGTAAATAATCAAACCAAAACTAACTAACAGAAATCAGAAATTAGAATACCAAACCTAACTAACAGAAATCAGAAATCAGAATACCAAAACTAACTAACAGAAATCAGAAATCAGAATACTAAAACTAACTAATAGAAATCAGAATACCAATCAGAACAATCATAAATCAGCAGTCATCAGAATCAAGCATTTATATCAATCACTCCTAATCTGGTTCTCAAAATGCTGAATGAGTCAAAGGCCAGTGGTTTAGTGAATATACCAGCCAGCTGATTTTCAGTTGCTACATGATGTAACTAAATGTCCCGTTTTGTAACATGGTCCCTAATGAAGTGATGCCTAATATCAATGTGTTTGGTCCTAGAATGTTGGATTGGATTCTTAGAAATACAGATGGCACTAGTATTATCACACAGAACAGAAATTATGCCAACAGGTACCCCTAAATCCAAGACTTGTTGCTTCAACTAAAGAACTTGGGCCACACAACTCCCTAAGGCAATGTACTCAGCTTCAGCAGTGGAAAGTGCAACTGAGTTCTATTTTCTACTGGACCAGGAGACTAACGACTATCCTATGAATTGATAAGTCCCAGAAGTACTCTTCCAATCCACCCTACACCCCGCAAAGTCAGAATCATAATATCCAATGATCTCAAAAGAGGTGCTGTGCCTAGGGTACCAAATTCCTAGGTTTGGGGTCCCTAACAGATATCTAAGAATTCTCTTAACAGTAGTCAGGTGAGACTCTTTAGGATCAGCCTGAAACCTAGCACAAAGACAGACACTAAACATGATATCAGGTCGGCTAGCAGTCAGGTAAAGCAGTGAACCTATTACCCCTCTATACTTCTTCTGATCAACAGATTTTCCATTTGAATCCTTATCTAACGGAACTAAGGAGGGCATGGGAGTATTGATTGGCTTGGCTTTGTCCATTTCATATTTCTTCAAAATGTCCTTAGTGTATTTTGATTGATTGAGAAAGGTTCCATCATCTGTTTGCCTTATGCTAAACCCCAAAAAAGTAGGACAATTCTCCCATTATACTCATCTCAAACTCCTTACTCATTATTTTAGAAAATTCTTCGCATAAATATTTATCAGAAGATCCAAAAATTATATCATCAACATAGATCTGGACAATGAGTAAGTCATCTCCTAATCTCCTCAGAAAAAGGGTGGTGTCTACGCTCCCCTTAACAAACTCTCTTTCGAACAGGAATGTGCTAAGCCTCTCATACCAAGCTCTAGGAGCCTATTTCAATCCATATAAGGCCTTTTTTAATTTATAGACATGACTTGGATATTGGGAACTCTCAAAACCTGGGGATTGTTCTACAAAAACATCTTCTTTAATTACCCCATTTAAAAAGGCACTCTTAACATCCATTTAAAACAGCTTAAATCCCTTATAACAGGCAAAGGCTAGTAGCACTCTAATGGCTTCCAATCTAGCTACAAGGCAAAAGTCTCCTCAAAATCAATCCCTTCTATCTGATTATACCCCTTAGCCACCAATCTTGCCTTATTTCTCACCACCACACCAGAATCATTCATCTTATTCTTAAAGACCCACTTGGTTCCCACAATACTTTGATTTTTAGGTCTTTCTACTAACTCCCAAATATCATTCCTTACAAATTGATTTAATTCTTCCTGCATAGCTAAAATCCAAAATTCATCCGATAAGGCTTGATTGATGTTGGTGGGTTCAGTCATTGAGATAAAGGCAGAATGGTTTACTTCCTTCCTAAGTCCATGCCTTGTCCTAACACCTTCAGAAGGGTCTCCTAAGATCAGTTCTTTAGGATGACTCGAAGAATATCTCCAATCTCTAGGCAGCTCGGTTGGAGGTTCTACCCTTTCCTCCAAATTTGTATTTCTAACTCCTTGGGCAACCTCAACAATCTCTTCATCTTCTACTTCAGATCTAGACTCCTTAGGATCAGATTCATTAAACACTACATGGGTTGTTTCTTCCACCACCAAAGTCCTCCTATTGAACACCCTAAAGGATTTCCCCACACTTGAATATCCTAAGAACACTCCTTCATCAGATTTGGGGTCAAATTTTCCTAAGGGTGACTTCCCGTTGTTCAGAATGAAAATCTTACAACCAAAGACATGGAGGTGGGACAGATTTGGAGTTCTACCTCTAATGATCTCATAAGGTGTCTTGTTCAGTTTGACTCTCACATTCACCCTATTCAGCACATAACAGGCAGTGTTCACCGCTTTAGCCTAAAAGTATTTTGGAAGTGAATACTCGACAAGCATGGCTCTAGCGGCTTCCACTAAGGTCCTATTCTTCCTTTCAGCTACCCCGTTCTGCTGAGGGGTCCTAGGAGCTGAAAATTTGTGACTAATCCCATGATTCTCACAAAAACTTCTAAATCTTTCATTTTCAAACTCCCCTCTGTGATCACTATAGATGGTAATGATCTCACATCCTAACTTCTTCTGAATCTAAGTAGAGAAGGATCTAAACTCATCAAATCACTCAGATTTATGTGACAAAAACTTAACCCAAGGGAACCTCGAATAATCATCGATAATCACAAAACCATAGACTCTCCCCCCTAAGCTGGCAGTGCTAATGGGTCCAAAGAGGTCCATGTGAAGAACTTCTAACGGTCTAGAGGTGCTAATGTCCTTAACAGAGTAAAAAGAGGACTGGACTTGCTTCCCCAACTGACAAGCATCACACAGGTGATCCTTAGTGAACTTAAGCTTCGGCACACCTCTAACTAAGTCCTTTTGGGTGACTCTCCTAAGGGTTTTCATACTGGCATGACACAATCTCCTATGCCATAACCAAGACTCATCAGCAGCAATTTTTAAGCAAATTGAATTATCAGATTTAATACAACTTACATCCAGCTTGTAGACGTTGTTGATCCTTTGCCCCTGCAAAATAACTTCATCATTTAAGCTTAAAATACAGCCAGTGAGCAGGAATTTGATGCTGTATCCCTTGTCACATAGTTGACTGATGCTTAGCAAGTTATGTTTCAGTCCATCTACAAGCAAAACATTATCAATCATATAATTCTTTGAATCACCAATTATACCTGAGCTTACCACCTTCCTGGTGGTGTTATCTCCAAGTGTAACCTTGCCTCCAGCTCTGGCCTCCAGCGAAATGAACTGATTTGCATCTCCAGTCATATGTCTAGAACATCCGCTGTCCAGGTACCATATGCTCTCACAAGGTCTTGTGTGAGAGCACAACTACAAAAGTATCAAACGTCAGTCTTAGGAACCCAAACAGGTTTGGGTTCCTTCTTATGAAAAGAAGAATGCAATGCATGCGTCCTGTGCTGTGAAACAGGCAGTTTGGGTTTCCACACCCAATGTGTACTATGGTGAACAGTGCAGGTGTGGGAAATATGTCCTAACATGCCACATGAAAAACATCTAACACCAGGAAAAGGGTTAACTAATCTACGTGGGTGATAATGCCTTTTCCTAGATGTATATGAAACATGCTTTGAAGAACTTGCAACAGATTTTTCAAAAGGTGGCGGTGCATAAAACTGTTCAAAAGTAGGCGGTGTTTTGTTCTTTTCATATGCACTAATTTTTACTTTCAAAAACTCATTTTCTTTCTTTAAACTTGCAATTTCAAATTTTAAGGTTCCATTGCTACTTTCTACTTCACATGCCATTGAATCTAACTCTTTAAAAGCTCATTCTAAGACCACATGCGTGGTTTTCAATGAATCATGCTTAGAAACTAAATCAGAATATTTTTTATTCAACTCATCGAATTCATCAAGCAAGGACATGTGATTGGAATCAAGTGTGGAATGATCTTTAACTACAGAATCATGCTCTTTTTGCAAAGTCAAGTAATCTAATTTCAAACTAGCATGGGTTTTCTTAAGTTTCTTATAGGATGTATGAATTCTTTCAGAAACTTCAAATAATTGATCGTAAGTCAGCTCACATACCTCTTCCTAGTCCGACTGACCAGGGTGATCATCAGCCATCAGACATAAGTTTGTTTCCTCCTCTTCAGCTTCAGTCTCAGAAGAGTCGGATGCAGAGTCTGCCCAGAACGCCTTCTAAATTCGCTTCTTGTCCTTTCTGAACTTTGGTTTCTCCTCACCCTTCTCCTTGCTTGGGTGAGCTTTAAGTGTAGGATAATCAGCCTTAATGTGTCCAGGCTTCCTGCATTCAAAATAAACAGATTCAGATGAACCCTTAAATTTTTTATTGGACTTACCCTTGTTCCACTTCTGATAGTTCTGATGTTTCTTCCTTAGAAAGCTTTTGAATTCCCTTGTGATTAAGTAACATCATCGCTATCAGACCTGGAAGTGTTAGCATCTGAATCTTTGGCCTTTAGTGCCACTGCCTTCTCTTTCTTGCGTTCACCTGCATCAAGTTGCCTTTGGTTCACCCCTTGCTCGTCAGCAATGAGTGATCCAAGTAAGCTGTCAATAGAGTAAGTATTTAAATCTTTAGATTCAGTAATAGTAGTAATCTTAGCATCATAAGAAGCAGGCAAACATCTAAGAATTTTGTTCACTCTTTCGTAGTTAGTAAGTTCTCTACCTAGAGCATGCAAAGAGGTAACAATCTGAGTGAACCTTGTGTACATTTTTGAAATAGTCTCACTAGGTTTCATGCGAAAAAGTTCGTAATCATGTAACAAGATGTTTAGCCTAGACTGTTTGACTTCAGTTGTACCTTCGTATGTTATGCATAATCTATCCCATATTTCCTTTCCCGTTGTATAAGTAGAAACACGCATATAGTCTTCAAATTTTAAAGCACAAAAGAAACAGTTCAAGCATTTTGCATTTAACTGTGCTAAATCACGATCATCAAATGTCCAATCAGCAAAAGGCAGTTCAGTTTTCACATTGTTAATCAATCTAAAAGGTGGTTCGTATCCATCCTTAACTAACATCCACATGCGATAATCAATAGATTGCAGAAAAGTAGACATGCGTGTTTTCCAAAAATCAAAAGGAATATTATCAAACAATGGTGGTCTTGTAATGGAATATCCTTCAGCAGTATTATGATTATTACAGTTAGCCATGGATCAAATTGAAAAGTTTTTAAACCTAAATTTTGAATCCCTCTCTGATACCACTTGAAAGTTCGATAGGGATGTTAAGCCCTAGTGAACTAGTCCCGAGGCTAACCAAGAGGGGGGGTGAATTGGTTATTTAAAAATTTCACGATAACAATGAAATTTTTTTTGATACGTAGCAGTGGAAACACATAAACAAGAATAAAAAGATCAACCACAGATATTCACCCAAGCAGTTAATATCAGAAAAGTAAAGTGCACAGCTGAATCAGAAAAGCAAACCAGATTTTATAGTGGTTCGGTCAACTTGACCTACGTCCACTCCTCGGAGCCTCCCCTCCGGGTATTACACTAAACAAAAAGTGTCTCTCCTTTTACTCTCACAGCAAGGCGGAGAAGCCTGTACAAACACCTCCTTTTCACCACACAGTGAGGCAGAGAACCCGACCTCCTTTCGCTTCCTCCTGATGCAGGCAGAGAACCTTCGAACTCCTTTTGCTTCCACCTGAAGCGGGCAGAGAACCCCGGATCTTCTTGCGAACTATCCTCCCACGACGAACACCGACTAGACGAAAGACAACGAGCGGAGAAGACGACTCTGATCTGTGCTCGGAGCAACCTTAGTGAATCCCTCACTAACTCCCCCTCACAAGATCTTCTCTCTCTCTCCCAACTCTCTTTCTCTCTAGGGTTTCTCAGGGAAGGAAGGAAGCAGAAGATTTTTCTTATTTTTAGAAAAAATTCTTTTATAGGAAGGCTAAAAATTTGCCCTAAATCTCAACTGGTCGGCCAAGATCGTCCAGGATGATCGGTAGATCGTCCTGTATGATCAGTTCAAATTCAGCTATTTCAGCCTGGATGATCTGGCCCTTCTGGATGATCAGTAGAAAAAATTGTTCTTATCGTCCCGTACGATCCTGCGATCGTCTGGGACGATTAGTGCAAATCGAGGAAAATCATCCAGAAGATAGTTCAGGTCGTCCAGAGAAATCTGTGCTAGACGACCAAAAAATGACTTGATCGTCCAGGACGATAGGGCCATCGTCCTGTACAATTAGTTAAAAAAGTGCCCAAATCATCCTAAACACAATTCAGGACGTACAACTGAAATGCACTACACGATCATGATCGTCCCCAGGACGATATGATCTTATCAACCAAAAATAAATTTCTTTCCTTAATTACCAGATTAAATTAGGCATGATTGTACTGAGTCGTCTGGGACGATACACGTATCGTCCGGGACGATCATACCAAGTATCTAAAAATAAGAACTTGCCTAACTTGATCTGGCAGCTAAGAATTTTTGATTTGGGCATATCGTCCCGTATGATCCGTAAATCATCCAGGACGATCTGCTTAATCAGACCCTCTTAACTTAGTCGCCCTAATTAGGGTTTCTATTTTGGCTGGATCGTCCAGGATGATGTGGAAATCGTCCAGGATGATCTGAACAAAAAAATGAACAGAAACTCTAATTTACTCAAGCTCTCCCCCTGAGTGTGTGTGTGCAAGGTTACTTAGCTAGGGAATCAGTTACATTATAACTGACTCAATAAAAGGAAAAATCATACATTTGACTCACTTGGACCCGATCTTGAGTTGGCTTGAGTGGCTCGTGGTCTTTTGTGCCTGAAACAGATTAGCCAAGCAAAACACACTGGGAACATGTTTGTCATCATCAAAACCAGATTTGCAACAATGCTAACTTAGATTAAATTATAGTCAAACTGAATTTCTCGAAAAGACGAACCCAACGACACCAACTTCAACCTAGTACAAGCCCAGATGGGTCCAAATCAAAAACTCAAAGCTTCTTTAGAAGGTTCAAACTATAATTTAGATTACCAAATGATTTCCAAACGTGACATGCTTATAGCCTAATCGAGCGGCTTGACGAGTTGAATCCAACGAGCCCAAGATCACAAAATTATGATATCATTAAGATATTAAAATGCTGAATAAATGGTCCATGATCAAGAGGATTAATATTAGCCGTCCATTCAAGCCACTCCCAACATACCCTTGATCTCCCTCCTATTTACTGGACATGCCACTCCCAAAAAACTATATATAGACCCCTCATTCTTTATTAAGGGGGACCCCAAGCAAAGATAAAGGGAGGAGGGAGGAAAAGGACAAAGGGAGGGAGGAAGGAGAAGTCCTTCCATCCTCTGTAGCCCAATTATGGTCCTTCTAATCACTTTTGCTCGACTATGATCTTTTTCACCATCGTCGCCCACCAATTATGGCCTCTCTGACTACCATCAGCTGTCAACTATGGCACTTCTGACCTCTATTATCGATAATGATCTTTCTAATCATAGTCGCCTGTTGACTACAGTCTTTCTGACCTTCATCACTAGACTACTGGCTTTCTGACCTCCATCGCCGACCAACTAAGGTCCTCCCTGCCTCCATCACCTAATAGTTATCTTTCTGACCTCCATCGTCTACCAACTATGATCCTTCCAACCACCATCACCTGACTACGATCTTTTTGACCTCCATCACCCACCTACTATTATCTTTTCGACCAAACAAACATGTCAATATTGATTCTTTTAATTCCCAACATGTAATACACTCTATATGATGTATATTTGTTATATCAAGTCAAGGCCTTCCTCCTAAGAAGAACCTCATTTGTAATCAATTATAAACATTAGTTGATTCATTCAAATTGGTTCAAGCCCTATGGTTTTTCTCCCTTTTTAGGGGTTTCCACGTAAAAACTCTTATGTCTCTTTTGAATGTTGTATACCTCAATCTTTCATTCTTTTCGACCAAACAAACATTTCAATATTGATTCTTTTAATTCCCAACATGTAATACACTCTATATGATGTATATTTGTTATATCAAGTCAAGGCCTTCCTCCTAAGAAGAACCTCATTTGTAATCAACTATAAACATTAGTTGATTCATTCAAATTGGTTCAAGCCCTATGGTTTTTCTCCCTTTTTAGGGGTTTCCACGTAAAAACTCTTATGTCTCTTTTGAATGTTGTATACCTCAATCTTTCATATGTTTATGTGCTACATCTTTATATAAATCTAAGATATTAAACTTTATATCTCTCTACCACCCTAAATATTCTAGGACATAATTGTTTGACGCCATCTATGGGAGCAGCGTTCTTAACTAGGAGGCAACTATTGCTCCAATCTTGAAAGATCATTCATGTCAACGTCCTGACATCAACTATTTTTGCATCAATTTCATGGAAATCAGATGTGGACTGGGGTCAACCTTGACTGCAGTCATGGTCAAGAAGATTCCTCTAATGCTTCTAATATCAAAAATGATATCTTGGGAAACTATTTTTCATATAACTTCTAGCAAATGCAAGGATTCTTCCAATAAATTTTAAGCTTATATAATCCATAGCTTAACTTCTACTCCTTATGCAAGGTCTTAATCTTGACCAAAATGGGAAGTAACATTCTAAAGATATCTATTCTTTACCTTTAATTTGGGATACGTACAGCATTCATCCCCTCCCAATAAGGCATAATCGATCCTAGGGGGATTCGATCTGACCACTTCTATATATGTTAATGTCATAAAGTAATGATTTGATTTGTAACCTCGGATAGGTCAAACATCCTAGCAGAATGTCAATCAAATCTTAAAATTCTTGATTCGAGAAATATATAATCTTTATTGTACCTCAATCACTAGATGATCAATCCAAGGGGGATTCAATCTAACCTCTTCCACATAGGTTAATGTCATCAAGCAATGCTCTGACACACACTCTTAGATTAGTCATACATCCTTGATGGATTCTCTCAACCTCTTCCATATAGGCTAAAGTCATCAAATAGTACTCTGATAAATAATCTCGAATAGGTCATACATCCTTGGTTAATTCTCTTGGCCTCTTCCACACATGTTAACATCATTAAGCAATACTATGACAAATAATTTCGGATAGGTCATATTCTCTTGACCTCTTCTATATAAGTTAACATCATCGAGTAATGCACTGACAAATAACCTTTTATAGGCCAAACATCTATTATAGATTTTCTCATCCTTTTCAATACAAAGTAATAATTTAACAAATAATTCCATGAAGGCTCACCTATAAGATAGCCTTAAAGAAAAGCTATTAATGGATAAGTCCTCACTAGAAAGACTTCGTGAGAGCAAGTGTTTCACAATATCATCACTTATACAAAGACCTTAGCATGTTAAAAATCCTTAAAAGGCACAAGTATACAAAGACCTTAACAAGCTAAAAAACCTCAAAAGGCACAGGTATACAAAGACCTTAGCAGGATAAAAAGCCTCAAAAGGCACAAGTATATCAAAATCTTAGAAGGCTTAAAGCCGCAAAAGATATACACTTCATTAATTATTTAAAAATCTCAGAAGAATAAAAGTTGTAAAAGGGATAAATTTCTCAAATCTAGTTGCTCTAACTAGGGGTAATATATCAAAGCATATGTCAAAGATGCATTAATGACTTAGTTTCCTCTTGGGAATAAGTTTATTTCAAATAAAAAATAAGCATCGAACTCAAACAAATATTTTAAATTCATATACAATGTCATTATATTTAAATAGCAACATTCTACATTAGGTTCAAGTGTACATTCATTTTCTCTGAAATCTAAATTTAAAACTACATCAATTCATCTTGTGCACTGTAATAAATCAAGATGATAAAAAAACTCCATCCAACTCTACTTAATTAGTAACTTGAGTGTGTTGTTGATTATTGTGATTGACATAATATTTGATCCCATCAATCTAGATATCCACCTTCTGCCTCCATCAATATACTATCTCCAAAAAAATGAAGCATCACTTTCATCAAGGAAAGATCAGAGCCCTGATAAGCCTTCAATTATTTGATACTTTCTATATGCTGCTAAACTGCTCACCTCAGCACACCACCTGACCACCTTTATCAGGTCATTCATTATTCTCCTCCAGTTATCATAGTTGTCTACTACTTTGAATAGAGTACAACTCAACCACCACCATCATCGGCCCTTCATCTGATGTCCGCAGTCAGTCCTTCACATCTTATCAACTATCATCTACCTCTCGCCCAGCAGCTATTAGCAACACACCCTCCAACTATCTTCTATAACTCACCACCAGAGCACCAACTACAGCTAGACTTCCACCTAACAACTGATTGCTGTTGAACTTTAACTTGAACTCTGATCGCCACCAAATTTCTACCCAGCCATCGATCGTGGCTAGACTTCTACTTAATCATCATCAAAATTTACCCCGTCTTTTAATAATCAATGGTTCTCCTCGAGGGTGCTATTACTGTTGGATCTTTTCAAGTTGCCCTTACATATAAGAGGTAGTTGATCTTCTTGTAGCAAGGTTTCTTTATTGAGAGAATAAACTCCCATCATGACTTCTTCTACACAAAAGAGGGGCACTGAAGCTAGATAGGGGATGTCACCTATGCCAGATAGTGGAATGTTTCTAATGAAAGAACAAAACCAGAGGAGAAGAAAATAAAAGGAGGAGAAAATTCCTTCTGCAAAAAAGAGGGGCACTGAAGCTTAATAGGGAAATTTTTCTTGAGGGGCACTGAAGCTTGATGTCACCTATCTCAGATAGTGGAATGCCTCTATGTAAGAAGAAAGAAGGAAAAAAAAAGAAGGCAAGGAAATTTTGCTTCTATACAAAGAATGACCCTAAAAGTTGATAGGGGATACTACCTATACAAGACCAGGGGAATGCCTTTACTGTATGAAGACTTGAGGAGTAGAGAAAAAGAAATGATGCAATTTCTCTCCTATCCCAGGGAGGCTATTTATAGGTGAAAAGGAAGGAGAAATATTCTGGAGGAATAATAATATTCTAAAAATAAGAAAATTTAAAAAATATTCAAAGAATGTTCCAGGAATATTAAAATAGAAAAAGAGTGTTCTTAAAAAAATTATCTTTCAAAAAAAAAGAGAGAAGAGAAAAATAGAAAAAAATTATGTAAAAAAAATTAATAATAGTCGTAGGCTACAGTTGGCACACCAACCGATGTACAATGCCTAAATGACCAATCTAAACCATGCGCGCATGCTGCGCAGCAACAGGGTAGGCAGGCACAGCGAGGTAGCTTTGGCAACCAGGCGATATGCCAGGGCAACCGGGCAAGCAAGCAAGTAGTTGTGGGCTCGACGGTGGTGGCAGAGGCTGGTTGTTTCTGTCACTAAGTCTCATTAGGGCAAAATTTTTGGCTCGGATAGTCTGATTCATACTTTTTTGGGGTCCCCAATACCATTTTTTGATGTTCTAGACTCAATTTTTATACTTTTGAAGCTATTTGGGAGCTCTACAATCATGAACGAGCTATTCTAAAGTTTTTAACCATGTTAAAAATTTCTCGGAAGCTATAATACATATTTTCATACTTATTGAGTTTTTATGTCCGAAAATAGGGGCAATATATAATATATGATTAAAAAATTTATCATGATCAGGCATGAATCTTGAGGAAAAATTAAGTTGAAAACTTTTAAAATTAAATTCGGGATCATCCCAACTCTAATTTCAGCAAACCTATAATCAAATTGAACGTCTTAAAAAGACAAACCAATGACACCAAATTTAACCAAGTACAAGCCCCAATGGGTCCAAATCAAAGAATCAAAGAGCCTTTAGAAGGTCAAATAATAATTTGGATTGCCAAATAATTTCCAAATGTTACATGCTTATAGTTTAATCGAGCGGCTCAATAAGTCAAATCAAAGAAGCTCAATATCACTAAATTTTGATATCATTAAGACATAAAAATGCCCAATAAATTGTCCATGATCAAGGGGATCCATATCGGCGCCATTTAAACCACTCAAAACATACCATTGATCTCCCTCCTATTTACTGGCCATGCCACTCCAAAAAAACTATAAATACACCCCTCATTCTTCATTTAGGGGGACCCCAAGCAAGGATGATGGGAGAAGGGAGGAAGGAAGGAAGGGTAAGAAGAGAGGAGAGGAAAAGAAATTTGAGATCTCCTGCCACCATGCTCCTCCTCGACCACCACCTGGCCACTAATTGTCGTCAGACTTTCGCTCAGCCATTAAGTGTCACCAAAAATATGCCCAGCCATCAATTGTTGCTGGACTTCCACCTGGCTGCCAACTAACGTCAGATATATGCCTAGCCACCAACTATCATCAGACTTATGCCCGGCCACCAACTAACATCGGATTTATGCCGGGCCACTAACTATTGTTAGATTTTCACCAGACATCTGCTCGACCACCAACTTTCGCCAAACTTACGCCCGACTACTATTATTGCTGGATTTCCTCCTGACCACCATCATCGACTATGATCTTTCTGACCTATGTCACCTGCCAACCATGGTGTTTTTGCCCACCTTGGCCCGACTAAGGTCTTTTCGACCTTCGCCGCCTGACTACAGTCTCTCTGACCTCTATCTCTCATTGACTATGATCCTTTCGACCTCCTTCTCTGAACAATAACCTTTCTGACCTCTGCCTCACGCTGACTATGATCCTTCCAACCTTTGTTGCTTATTTATGGTCCTTCCAACCACTTTCACCTGACTATGATCTTTATAACCACCATCGCCCGCTAACCACGATCTTTTTGACCATCAACAATCACCAACTACAGTCCTTATGACCTCCATCACATAAAATGTTCTTTCTGATGATAGTCTCTTGCTGACTACGGTCTTTCCAGCCTTCATCGTTAGACTATAGTCTTTTCGACCGCCATTGCCTGCCAACCACGGTTCTTCTGACCTCCATCACTTAAAAATGGTCTTTTGGACCTCCGTCGCCAAATATAATCCTTGTGACCATCACCTGACTATGGTCTTTCTAACCTCTATCACCAACTGACTATGGTCCTACTGGCCAAACAAACATGTCAATACTGATGCTTCCAATTCACTCCATGTACTGCACTCCATACGATGTATATTTTAAACATCAAGCCAATGCCTTCTCCCCAAGGAAGGGTTAAACTAGGCCAAACACAATATCCCCCCCCCCCGCCCTCCCCTTTTTAAGGGTTTCCACATAAAACTCTTGTGTCTCTTATGAATGTTATATATTTCAATCTTTCATCTCTTTCTGTGTTGGATCTTCATTCAAAACTAAGAAGTTAAATTTTATACCTCTCTATCATCGCAAATATTCCAGGACACAACTTATAAAAAACTTGATGTTCATAAATGCCAAAAATGGCCTCCTTTATCATGTCATCTTTCACCTTTTCTTACACATTATTGGAACCAAACAATCAAGATTTTTTAATATAATGAAAGTTCGTGGATATAAAAACTACAAACACAATCCATGTTTTATGTTGAACATAAAGTCAAAAATGACTTTTTAGAATGTTGACCTATATATGGATGCAAAAGAAAAAAATTTATAGATTTTGCACCTACTCAATGATGCCGACGTCTATGCACGAAGATCATGCCCAAATCCCATAAATCCTATAAATTGGATGTTCGATGCACATCATTGACATTCTTCACATATTTTTCTTCCTCGATCGCATCCCTACATCATCGTTAAAATGGAAGAGAGATGAAACCTTTCATCTATTTTCTCTTATACTCGAAAGATCGCAAATCTCCTACTTCCTCTTCCTTTATTTCCCTTCGAGTCATCTGATCCCTCAAGCCACTTCATCCTCCAGACCTCCTCATCTCACTAAGATGAATCCATACCCAACCACTAATCTACATTATGATAACACCTCGTAAGACATCTGCCACTCCAAGATGTTGATCTTCCTCATCTAGCCTTCCAAGCTTCAGGAATCTCCTATCGACCACATGACTTCAGGCCGATCTCTACCCCGTCGAACCGATCCTCCCTCCTCTACAAACCGTCAGATCTCCCATCCATTGCCAACCTTGATGACATTTATGTTGGATAAAAAATAGCGATAGGAGCTTGCTCATGGTGAAGGTAGCCATCTTCCTCCCTTTCGTGCGCTTCTTTAGCCAATTCTCACAATTCTGCCAAGTTGAATGAGTGAGAATAAGGATTTAACTGGCTGTGAGATTTAATACTTCTATAAATCCTATTTAAAAGGTCTTAGCATAAATCCTTCTCTAATTCAATATAAATCTTGCTTCCAAATGGCTCTTGTTAACAAGATTTAACATAAATCCTATTCAAATTCTGCATAAATCCTATTCAAATTTTGCATAAATCTTGTATCCAAATAGCCCTTTGGCATAAGTCTTGCTTAAATCCTATGAAAATCCTATTTGTTAATGGCAAATTATGATTACTTATAATTAGTTTTTATTATTTATAATTAATTATTAGCAATTATAAGTAATAACTATTAATTATAATTAATCATGATTAGTTATGATTAATTATCATTAATCTTATTTAATTTTAATTTATCATTTTGAATATTAATTAATTATTATTAATGATAATTAATTATGATTATTTATAATTAATTATAAGTAATGATAAAAAGAGAGAAAGAAAATGTGCCTTGAGCCTCATGCATTGCCGACATCGACCTCAACCGAGTCTTTGACATTGACGGCACTGTCGTCGTCACCTTAACATAGCCAAAAAAACTAACGATGTTGATGACAATGACAACGTCATTGCTGTCGACCTTGTCACCAAGGTATAAAGTTCTAAATCCTATTCTTAGCGCTCACAGCATGCATGGAGGACCCCCTATACGCACTCTTGTACCATGATAGGAGAGAATATTATGCGGCACCTACAATGAGGTGGGTAGGACCTATACATGCTCTTATTATGGTGGGGATAACCTTAAGTACCTATAAGAACTTTAGTGCCTGTGGGGAATGAAAACTGAATATTTTCTAATAGGTACCTCAAAGACCCATACACACTCTTGTAACATGGTGGGATTAAAGTATATAGCCGCAATGTTGCATAACACCTACCATACACCCTCTTATAGCATGGTGGGAAGGCCTAGCTCCCCATATTCCCCCTAAGTGGGAGAGACGTCAAGATGCTGCCAAAACTCTAAGTGACAGAGGACCTATTTTTGAACATAAATGCACAGAACATGAATGAAGCGTAGGGAACTAAAATTGAACTGATAAAGTAGGGAACTTGGACTTAACAGTAGGGAATAAAATCCTAAATTGTTAAAATGCATAATTAAATTCATAATACCGATATTAAATGATGATTCAAGTATTAATGAATATGGGAATCATGATGAACAAGTCCTCGATGCACACAAACAATGAATGAAAATTCAAAATTAACCAAATGCAAGTTAATAAACAAGCAGAGGACTCATGGCTAGAGACCTTCAAACATAGACAACTTGCACAAAAAAATATCTATATATATTGACGAGAGATATAATAACCCCTCTGCAAATACATATGAAGAAGTCGGATTAAATGCAAGCATATGCAATAAGCCATCCAACAAGTACACTTATCCCTTGCATGTGGAAGGGATAGATGCACATTAGACAATAACCAATTACTAACCAATAAATACAAAAGAATGCAGTGAGGATTACAGTGTTGTTTGGCAATTAAAGATAATATGCAATAAATATTGTAACTTCTCTTTGAGTAATGTCCGCTAGCCCACAATCAACATTAGTAATGCCCTATAATCAACATCAGTATCTTATATATCACTACAGGAAAGTACATAAATGCCACATGTGAATGATGAGGGTAACTAGATGCAAGTTACAAGAGCAATCATGTAGTGAATTGCCAACCAAGAGATGGTTGAAGACCTTAAAGTAAATGCAATGTAATCATTATTTCCTGATTACAAAGAGTATGTGGTGGCCCATTCACAGGAAATTATAGGAGATAGTGACACAATCATTTACCCACAATCATATATGAAGAATACAGCTTGACTAGAAATGAAGGGAAGAAGGTTATGGTAAAAGTAGTCCACCTATAATCAATAGTCGCTAGTTGATAAGCAAATGTACCAATCCAATTGTGAATGATGATAGCAAACGAGCGGCGGATGTAATAATCTCCCATTAATCAAGGTCAATTGGCTTGCATATGTACATAATAGTCTCCTATAAAGACAAAGCCAACATGCATGAGAAAGTTGGTGATAAATATAATTCAGACAATGCCAAACATTAAATCAGATGAAGGCACTAATTTGAATGTAAGCAAAGATGGTTGATATGACCTATGTGTGGATAATAATAGAGGATAAATCACAAGTTTGGTGAATCCCCTATGGACACAAATATATACAATGCTTACAAATGATAACAGGTGACCCATCATGCTACAATAGTCTTACTATGGACGGTAGTAGAAGATATGTAGTCAGGACACTTGCCTATAGATAACAGCAAAAAGGTTTATGTTGCAAATTTGGACCCAAGTCTTATGATTTTTATGATAATAAATATTATTGGATTTCTCACTATGTTATCTCCTGATAATTGAATTTATTGCATATCTATTTTTAGCCCTGCTCACTTACATTTTAGGTCCATAGTTCACTTCCAATCTCGATCAGCTCAAGATTAGAAAGCCTAAGATTAAAGTCTATATTTTTAGTCCTTTTATACTTTTTACCTTTCTTGAATCAATCATGTATTCTGGTGGATCCTAAAGCTAATTAACCTTGCACACACACTCATGGATGATCAATTAACTAGAAAATCCTTATTAGGGCACCTATGATAATAAAGATTATTTAAACTCATCATAATATACAATCCATATCATATAGAATGATCAGTTATAATCAATAAAATAGCAGCCAATCATAATTTAGGTAATATTTTAAAATTCAAAATTTATGCCTAATCATACTATACAATAAGCATCATATTGTACGATATATGATAATAATGCCTAAATTGATCCTGTGAATAGGGGAGTAATTATGGTTAATTTGTTAAATCAGATCATATAGGATGATTGGTGATGATTGTACTGTACGACTTGATCGATACATGGGATGATAATTTATCATCGCCCATCATCTAAGATGAAATTCTGTAGTTTTTTAACTAATCATATAGGATGACCCCCCAATTTTGTACTATACGAATCGAGCTCTATATGATATGATAACTTATCATCACCTATCATACTAGATGATCATGTTAAAATCTTAAACTGATTGTACATGACAATACATTTTGTACTATCTAAAAGGGTTATTTGGTACTAATCATACTAGATGAAGTTCTAAATCATCCTAGATGATCAGTTCATCTCATTGAACTTATCATACATGATCTGTCTCCATATATAGTACTAATAGAAGTACTTTGAACTAATCATACAAGATGATCTTGGATTGTACTGGATGATTAAAGTCGGTAGATTAAAATTTTGGGCTTTTTGAGAGGCTTTCTATGTAAGCTTTCATATAGTCTTATTTTAAAAGACTTTTGCTACTAAGTATCTTGAGAGAGAGCATAGAGAGGGATTTCAAGAGTACGTTGGGAGAGAAGAGAGGGTAGGTTGGTTGTGAGGGAGAGTTGTGAGGGATTCACAAGGTTACTCCAAGCAAGGTTCTTCTTTGTATTCTTTAAGCTTCTGCCTAGATCCTTTTGGTGGCTCCAGAGAGACATTCTAGAACACTAGGTCTTGGTTCTCTACCATCTTTAGGAGGGAGAAAAAGGATTCTTGATTCTCTACCATCTCCAACAGAGATAAAAAGGATTCTTGGTTCTCTGCCATCTCCATGAAGGAGAAAAAGGATTCTAGGTTCTCTTCCTTCACCAGTAGGGTGAAAAAAAGTATGGTCCTATGTCGCACCGGGTTGGTGGAAGAGATTTTATAAAGGCTTCTCTGCCTTATTGTGGGGGAAGCAGGAGAGACACTAGTTTTAGTGCAATACCTAGAAAGGAGGTTTCCAGGGAGTGGACGTAGGTCAGGTTGGACCAAACAACAGTAAATTTTAGTGTGCTTGTTCTTATTATTTTCTACTACACAATATTCTTTTATGATTGATGTGTGGTTAATAACTCTAATTTTTTGTATTTATAATATTAATTAGCTTCCACATTGAGGGATAAAATTTTTTATATTTTAGATATTAAAAAGTTATAAAAAGATTTTTCTTTTTGTTAAAGAAAATTTTAAATTACCAATTCACCTGACTTCTTGATTAGCCTTAGGCTTGTTCTTTGAGTTCTCACATCCTCCTCAAACTTTTAAGTGGTATTAGAGTGTGATTCAAAAAGTAAGTTTTAGAAAACTTTTAAAAAATAAAGAATGACTAATTTTGGAAAATGTAATACTGCGGAAGGATATTCAATCACACGACCACCTTTATTTGATAACATTCCTTTTTATTTTTGAAAAATTCACATGTATACTTTCTTGCAATCTATAGATTATCGCATATGGATGTTATTTCAGGAAGGATATTCTACACCTTCTCGTTTTATAAATGGCATTAAAACTGAACTACCTTTTTCTAAATGGAGCATAAAGAATAGAGATTTAGTTCAATTAAATGCAAAATATTTAAACTGCTTTTTTTATGCATTAAAATTTAAAGATTACATGCATGTATCGAGTTACATAACAGGTAAAAAAATTTGGGATAAAATCTACATAACAAATGAAGGAACAAATGAAGTGAAAAAATCTAGGTTGAATATTCTGCTCCAAGATTTTGAACTATTTTGCATGAAATCTAGGGATTCTAATTCTAAAATATATACTAGGTTCACTCAAATTATTTCTTCCCTACATGCATTAGGTAGAGAACTTACATAATCTAAAAAAGTTAATAAGATTCTGCATTGTCCACCTAGTTTTTATATTGCAAAAATAACTGCTATTATTGAAGCCAAGGATCTGAATGTTTATTCAATTGATATGAGCAAGGAGAATATTAATGCATGTAAGAAAAGAGTGAGTCAAAGAAAAATTAATGTAGGTGAGAAAACAAAGGAGAAAATTAGATCCTTAAAGGATGATAATTCTGATAGTGATAATTCTGTTCCTGAAGATGATGTTGACATTGCGCTAATGATAAGGAAATTTAAAAACTTTCTAAAGAACAAACAAATGCATAGTCAGCAATGGAATAAAGCTGAACCTAATAAAAATTCTAAGGATTCTTATAATGTTATCAGTTTCAAATACAGGAAGGCATGGCCCATGAGGACTGATTACCCAAATCTTAAAGCTCATCTAATCAAGGAGAAGGGTGAAGAAAAATCCAAATTTAAGAAGAACAAGCAACAGACTCAGAAGGCTATTTGGGCAGACTTCGCTTCATACTCATCTGAGAAGGAAGCTAAAGATAAGGTAACCAACCTATGCTTAATGCCAGATAACCATCTTGATCATTCTGATCAAGAGGAGGTATGTGAGCTTTCTTATGATGTATTATTTGAAGTTTCTAAAAAAATTTATAATGCATATAGAAAGTTGAAGAAAATGTATGCAAGCCTCAATTTAGATTTTCTAAACTTACAAAAAGAGCATGAATACCTGAGAAAAGATCACTCTATTTTAGATAATAATCACATGATCTTACCTGATGAATTTGATACATTAAATAAGAAGCAACTTTATTTAACTGATGAGCATGATTCCTTAAAAGTATTTCATATTGATTTAAAAAACTCATTTAAGGAATTATAGGCATTTTTAGATGAAACTGATAATAGGGAGCATGCATTAAAATTTGATAATTCAATTATTGAAAGTGCAAACAAATTCTTGCAAGTGGAGTTAACTATTTTTAAAGAAAATAAAATATTACCTACACTTGCAGAGTTTCACAAACCATCATCACAGCATGCATTAACTAAACCTAGGAAGAGGCACCATAACCCACATAGACTAGTGAATCCATTTCCAGGAGTTAGGTGTTTTTCTTGTGGCATGCTAGGATATATATCCCACACTTACACTATCCATAGTAGTACACATTTATTGTAGAGACCAAAACTTTATAAATCACAGCATAACATGCAATCATTCCATCCATCAATCCATATGGCAAAACCCAAACTTTTTAAGGGTTCCATAATCTAATCCTTGATGACTTTGTAGGGATTCTCTCATAAAAGGTCCTGTGAGAGTATATGGTATATGTACAGTGGATGTTCAAGGCACATAATTGGAGATGTAAAGCAATTCATCTTGCTGGAGGCCAGGGCAAGGGGTAAGGTAACATTTGGAGATAACACCATTAAGAAGGTGATTAGATCAAGTATAATTATAAACTTACAAAAATTCATGATTGAAAATATCTTACTGGTAGATGGCGTAAAATATAATTTGCTCAGCATTAGCTAACTATGCAATAAAAGCTTCAGGATAAATTTTTATCTACCAACTACATGATTTGCTTAAATGGAAATACTATTTTATAAGGAAAAAGAATTAATAATATTTACATGCTTGATCTGAATTGCATATAATTTGTTACTTCTCTTTGCCTAAAAACTATTGCTGATAAATCTTGGTTATGACATAAGAGGCTGTGTCATGCATGCATAAAAAATCTTAGAAAAATCACCTCAAAACTTATTAAGAGGCATGCCCAAACTAGATTTCACTAAGGACCACTTGTGTGATGCCTGTTAGTTAGGAAAACAAGTCAAATCCTCCTTCCACTCCATTAAGGACATTAACACTAGCAAACTATTAAAAGTCCTTCACATGAATCTCTTTGGACCAGCTAGCACTACAAGCCTAGGAGGGAAAGTCTTTAGGTATGTGATTGTTGATGACTACTCGAGGTTTATTTGGTTAGATTCTTATCTTATAAAAGTGAATCATTTGAGGAGTTTAGGACATTCTTCACTTAGATTCAAAGAAAGCTATGCTATAAAATTCTGACCATTCATAATAATCATAGTAGAGAATTTGAGAATGAAAAATTTTAGTCTTACTATAAGGAGCAAGGGATAGATCACACTTTTTACCTCCTAGAACCCCTCAGCAGAATGGGATGGCTAAAAGAAAGAATAAAACCTTGGTAGAAGCCATTAGAGCCATGTTAGTTGAAATCTCACTTCCTAAATATTTCTAGGCAAAAGGAGTAAACATAGCCTGTTACGTTCTAAATACGGTTAATATTAAATCCAAGCTAAATAAGACACCCTATGAAATCCTTAAGGCTAGGACACCCAACCTCTTTCACCTTTATGTCTTTAGATGTAAAGTGTTTATTCTAAATAATGGAAAATTTGTATTAGGAAAATTTAACCACAAATCTGATGTAGGAGTTTTCTTAGGATACTTAAATGTTTGAAAATCCTTTAGAGTTTTCAATAAAAGGACACTAGTGGTAGAGGAGTGGTCTTAGGATACTTAAATGTTTTAATATTACATTTTTGCATTGACATTGGACTCAATATAGCATAATATTTAACATTTCAAGACACTATATTTAGTAATACTATTGTGATTATTATTATAAATATTTTGTAATTATAACATATTTTATTATTTTTTAGGTGGTGATGGAATAGTATAGTCATTTATTTATTTGTTCATATTACAAATTTAGGCAGGTTTCATGTAATCTACTAAACTATTGATTCTCATTTTTACTATATATACATATATTAATTTCAGGACATGGATAGGAGGAATGAATAAGTTGAGTAGAGATAGATGAGACAGATTTGTATTCGTAGGCATGTCTTTTATTAATTTAGTATATATTGTTGAAATTATGATGATATTATATGATGATGGATAGAGATATGTATACCATGATTATTATAAATGGATCTTTTGGATTATATAGCCATCTGATATAAATTAAAAAGATATTAATGATTTTATTTATTATATTTTAGTAATAATAGTGGCTCTACATTATTAAATAAAAATAAAAATTCTTTCAAACATATTTTGAATATTATTTGTTACGAATCTGATATAACATGACCCATTCGATGTAAAGGTCATGACATTTTTTATTATGACTATAGCCTCAATAAAAGTATGATTGATAAATCACTAATGGCATTAAAATTTCTTGAGGGGGGTAAATATTTTGATACTAAAACAATGGTCTATTATCATTTTTCTTCATGTAGCTATTAGTGGAAAATTTTTCTTAGTATGTTTATATATGTTTTATTGTAAAAATCCTTCTTATGATTATTGTTGTGTAGGAAATTTCAGACAAAATGGTTTAAAAAAAGAAAAAAGGACAACGCCATGGTGGTGCAGTGCTCCCAACATAATTCAGGTCCTGCAGCGCTTGGAAGACCATTGCAGCACCCTCTTCTCTATTCTTTTGCAAAATATTTTAGCATCGTAGCACCGAAGCACCACAGCAACCAAGATCCATCAGTGCCAAATTTCCCTAATACTGTTGCACCATAGTTGGGTGGGTTACATGGTGAAACAACACATTAATTCATACCCAAAGCTGCAATAGAGAAATTCAACAATGTCGCAGAGCTAGTTTACTTCTTCAGTGCCCGATCACCGTGGCGCTAGTGTCAGTTAATTTGTTAAATATAAATAGATTTTTGGGCCGAATTTGAAAGGGTTGTCCATTTGTTTACTATAAAATTTATTTTGTAAGAGTCAATGAAGAGTGTAATAGGGGCAGTGCTTAAGAGAAGAACATTCAGATAGGGAAAGCTTTTGTATTTAGTTGTAAAAGCACTTATAGGTTACATCTTACTAATGCTTCTTTTGTATTTAGTTTTTATTATTTAAATGAACTTTGCTTTGTGTATTTTCCAATCAATGGCTGGCTAAATTAATTGATCTAGACTTATGATGTGTGGGAAAACATGATTTACGTAAGAAGACTCTAGTGCTTATAATATGCAATATTATTTTCAAATTCTCTAGATCTTCTTTTAACTATTACATCGATAATACTCTGATATAAAATCTAGTATGAATGATTTCCTTGATGGAGGAATAAGAGAATAAATAGGAGAATTGAAATGAAACACTATCAAGCATAGACATATGATGGCTAGGGTTTTGGACTCAAAGGGAGATAAAAAAATTATAGTGATGTGAAAACGTTACTTGAAACTCTTACAAGCTCAACTGAGATCTAAGAGTGATTTTGCTCTGCTTCACAACATAGAGGAGTCAAACTTAAGTAAACTTGCACTTTGTCATTATCATAGGTTCAGAACACTTTCATTTATTGAACTTTTTAACTTAGAATTTGTAGTAGGAACTTCAGAAAACTTTTTCTCATTTAAGTTAGTAGGATAAACCTTGTGGTTCATATATACAATACTAGGGTGACTATAGGATAATTTAGTTTCTCATGAAATCGACACTCAATTTGTCTCTAAATTACTTGAATGACACATATACTTATTTATCAATCCATCTTACTGAATTCAGAACTAACATATTTTTATTATAAGCTTAAAAAGGCTGTCATGCTTTTACATCCGTATTGGGGAAACATTAATTATTATCCTGTCATTCACTCTATATTGTTCAAAGAACTACTAATTTAATACTACCATTTTTCTTTTTTATTTTATTTTATTGTGAGCTATATTTATTACTTGTTGAATTTTTTAGCTATCTGAGTTAGTTTGTATTTACGTTTTATGCATATTGCATTTGTATTTAGTGTTATGACTATTTTATGCATAGTAGATATAGGAAGGGAAACCTATTATTCGATCTAGAGATAAAGAGAACCTTTACAAAACTTAGAAAGACTAAAAAGACTATACATTTAGAGATGGTCGAACACAATCAATAGAATGACCCACCTAGACCTCTTAGAGAGCATGTCAATCCCATGGTAGAGGGTATCCACAAGAGTATCAATAGGACAAGCATCCAAGCAAATAACTTTCAACTCAAACCCACGATCATCAAAATGGTCGAAAATTCAAAGTTTGGGGAACTCTTGTCGAGCAGCCCAACTTATATATAGCAAATTTTCTAGAGATCTATGTTATATTCAAATATAATGGAGTCTTTGATGATGTCGTTAGACTTTATTTGTTTCCTTTTTCTCTATGGGAAAAGGCAAATTTATAGTTTAATTCCTTACCCCCAGGTTCCATCATCACTTAGACTTATCTGGCTCGCAAGGTTCTAGCTAAATATTTTCCTTCTTCAAAGACTACCAAGCTAAGGAATGATATTACTTCCTTTACTCAATTTGATGGAGAGTTGATTTATGAAAGTTGGGAACAATTTAAATAGTTTTCTAGGAAGTGCCCCCACCATTCTTTGCCCAATTGGTTGATTATTCAAACCTTTTACAATGAATTGGTAGGATCCTAAAGATTAATTATAGATGTGATTATTGGAGGTTCTTTAATGTCTAAACCTTTTGATGAAGTTTATGCTTTAATAAAGGATATGGACACGAATAAATTTCAATGGCCTTCAAATAAGGTGAATCCTAGGAAAGTTGGTAGTGTCAACGAGTTTGATGCCTTATCCATTCTGATAGCCCAAGTAGCAATTATATCGAGGGAGTTAGACAACTTTAGGGTTAGTTCATCGCCATGATCATACACACCTTTAGAAGAGATAATCTTTAGTCTATCTAGTGATCCAAATATTCAAGGGGTATATATTTTAAATTCCATTAATATACAAAATAACCATTACTTAAATACTTACAATCTGGGTTGGAGGAACCACCCATATGTCCAATGGAACAACAATAAACTAATGGAATTCAAATCAACCCAATCTTGTAGGATCTTGGACCCAACCTCAACAACAATTTGGAAGTCTTAGGCCAAGTTATTCCCTAGGTTTCTATTCTAATAATCAGTTAAGGAGAAGAGCCTTCTTTGGATGATTTTAGTGCTACAAATGGGGACTCAGTTGTAGAGTTAGGTCGTTGTTATTCAGAACATTGAAAACTAATTAGTGCAACTAGAGATTTCAATCAATAGTATACCCTAGGATACCTTGCCTAGCACTCTGAAAATAAACCTTAAGGAGAAGGGAAAGGAGCAAAGTAAAGCCATCCAAGTAAAATATGAGAAGGAACTAAGATAAACTAGTAGAGATAGAGATCAACCCTTGGAGGAATCTTTGGTAGGATAACCTATAGAGATTGACTAGCCTAAGGGGTAACTTGAGTCTATTAAAGATGTAGATAAAGCCATTAAAAAGGTTGAATAGAGGCCACCACCATCTTTCTACCAAAGATTGATCAAGTAAAATATGGATAGGTGGTTTTCGAGATGTTTGGAGGTGTTCAAGAAATTGACTACTAATATCCCTTTTGCAGAAACATTAGAATAGATGTCGACATATACCAAGTTCATGAAGGATAACCTCAATAGTTAGAGAAGACTAGGTGAATTTGAGACTGTAGCACAAACTGAAGAGTGTAGTGCCATTTTACAAAAAAAACTCTTTAAAAAGAAAAAGGATCATGATAGCTTTACCATTCCTATGGCCATATTGGTAAAATTATGTCGAAGGGCGCTGTGTGACTTGGGAGAAACTATAAACCCGATGTCTTGGTCTATTTTTAAGAGATTAGACTTAGATATGTTTAGCTCATCACTATTACCCTTCAGCTAGTAGACTAATATTTTACCTATCCAAAGGGGGTAGTAGAGGACATGCTGGTTAAGGTTTATACATTTTTCTTCCCAATATATTTTATTATTTTGGATATAAAGGAGGACAGAGAGATACCCATCACTTTAGAAAGACTTTTTCGGGAAATTGGAGGGGCTATGATTGATATCCATAAGAAAGAGCTAACTATGAGAGTCCAAGATCGGGAAGTGACCATTAATGTGTTAAAGTCCATGAAATTTCCTAAAGACCAAAGTGAGTACTACTTTAGAGTTGAATTGGTTGAGGCTTGTGTAGAACCGTGTATGGAAGTTCTTTTGATTAATAGTGCATTGTAGATATCATGGAGTGATGATGAGATTAGTGAGGGGAATGGAGAGTTTGTGTATATGATTGGTGATACCTCTAGGTTATTTAGGGAGAGGTTTGAGGTCTTCTATACTTCTACCCTGGTTAGATCATTGAGACCATTTATTAAGGAGACACCTAATTTAGAGCTTAAAGCCCTGCTTGCCCATCTTAAATAAACCTTCTTAGGTGAGAAATCAACTTTGCCCGTGATTATTTTTTTGTAGAGTTAGGAGAAGAATGAGAAGGAAAGTTAATTAGGGTTCTTAGTGAATATAAAAAGGCTTTTGGTTGGACGGTTGTAGACATTAAGGGAGATAGTTCATCTTTATACATGCATAAGATTTTGATGGAAGAAAATTCCCTTCCCAAAGCTGATCCCTATGGAAGATTGAACCTAACCATGAAAAAAGTAGTAAAGAAGGAGTTCCTTAAGTGGCTAGATGCAAGTATTATATAACTGATCTCTAATAGTGCGTGGGTGAGTCCTATCTATTATGTCCCTTAAAAAAGAGGCCTAAAAATAGTGTCCAATGAGTATAATGAGTTAATCCTTATGAGTAAGTTGACTGGATAGAGGATTTGCATTGGTTGAAGGAAACTGAATAAGGTCACTAGACAAGATCATTTTCCCCAACACTTTATTGATTAGATGTTAGATAGACTAGAAGAGCATTCCATTTATTATTTCCAAGATGTTAGGTTATCATCAAATTCCTATATTACCTGAGGATCAAGACAAGATAACCTTTACCAATCCCTGTGGGACATTTGATTTTATGAGGATGCCTTTCATGCTCTGTAATGCCTTTACTACTTTTCAGCATTGCATGATATCTATATTTTTGGATTTTATTGAGCAAGGCATTGAGGTCATCTTGGAAGACTTTTCTGTGTTAGCCGCCATATTTGACTCTTGCTTATATCACTTGACCATTGTGTTGAAATGTTGCATAGAAACAAATTTTGTCTTGAACTAGGACAAGTATAAATTTATGGTAGATGAGGGAATAATGCTAGGACATAAGGTTTCTAAGAGAGGATTAGAACAGGATGGGACTAAGGTTCATGTTATTGAAAATTTGCTACCATTTACTTTTATGAAAGGCATTAGGAGTTTTTTAGGAAATACCAGGTTTTATAGGAGATTCATTAGAGGCTTTTCTAAAATCACCAAACCATTGTGTCATTTGCTTGAAAATGATGTCCCGTTTAAATTTAATGATGCATGTCATATTGCCTTTAACATCTTGAAACAACATTTAACCACTACACCAAATTTTGCTGCACCTGATTGGACCTTACATTTTGAGTTGAAGTGTGATGCAAGGGATTATGTTGTTGGGGTTGTATTGGGTAAAAAAAATACAAGAAATTTAATGACATATACCATTATGCTAATAAAAGAGTTGCTAACAATTCTCTTTGGTTTTGATAAACTACATAACAATTAAAAAGAGTTGCTATCAATTATCTTTGGTTTTGACAAATTCAAATCTTATTTGATTGACACTAAGGTTCTTGTTTACATAGACCATTTTTTTATCAAATATTGTATATTAAAATAGACTCCAAGCCTAGTTTGGTGAGGTGGATTCTTTTGTTTAATGCGGAAGTCCTTGATAGGAAGGGCACTGAGAACCAAGTGGTTGGACATTATTTTAGGCACAACATTATAAGTGGAGTGATCCCATTTGATTTATCACATACTAGAAAACAAAAAATCTTTCTTGTTACCAAATTCTTTTTTTTAGGTTATGACAAACCTTCTTAGGATATGTAATGATCAAATCATGAGGAGATGTGTCCCAAGGAAGAAGTAGAACCAATCATTAGGGAGTGTCATGACCTAAATTATGGAGGCATTTCAAAGGATTTAGAACTTCTTCTAAAATCCTTGTATTTGTATTTTATTGGCCTACCCTTTTAAATGATGCAAATTCTTTTGTTAAGAAATGTAATCGATTTTAGCAGGTAGGAAGCATCACTAGGAGAAACAAAATGCCCTTGAATTATATGTTAGAGATAAAATTTTTTGATGTTTGGGGACTATTAAGTGTAAATTGTGTACTATTTATTATATTTAAATACAATAAAAAATATTATTTTAGTTATATTTGTATAGAAAATATTCAGGAGAAGGCATAAATTCATAAGTGTTGAACATGTATCACTGTGCCCACATAATCAATGCTATCATGTGGTTATCCACAACACCCCAACACCTACTTTAAAATTGTGATATTGGCCTCTTGAGAATTTAAGAAAAAAATTAGCACATCGATGGAGCCTAAGAAGCTCTACTATTCTTCTCAAAGTTGTTGCACAAAAAATCATCATCACATCACTAGTCTCGAGAAACTGAGCATCGATCATCGAAATGCTACAACACTCAAATTTTGTAGCTCCATGGAGCAGTTAGCAAAATAAAGAGCCACACTAATTCAACCAAAAGAAGAACTAGTTCAACCATTAACCTTAACAGCTCAGTCCAGTGCCATAGCAGAGCAAGCATTATAACACCTAGGTGCTAGTTCATTTTAAACCCCATAGCGCAATTTATTGATTATTAAGTTTGCAATTTTTGTTGATTATTTTTACTGATTAAAATTTTGAAAAAGATAAACAAAGTTTTTTGCTGATTATTTAGTTTGCAATTTTTATTTTATTTTATCATTATTGCATTCTTAGTAGATTTAGTAAGGAGCCTTTGTTATTTGATTTTGAGAAAGAAAAGACCCTTACAAAAATTCAAAAAAATAAAAAATAAAAAAGATTTTAGAGATATCAAAACTAGTACAAAATTAAGACCATCCTAGACCTCTTAGAGAGTATGTTATCCCTAAAATAGAAGAAATTCATCAGGGTATTAATAGACCTACTATCTAGGCCAATAACTTTAAACTGAAACCTTCCATAATTCATATGGTTCAAAATTTCTTGTTTGGGGGAACTCATGTTGAGGATCCAAACTTACACTTAGTTAGCATCTTAGGAATCTGTGTAACATTTAAGTATAATGCTATTAATGATGATGCAATTTGACTTAAATTATTTCATTTTCTCTAAGAGACAAAACTATGATGTGGTTAAATTCCTTATCCCTAGGTTTTATAATCACTTTGAATGAGTTGGCACAAAAATTCTTAGCTAAGTATTTCCCACCTTTAAAAAAATGCCAAACTTAAGAATGATATCACATCTTTCATTCAATTTGAGCGAGAGTCAAATTATGAAAATTGGGAGAGATTTAAGAAAATGCTTAGGAGATGCCCTCATCATACTTTACCCAATTGGTTAGTTATTCAGAATTTTTTTAATGGATTTATAGGATCCTTTGGATTAATCATTGATATAGTAGCTAGAGGACCTTTAATGTCGAAGCCATTTGAGGAAGCATATGAACTAATTGAGAAAATGGCTATAAATAATTTTTAGTGGCCTTTCGATAGGGTGAATCCTAAGAGTGTAGTTGGTGTGGATGAATTAGATGCATTATCTATTTTAACTGCACAGGTAGTTACAAATTATAAATGGTTATACATTATTATAGTTAGAACTAGATAATATATGCATAATATTTATACCAGCCCTGTTGTAGATCATAATTGTGTTAATGTCGTAGTGCCCGCCATTAGAGTGCTACAACATTATCCCTTAGGCTTTGATCAAAGAAATTTTCTTTAAAAAAATAAGGAATATTTTGATGATATAATAATGCAAATGGAAGTTCAATTATAGGATCAATCTTCATCCCTTAAAAAAATTAAAAACTAGATGTGTCACTTGCTAGTTTGATCAGTAATCAGAAAGTGGAGGAGCAATGCAATAATATCCAATTTTGGAGTGGGAATGATTTGGGAGACCCTTATAAGGATAAAGATCAATCTTAAAAGAATAAAGGCATAAAAGAAATAATAGAAGCCGAGCCTCCTACCCAACAACCTAAACTAATCCAAGAAACTAGAAAACCCATTAGAAGGGTAGTAGAGAGGACACCACCACCTTTTCCCCAAAGGATGATCAAATAAAACTTAGATAAGTAATTCTTTAGGTTCTTTAAAGTGTTTAAAAAGTTAACCATCAACATATCCTTCTTTGAATCCTTAGAGCAGATGTCCACCTATGCTAAATTCATGAAGGAAATTTTGAATAAGAAAAAGAAGTTAGAAGAGTTTGAAACTATGACTTTAACTGAGAACTGTAGTGCTCTTATTGAAAAACAAAACTTCCTAAAAATTTAAAAGAACCAGGAAGCTTCCTATTCTCATAACAATAGGACATAAATTATGAAGTGGTGCTTTGTGTGATTTAGGATCTATTATAAATCTTATGCCCTTATCCATTTTCAAAAGTTTAGATGTAGGAGAGGTTAAAACCACCACTGTTACCCTTTAGCTTGCTGATAGATCTTTCACTTATCTTAAGGGGGTGGTATAATATGTCCTCGTTAAGGTTGATATGTTTATTTTCCTCACCGATTTTATTATCTTAGACATGGAAGAGGACAGTGAGATACCAACTATTTTAGGGAGACATTTCTTAGCAACATGGAAATCTATGATTGATGTTTATAAAGGAGAATTAACAATGATGGTTCATGATCAAGAAGTGACCATTGATGTTCTTAAAACTATAAAATTCTCTCATAAAAAGAATAGAGACTATTTTAGAGTTGATCTGAAGAAACTATAGTAGAGATCTTTAAGGAAGAATTGTTAGGGAGAAACTCTTTGGAAGAAGATTTTGAGGAAAATGGTGGGACTTAGGAGAGTTTATTCAATATATTGGAGATAGTATTAAAATGTTTAGAGGGAAGTTTGAAATATTAGATACTCCATATGTGGGTAGAATCTTAAGATCATCTATAGAGGAATCACCTTTTTTAGAACATAAGGTATTACCCAACCATCTTAAGTATGCCTTTTTAGGAAGAGATTTAACTTTACCTGTGATAATTTCTGCAATCTTGGAAAAAGAATAAGAAGGAAATTTGATTAGGGTTTTAAGAGAGTATAAGAAGGATTTCAGATGGTCTATTATTTATAACAAGGGAATTAGCCACACACTTTGTATGTATAGGATTTTAATGGAGGCTGATTCTATTCCAAAAGCCGATCCTCAATGAAGACTAGACATATTTATAAAAGAGGTTATTAAAAGGAGATTCTTAAATGTCTAGATGCTTGAATCATCTTTCCCATTTTAGATAGTGCTTTGGTGAGTCATATTCACTATGTACCTAAGAAGGGTGGCATGACTGTAGTATCCAATGAATTCAACGAGCTTATCCCTACTAAGATAGTCATTGGTAGGAGAATCTATATAGACTTTAGGAAGCTGAATAAAGACACTATGAAAGATTATATTTCTTTACCTTTCCTTGATTATATGATGAAGAGATTGGTAGGACATTCTTTTTGTTATTTCCTAGATGGATATTTAGGGTATCACCAGTTCTTATATCACCTGAGGACCAGGATAAAACTACTTTTACTAGTCTTTATGGGACTTTTGCCTTTAGAAGAATGCCTTTTGGTCTTTGTAATGCCCCTGCTACTTTTCAAAAATATATGATGTCTATTTATTTTTATTTAATGGAGTAGGGCTTTGAAACTTTTATGGATGATTTTTCTGTGTTGATACTACTTTGATTCCTATCTTGATCATTTAACATATATACTTAAAAGATGTAAGGAAATAAATTTAGTATTAAATTGAAAAAAAATGTTAGTTTATGATGATAGAATGCATTATTTTGGGGCATAAAATCTCTAAGGAAGGATTAGGGGTGGATTAAGCAAAAGTTTAAGTCATAGAGAAACTACCCACACCCACTTCAATTAGGGAATTAGGAGATTCCATGGACATGCAGTATTTTATAGAAGATTTATGTAGGAATTTCAAAAATCTCTAAACCATTATGTCATTTGTTGGAAAAGATGTTTCTTTTTTTTTTTTTGATACTACATGTCTTAAAGCATTTAAAACTTTGAAATGGCATTTGATTTCTGCACCTATTATTATTACTCCAAATTGGTCCCTGTCATTTATAGTCATGTGTGATGCATGTGATTTTGCTATAGGTGCAGTTCTTAGCCCAAAGTAAGATAAGAAATTTTAAATTATTTTTATGCTAATAGAACTTTGAACGCTATATATTGTAACTATACTACCATTGAAAAAGAACTACTAACCATTGTCTTTGCTTTTAATAAATTTCAATCATATTTGATTGGCATAAAAATAATAGTCTACGTTGATCACTCTGCAATCAATTACCGTATGATATAAAAGGACACCAAACCTAATTTGGTGAGGTGGATTCTTTTATTTCAAGAATTTAATGTAGAATTTTTAGATATTAAAGGAATTTAAAATCAAATTGTTGATCACTTACCAAGACTGACACTTAAAGAACAGCATCTAATGAACTTGAAATTAATGAGTTTTTTCCGAATGAGCAATTATTTGCTTTGAATCTAAGTAGATTGTTTTGGTATGCTGATATTGTCAATTTCATTATTAGTGGTGTGCTTCCAATTGATTTATCATCTACTCAGAAAAGAAATTTTTTTCATGATAACTAAATTTTTTTTGGGATGAACCATATTTGTTTAAAGATTATAATGACCAAATTATTTGAGATGTGTCCCTATAGAAGAAATAGAATCTATAATTAAGGAATGCCACGATTCCCATTATGGTGGATATTTTGGAGGATTTAGAACTGTTGTTATGGTACTCCAATCAGAACTTTATTGGTCTACTTTATTTAAGGATGTTAATGAATATATTAGAAAGTGTTATCAATGTTAAAGAGTGTGCAGTATTTCTAGAAGAAATAAATTACCTTTAAATTATATTTTGGAAATTGGGTTATTTTATTTTTGGGGAATAAATTTCATGGGACCATTTGTGCAATCACATGGATGCCAGTATATTCTTATTTTTATTTACTATCTATCAAAATGAATTGAAGGAGTGGAAACCCCTAGAACTAAGACTCAGGTCATGCCTAAATTTTTTTAAAAAAATATTTTTTCTAGATTTAGAATTCTTAGATCCATAATAAGAGAGTAGAAATAACATTAATAAAATATGATATTCATCATAGGGTTGCAACAACTTAGCATCACCCAAATAGTGGTCAAGCTGAAATTAGTAATAGGGAGATTAAAAGAATTTTGGAGAAAAGTATCAGTGCAAATAGGAAAGATTGTGCTATTAAATTAGATCATATACTTTCTACATATAGAACTGCTTTTAAGACCCCTATGGGAATGTCCCACTATAGGTTAGTATTTAAAAAAGCTTGCCACCTACCTATAGAATTAGCACATAAAACATTTTGGGTAGTGAAAGAATTAAATTTCAATCTTAAGGGAGCAAAAGAAAAGAGACCATTCACAATTATAAAAGTACTTCCCTTTTGAGTTGTTGAAATTAAGGATAAGATAAGTTTGCACATTTTTAAAGTCATTGGTGAAACCTTATTTAGAAGGGGACAAAGATCGCTTGAGAAATATCACTAATTTGGTTCGTCCTCAAAAAGAATATTTGACATAGCCTAGTTGAAGGCTATAAACTTATTACTGATGGGAGGAAAGCCAATTATTTTTCATGTTTTGAATTTCTTATGCATTATGTTATTTCTATTCGGTTATAGTCTTTATTTACTTGTGTTTACCTTATTTTATTCTATTATTTACATTTAATTTAAATTCTTGTATGGTTAATAGTTGAGTATTGTTCTTTATATAGTGCTTGCACTTTGATTGCTTATTTAGCCAAAAAAAAAAATGATAATTAAAAATTATATAAAATTAAGATAATAATAAACTCTTATATGATAGTTTGAATGAATAAAGCATAATAATTCATAATTTGAAAAAAATCTTAATAATTAACTAATATAAATCACTTATGTTATTGTCTTGATTTGAATTTAAAAACTATACACTAATACACTGACTACTAAATTGATGAAAGAGTAATTGAGTTTAGGTAAAAGAAGGGGATAGCTTAAAATTAGGAAGATCATAATAAACTTAAATATAGAATTAGTGACCCTATTAAATCCTTACATTAAATTAATTAGGGTTATAGGAGGATAAAAGCAAAATTGATATTTAATACTATTAAATTTGTACTCCACAATATAAAAATCATAAAAGGAAATATGAAAAGGAAAAAAATGAATGCATTTAAAAATCAATATTTGTTAAAGCTCAAGAGCATCCTATTATTTAAATCAAATAGAATAAGATAATTAAAGAAAAGAATGGGATTATGCACTAATATACTTTCAATTTAACTATAAATATAACTTATTCCTAAATAATAAATTATTCATTTCTAAAATCTGAAGTTAATTTTACATAGACACTCATAGTGGATAGGTTCAACATAAGGAATAGAAAGAGTGACTAATTGGGATAATTTTTATGACCTTTCAAATAAGAATTATAACTTTAATCATTCTTAATTACTTCTAGACTATGATGTATTATCTTATATTTTAGTAATTTGAAATTATCAAATTTTACTTTGGTTAATAAGTTAATCAAGATGTGATTTCACGATTGCTTGAGAATAAATAAGAGTTTAAGCTGGGAGAAATTTGTTAAGTGTAAATTATGTACTATTTATTATTTTTAAATTTAGTAAAATTGTGTTATTTTAGTTGTGTTTGTGAAAAAAAATATTAAGGAGAAAACTAAAATTCATGAGTGTTGAACAAGTACTGTAATCCTGATAGATTCAGCATCGCAGTGTCGCCATCTACAACAGTGCGACTCCTATTTTTAATATAACAGCACTAGCCTCTTGGGAATTTAGAAAAAAATTAGTGCCCTGGCAGAGCCAAGGTCAGCATCACTATGCTAAAAATTAGCACTGCAACACTAGAGTCTTAGGAAAATGAGTGCTGGAGCACCAATCATCAAAATATCATCTTGTCGGATTATATTTTCAAGTGTTATATTGCTCAATTTTTGCCTCGCCATGGTGGAGTAGTTGTCAAAATGAAGAGCTGTGCTGATTCAACCAAAATATGTACCAGCTCAGCCATTAACTATGTTAGCTCAAAGCAAGCATTACAAAGCTGAGGTGCTAGTTCATTTTATACTACTGTGGTGCAACCTTGTCGAGCACTGTAACACCTAAATCCATTTTTATATTTAGATAAATATTTTTTTAGTTTTTTTGTGAAGGAGTTCTGTAATTTAAGTGGATTCTTATACTCTCTAGTATCTTTCTTTAGTCCCCCCTTAGAGTAAAGTCTAAGGGAGGTTAGAGATAAGCAAGATATTTTTATTAGGAGATCTTAGCTTGTATTCTCTAAGCAATTCTATTACTAGAGAAAGAGGGAGTATGGAGAATCAATTTATCATTCTGGGTGACATTTATCTTACTCATTCTTGTGTATCTTTTTCTTATATAAATGAAATGAACATGAGTTTACTTCTTGTGTTATCCATGTTTAGCTAAATCTTTGAGTTTTGAGCTAATATTGTAAATGCTAGCAAGTACTAATGTAGACTCTTATGCTTTAAATTACTTGAAATATATTTTTAATATCTCTCATTCTTAATTTAATGCATAAAATGCCCTTGTATGTAGTTAATATCAAGTGTAAATTATTACCTCAATGGAGTAATATTAGAATAAATATGAGTATTAAAATAGAATATTGATATACCTAGACATTAAATGTTAAGCCTTCTAAGTTTTATAAAGATAGTATAATTATAAGAAGGTCATAAACCTCCCTTTTCACCCTTACAAGCTCGACAGAGATCTAGGGATGCATATGCTCTGATCCACATCTAAATTATTAGTCTCATTTGAAAGACTATGTTGTTTTACATTCATTAGTCCAAAATATTTTATTTACATTAGTATCAAATTTTCTTGTAAGTCTCCATTAAGTGGCAAAAACTCAAAAACATTCATTTTATATTTAATAGGATAAATTATGCATTTAGATTAAATAATAATAGTTTAATTATAATTAAGTAAAATACTTTTTATTGGAATCGATACTATTCTGTATCACTTTATTATTGATCGACATGTATGCTTACATATTTAGTGAGCTTTCATTATTTTTATATCAAAGAAAATCTAAGCATATTCATATTGCATAACTCAAGTCCAGCACAAGTATCTAACCCACACCCATCAGGGACTTCATTACATGGGCCTATTTATGAAATCTCATAGTTGTTAATATATTTTAATAGCAGTAGATTATATCTCCTAATATATTGAAGGAGTTGTTGCCCCTAAAACTGATTCTTAGGAGACACTAAACTTTTTGAAGAAAAATATTTTTTTAGATTTGGAATGCCTAGAGTTCTGATCAGTGATGATGAAGTCACTTTTGTAATAGAAGAGTATATGCTGTTGCAAATCTGGTTTTGATGATGACAAATATGTTTCATGTGTGTTTTGTTTGGCTAATCTATTTCAGGCACAAAAGACCACGAGCCACTCAAGCTAACTCAAGATCGGGTCCAAGTGTGTCAAATGTATGATTTTTCCTTTTATTGAGTCAATTGTAATGTAACTGATTCCCTAGCTAAGTAACCTTGCACACACACACTCAGGGGGAGAGCTTGAGTGAATTAGAGTTTCTGTTCATTTTTTGTTCAGATCGTCCTGGATGATTTTCACATCGTCCAGGACGATCCAGCCAAAATAGAAACCCTAATTAGGGCGACTAAGTTAAGAGGGTCTGATTAAGCAGATCGTCCTAGTCGATCTCCTGATCGTACGGGACGATATGCCCAAATCAAAAATTCTCAGCCGCCAGATCAAGTTAGGCAAGTTCTTATTTTTAGATACTTGGTCTGATCGTCCCGGACGATACGTGTATCGTCCCGGACGATTCAGTACAATCATGCCTAATTTAATCTGGTAATTAAGGAAAGCAATTTATTTTTGGTTGATACGATCATATCGTCATGGACGATCGCAGGATCGTCCCGGACGATCTTGATCGTTTAGTGCATTTAAGATGTACGTCCAGAACTATGTACAGAACGATTTGGGGCCTTTTTGAACTAATCATCCAGGATGATGTCCCCATCGTACTGGACGATGAAGTCATTTTTTGGTCGTCCAGCACAGATTTCTCTAGACGACCCGAACTGTCTTCTGGACGATTTTCCTAGATTTGCACTAATCATCCCGGATGATCGCAGGATCGTACGGGATGATATGAACAATTTTTTCTACTGATCGTCCAGAAGAGCCAGATCGTCCAGGCTGAAACAGCTGAATTTAAACTGATCGTACAGGACGATCTACCGATCATCCTGGACGATCTTGGCCGACCAGTTGAGATTTAGGGCAAATTTTAAGCCCTCCTGTAAAAGAATTTTTTCTAAAAAGTAGAAATATCTTTTGCTGCCTTCCTTCCCTGAAAAACCTTAGAGAGAGAGAGAGTTGGGAGAGAGAGAGAAGATCTTGTGAGGGGGAGTTAGTGAGGGATTCACTATGGTTGCTCCAAGCACGGATCAGAGTCGTCTTCTCCGCTCATTGTCTTTCGTCTAGTCGGTGTTCATCGTGGGAGGATCATTCGCAAGAAGATCCAGGTTCTCTGCCCGCTTCAGGTGGAAGCAAAAGGAGTTCGAAGGTTCTCTGCCTGCTTCAGGAGGAAGCGAAAGGAGGTCGGGTTCTCTACCTCACCGTGTGGTGAAAAGGAGGTATTTATACAGGCTTCTCCACCTTGCTGTGGGAGCAAAAGGAGAGACACTTTTTGTTTAGTGCAATACCCAGAGGGGAGGCTTCGGGGAGTGGACGTAGGTCAAGTTGACCGAACCACTATAAAATTTGGTTTGCTTTTCTGATTCAGTTCTGCACTTTATTTTTTTGATATTAACTGCTTGGGTGAATATCTGTGGTTGATCTTTTCATTCATGTTTATGTGTTTCCACTGCTACATATCGAAAAGATTTTCATTGTTATCGTGAAATTTTTAAATAACCAATTCACCCCCCCCCTCTTGGTTAGCCTCGGGACTAGTTCACTAAGGCTTAACCTCCCTATCGAACTTTCAAGTGGTATCAGAGCGGGATTCAAAATTTAGGTTTAAAAACTTTTGAATTTGATCCATGGCTAACTGTAACAATCGTAATACTGCTGAAGGATATTCTATTACAAGACCACCGTTGTTTGATAATATTCTCTTTGATTTTTGGAAAACACGCATGTCTACTTTTCTGCAATCTATTAATTATCGCATGTGGATGTTAGTTAAGGACGGATACGAACCACCTTTTAGACTGATTAACAATGTGAAAACTGAATTGCCTTTTGCTGATTGGACGTTTGATGATCGTGATTTAGCACAGTTAAATGCAAAATGCTTAAACTGTTTCTTTTGTGCTTTAAAATCTGAAGACTATATACGTGTTTCTACTTGTACAACGGGAAAGGAAATCTGGGATAGATTACGTATAACATACGAAGGTACAACTGAAGTCAAACAGTCTAGGTTAAAAATCTTGTTACATGATTATGAACTTTTTCGCATGAAACCAAGTGGGACTATTTCAGAAATGTACACAAGGTTCACTCAGATTGTTACATCTTTGCATGCTCTAGGTAGAAAACTTACTAACTACGAAAGAGTGAACAAAATTCTTAGATGTTTGCCTGCTTCTTATGATGCTAAGATTACTGCTATTACTGAATCTAAAGATTTAAATACTTACTCTATTGACAACTTACTTGGATCACTCATTGCTTACGAGCAAGGGGTGAACCAAAGGCAACTTGATGCAGGTGAACGTAAGAAAGAGAAGACAGTGGCACTAAAGGCCAAAGATTCAGATGCTAGCACTTCCGGGTCTGATAGCGATGATGTTGCCTTAATCACAAGGCAATTCAAAAGCTTTCTAAGGAAGAAACATAAGAACTATCAGAAGTGGAACAAGGGTAAGTCCAATAAAAATTTTAAGGGTTCATCTGAATCTGTTTGTTTTGAATGTAGGAAGCCTGGACACATTAAGGCTGATTGTCGAACACTTAAAGCTCACCCAAGCAAGGAGAAGGGTGAGGAGAAACCAAAGTTCAGAAAGGATAAGAAGCGGATTCAGAAGGCATTCTGGGCAGACTCTGCATCCGACTCTTCTGAGACTGAAGCTGAAGAGGAGGAAACAAACTTATGTCTGATGGCTGATGATCACCCTGGTCAGTCGGACCAGGAAGAGGTATGTGAGCTTACCTACGATCAATTATTTGAAGTCTCTAAAAGAATTCATACATCGTATAGGAAGCTTAAGAAAACTCATGCTAGTTTGAAATTAGATTACTTAACTTTGCAAAAAGAGCATGATTCTGTAGTTAAAGACCATTCCACACTTGATTCCAATCACATGTCTTTGCTTGATGAATTCGATGAGTTGAATAAAAAATATTCTGATTTAGTTTCTGAGCATGATTCATTGAAAACTACGCATGTAGACTTAGAAAGAGCTTTTAAAGAGTTAGATACAATGGCATGTGAAGTAGAAAGTAGCAATGGAACCTTAAAATTTGAAATTGCAAGTTTAAAGAAAGAAAATGAGTTTTTGAAAGTGAAAATCAGTGCTTTTGAAAAGAACAAAACACCGCCTACTTTTGAACAGTTTTATGCACCGCCACCTTTTGAAAAATCTGTTGCAAGTTCTTCAAAGCATGTTTCATATATATCTAGGAAGAGGCATTATCATCCACGTAGATTAGTTAACCCTTTTCCTGGTGTTAGATGTTTTTCATGTGGTATGTTAGGACATATTTCCCACACCTGCACTATTCACCGTAGTACACATTGGGTGTGGAAATCCAAACTGCCTATTTCACAGCACAGCACGCATGCATTGCATTCTTCTTTACATAAGAAGGAACCCAAACCTGTTTGGGTTCCTAAGACTGACGTTTGATACTTTTGTAGGTGTGCTCTCACACAAGACCTTATGAGAGCATGTGGTACCTGGACAGCGGATATTCTAGACATATGACTGGAGATGCAAATCAGTTCATTTCGCTGGAGGCCAGAGCTGGAGGCAAGGTTACACTTGGAGATAACACCACCAGGAAGGTGGTAGGCACAGGTATAATTGGTGATTCAAAGAATTTTAAGATTGATAATGTTTTGCTTGTAAACGGACTGAAACACAACTTGCTGAGCATCAGTCAACTCTGTGACAAGGGATACAGCATCAAATTTCTACCCACTGGCTACATTTTAAGCATAAATGATGAAGTTGTTTTGCAGGGGCAAAGGATCAATAATGTCTACAAGCTGGATGTAAGTAGCATTAAATCTGATAATTCAATTTGCTTAAAAACTGCTGCTGATGAGTCTTGGCTATGGCATAGGAGATTGTGTCATGCTAGTATGAAAACCCTTAGGAGAGTCACCCAAAAGGACTTAGTTAGAGGTGTGCCCAAGCTTAAGTTCACTAAGGATCACCTGTGTGATGCCTGTCAGTTGGGGAAGCAAGTCCAGTCCTCTTTTCACTCTGTTAAGGACATTTGCACCTCTGGACCTTTACAAGTTCTTTACATGGACCTCTTTGGACCCATTAGCACTGCCAGCTTAGGGGGGAGAGTCTATGGTTTTGTGATTGTAGATGATTATTCGAGGTTCACTTGGGTTAAGTTTTTGTCACATAAATCTGAGTCATTTGATAAGTTTAGATCCTTCTCTACTTGGATTCAGAAGAAGTTAGGATGTGAGATTATTACCATCCATAGTGATCACGGAGGGGAGTTTGAAAATGAGAAATTTGAAAGTTTTTGTGAGAATCATGGGATTAGTCATAATTTTTTAGCTCCTAGGACCCCTCAGCATAACGGGGTAGCTGAAAGGAAGAATAGGACCTTAGTGGAAGCCGCTAGAGCCATGCTTGCCGAGTATTCACTTCCAAAATACTTTTGGGCTGAAGCGGTGAACACTGCCTGTTATGTGCTGAATAGGGTGAATGTGAGAGTCAAACTGAACAAGACACCTTATGAGATCATTAAGGGTAGAACTCCAAATCTGTCCCACCTCCATATCTTTGGCTGTAAGGTTTTCATTCTGAACAACGGGAAGTCACCCTTAGGAAAATTTGACCCCAAATCTGATGAAGGAGTGTTCTTAGGATATTCAAGTGTGGGGAAATCCTTTAGGGTGTTAAATAGGAGGACTTTGGTGGTGGAAGAAACAACCCATGTAGTGTTTGATGAATCTGATCCTAAGGAGTCTAGATCTGAAGTAGAAGATGAAGAGATTATTGAGGTTACCCAAGGAGTTGGAAATGCAAATTTGGAGGAAAGGGTAGAACCTCAAACTGAGTTGCCTAGAGATTGGAGATATTCTTAGAGTCATCCTAAAGAACTGATCTTAGGAAACCCTTCTGAAGGTGTTAGGACTAGGCATGGACTTAGGAAGGAAGTAAACCATTCTGCCTTTATCTCAATGACTGAACCCACCAACATCAATCAAGCCTTATCGGATGAAATTTGGATTTTAGCTATGCAGGAAGAATTGAATCAATTTGTAAGGAATGATATTTGGGAGTTAGTAGAAAGACCTAAAAATTAAAGTATTATGGGAACCAAGTGGGTCTTTAAGAATAAGATGAATGATTCTGGTGTGGTGGTGAGAAATAAGGCAAGATTGGTGGCTAAGGGGTATAATCAGATAGAAGGGATTGATTTTGAGGAGACTTTTTCCCCTATAGCTAGATTGGAAGCCATTAGAGTGCTACTAGCCTTTGCCTGTTATAAGGGATTTAAGCTGTTTCAAATGGATGTTAAGAGTGCCTTTTTAAATGGGGTAATTAAAGAAGATATTTTTGTAGAACAACCCCCAAGTTTTGAGAGTTCCCAATATCCAAGTCATGTCTATAAATTAAAAAAGGCCTTATATGGATTGAAACAGGCACCCAGAGCTTGGTATGAGAGGCTTAGCACATTCCTGTTAGAAAGAGAGTTTGTTAAGGGGAGCGTAGACACCACCCTTTTTCTGAGGAGATTAGGAGATGACTTACTCATTGTCCAGATCTATGTTGATGATATAATTTTTGGATCTTCTAATAAATATTTATGTGAAGAGTTTTCTAAAATAATGAGTAAGGAGTTTGAGATGAGTATGATGGGAGAATTGTCCTACTTTTTGGGGTTTAGCATAAGGCAAACGGATGATGGAATCTTTCTCAATCAATCAAAATACACTAAGGACATTTTGAAGAAATATGAAATGGACAAAGCCAAGCCAATCAATACTCCCATGCCCTCCTCAGTTCAGTTAGATAAGGATTCAAATGGAAAATCTGTTGATCAGAAGAAGTATAGAGGGATAATAGGTTCACTGCTTTACCTGACTGCTAGCCGACCTGATATCATGTTTAGTGTTTGTCTTTGTGCTAGGTTTTAGGTTGATCCTAAAGAGTCCCACCTGACTGCTGTTAAGAGAATTCTTAGATATCTTTTAGGAACACCAAACCTAGGAATTTGGTACCCTAAGCACAGCACCTCTTTTGAGATCATTGGATATTCTAATTCTGATTTTGCGGGGTGTAGGGTGGATAGGAAGAGTACTTATGGGACTTTTCAATTCATAGGATAGTCGTTAGTCTCCTGGTCCAGTAGAAAATAGAACTCAGTTGCACTTTACACTGCTGAAGCTGAGTACATTGCCTTAGGGAGTTGTATGGCCCAAGTTCTTTGGTTGAAGCAACAAGTCTTGGATTTAGGAGTACCTGTTGGCATAATTTCTATTCTATGTGATAATACTAGTGCCATCTGTATCTCTAAGAATCCAATCCAACATTCTAGGACCAAACAAATTGATATTAGGCATCACTTCATTAGGGACCATGTTACAAAAGGGGACATTGAGCTACATCACGTAGCAACTGAAAATCAGCTGGCTGACATATTCACTAAACCACTGGCCTTTGACTCATTCAGCATTTTGAGAACCAGATTAGGAGTGATTGATATAAAAACTTGATTCTAATGACTGCTGATTTATGATTGTTCTGATTGGTATTCTAATTTTTGTTAGTTAGTTTTGGTATTCTGATTTCTGATTTCTGTTAGTTAATTTTGGTTTGATTATTTGCTTTCAGTTGATTTTATTTCTTCTGTTGATTTCTGTGTTAGCCTTACTGTTAGTTTGATTTGAGTATTTACTTTGCTGTGATTTTCTACCTATTTTTATTTATTTATTGGTTCATATCTTGCACTTACTGTTTTATGCTTTTCAAGATCTGATCACCGCTCACTACTTCTGATGATCTGAATTTTTGACTGGGAGTTTTTACCTTGTTTTGGTTTGGAAGCTGGTAAGCAGTGATTGACTTCGCTGAATCTGTTAAAGGGAAGAAACATTGATAATTGTTTCTCTTCCTCTAACTCCTTTACTGGTGTATAGTTTCTTTTGAATAAAAATCCTCTTCAAAATTAAAATGTTAGTTTTTGAAATAGAGATTATTTTATCTTCCTACAGTAATCTGCCTCATATCAATAGTGATTTTCAAAGTCTTGAGTCATTAGTTTGATTTTCTAAACCAAGTGATTGCATTTATCATATGTTGTATGGCTTTTGTTTTGTGAATCGTTCTTCCTTACTGTGGAGAGTCATCTCCTATGTCTGAAAGATAATCTCACAGTTGAGACTCTTTAATGATTATGAAAAGGAGAAAGCTTATAAAAGATGCGCAGTGCGCCAGCTAATTTAAAAAAGAGGAATAAAATGAGCCCAAAACTGAAAAGATGCGAAATTGCCAAATTGGATACATAAAGTGTATCAAAAATCAAAAGATGTGCAAAGCGCCAACCAATTTGAAAAAGAGGCACAAAATGAGCCCAAACCAAGCTTTCTTCCCTTTCAGATTATTAAATGTCTTAGAGAAATCTGTACACCACTTAATATTTTCAAAAGCTTGGGTTTTGAAAATCCCGATTTCTGATTTTTTACTTTGTAACACTATTATATCAGATATTTTTCTGATACGAGGCTTGAAAGGATCTCTTTTCAAATCTAATGTCTTTTCTTCTGAATCAGATTTTTGTTTTGAAAGAGGTTTGCATCGATAAGGTGCCCGGGGTCGGAGTTATGAAAGTTGATTATTTCCAACCTTTTTGGATTTCAGCGCTGTCAATCGTCCTGTCATTGGTTTTTTAATCTAACATTAAGGAAAAAATTCTAATTTTCTCGAGCATCTTGATCAAAAAAAAAAGCTTTAATATATTTTTGTGGTCAATTTTATTGGTTTTTGTGTTATTCTGGTTTTATGGTTATATTTTTGGGATCCTGATCGATCATCTTCATCCTTCATCTTTTTCTATTTTCTTCACATCGTCCTGGACGATACCACTATCATCCTGGACGATCCACTTCATCCTGGACGATCCAAACATCGTCCTGGACGATTCGTTCAAACTCGTCCCCACTCTCCTCCTGCTGCTGAAAAATTCCAATTATTGGTGATCGTCCTGGACGATCCTTACATCGTCCGGGACGATATGATCCATATCTTCCTGATCTGATCAAACGGCTGATATTGCACCAATTATTATCCATCGTCCTGGATGATCCACCTCATCGTCCTGGACGATCCACTTGTCTGCCGCTGGACGATTGAAATTCGGCCCGTCCGACATATTTAATGCATATCGTCCCGGACGATCCACCTAATCGTCCTGGATGATACTTTTCGTCAACGGTCGTCCAGCCTGACTCCTCGAGACGATCGCCTATGTCTAATCGTCTTGGATGATCTCTGATCGTCCTGGACGATCAGACCGCCTTTTTAAACAATCGTCCAGGACGTCATAAATGACCAAATCGTCCCGGATGATCCCGCGATCGTACGGGACGATCAGTCCGTTTTCTTTAAAAACAGCATTTTTCTTCATATGTTTCACACCATTTTTGTCCACCTTCCTTCTACTTTCTTCCTCTTTGGGTTCCTAATGGCAAGTGGCAAAAGGTCTCGTCAAAAGGGGGCCAGTTCGTCCTGGGGACATGTCGATCCTCGCTTCCCGAATGCCGCCGATCAGGCGGCTTTCGAATGCTATCGTAATGTGGGGATCACGCACTCTAAGATTGTCAATCCCCGCACTCTCACTTATCACATTTTAGATTTGTTCGCACACACCTCCCTCACCTTTATTCTGACCTTAGCCTTTCCCTTCAATCTGGAACTCCTTCAAATCTTCTTTGCCAACTTGCGCATTTCCGTGGACTATTCCACTCTTCGATCCTACGTAAATCAACACCCCGTGGAACTCACGACCCATGATTTTCATAATATTCTCAACTTGTCTGTCACTGGCGACAAAATTCACACGCTTATCACCGATCCTGACTATGATTGGAGTGTTGCCAATCACTTCCTTCGTAATACCAACACACCCTATCACGACAAAACTTGCACTTCCCTTCTCAAGGACGCCCGGACCATTCAGCATGTCCTTCGTTCCTCCGTCATTCCAAAGGTGGGGGATCGAATTCACATTACCCCGCTCCTGTCCTTGACCACCTACTACATCATGGCCCATCGAGAATTTAATGCCTCTGATCTGATCATCCGATACATAGAACACCTCACCACCATTAGAGATCTGGGCCACAGGCGTCGCCCAAATCTAGCTTTAGGTCATCTTATTCACTATGCCTTAGAGACAAAATATGACCTTCAGTATCCTGTCCCTCCTGATGTCCCTCCTTCCTTCTTCACAAACAACTTATTCCACGTCCTACACAGCACCCGACTACATCCGGAGCCCGCCCCGGATGTTGAGGAAGAAGAGGAAGAGGTTGTTCCAGTTCCTGCTGCACCAGAGGCACCTACACCCCTTCGCATTGCCTCTCCCTTTGACCACCTGGTGCAGCGCTTTGATCAGTGGGAGGCCAGATTTGACTCCTACATGGTTGCCCAGGAGCAGCGACGCGCCGAGGCATCCAGTACTTTACTGACTATGCTGCGGAGCAGCAACAGCAGCATGACCAGGACATCGCCTGGATTGGAGCCCACTTTCAGGCCTTTCACCATTACTTCGACCCTCCACCGCCACCTCCTCCTTCCGATTAGGATCAGCCACAGTTTTAGTTTTTTGTTGTGTAGTTGTTCTATTTATGTTTTATTTCCGTGTTCTATTTTTCCTCCTCCTTTTTGTGATGTCAAAAGGGGGAGTCAGTTGTAGTCATGTCTATTTCTATTTTATGAGTCATGTTTCCTGTATTGTTTTAGTTGTTAAATAAAAATTTGAAAAAATGTTTGTGTTTTGATCTCCTAATTTACTTTTATTTTCAAACTACTTTACAAATGTTTGCCATCATAAAAAAGGGGGAGATTATTGCAAATCTGGTTTTGATGATGACAAACATGTTTCCAGTGTGTTTTGTTTGGCTAATCTGTTTCAGGCACAAAAGACCACGAGCCACTCAAGCCAACTCAAGATCGGGTCCAAGTGTGTCAAATGTATGATTTTTCCTTTTATTGAGTCAATTGTAACGTAATTGATTCCCTAGCAAAGTAACCTTGCACACACACACTCAGGGGGAGAGCTTGAGTGAATTAGAGTTTCTGTTCATTTTTTGTTCAGATCATCCTGGACGATTTTCACATCATCCTAGACGATCCAGCCAAAATAGAAACCCTAATTAGGGTGACTAAGTTAAGAGGGTCTGATTAAGCAGATCGTCCTGGACGATCTCCTGATCGTACGGGACGATATGCCCAAATCAGAAATTCTCAGCTGCCAGATCAAGTTTGGCAAGTTCTTATTTTTAGATACTTGGTCTGATCGTCTCGGACGATATGTGTATCTGCCCGGACGATTCAGTACAATCATGCCTAATTTAATCTGGTAATTAAGGAAAGCAATTTATTTTTGGTTGATACGATCATATCATCCTGGATGATCGCAGGATCATCCCGGATGATCTTGATCGTTTAGTGCATTTAAGCTGTACGTCCAGAACTATGTACAGGACGATTTGGGGCCTTTTTAAACTAATCGTCCAGGATGATGTCCCCATCGTACTGAACGATGAAGCCCTTTTTTGGTCGTCCAGCACAGATTTCTCTGGACGACCCAAACTGTCTTCTGGATGATTTTCCTCGATTTGCACTAATCGTCCCGGACGATCGCAGGATCGTACGGGACGATATGAACAATTTTTTCTTCTGATCGTCCAGAAGAGCCAGATCGTCCAGGCTGAAACAGCTGAATTTGAACTGATCGTACAGGATGATCTTGGCCGACCAGTTGAGATTTAGGGCAAATTTTAAGCCCTCCTATAAAAGAATTTTTTCTAAAAACTAGAAATATCTTTTACTGCCTTCCTTCCCTGAAAAACCCTAGAGAGAGAGAGAGAGTTGGGAGAGAGAGAGAAGATCTTGTGAGGGGGAGTTAGTGAGGGATTCACTAAGGTTGCTCCAAGCACTGATTAGAGTCATCTTCTCCGCTCGTCGTCTTTCGTCTAGTCGGTGTTCATCGTGGGAGGATCGTTCGCAAGAAGATCCGGGTTCTCTGCCCGCTTCAGGTGGAAGCAAAAGGAGTTCGAAGGTTCTCTGCCTGCTTCAGGAGGAAGCGAAAGGAGCTCGGGTTCTCTGCCTCACCGTGTGGTGAAAAGGAGGTGTTTGTATAGGCTTCTCCGCCTTGCTGTAGGAGCAAAAGGAGAGACACTTTTTGTTTAGTGCAATACCCGGAGGGGAGGCTCCAGGGAGTGGACGTAGGTCAAGTTGACCGAACCACTATAAAATTTGATTTGCTTTTCTGATTCAGTTCTGCACTTTATTTTCCTGATATTAACTGCTTGGAAGAATATCTATGGTTGATCTTTTCATTCTTGTTTATCTGTTTCTGCTGCTACGTATCGAAAAGATTTTCATTGTTATCGTGAAATTTTTAAATAACCGATTCACCCCCCCTCTTGGTTAGCCTCGGGACTAGTTCACTAGGGCTTAACATCCCTATCGAACTTTCATATGCCTCAATCTAAAAATTTAGTATCCAGCATAAGGATACTATAGCATATCACCCCTAAATTAATGGCCAGGTTAAAATTAGCAATAAGGAAACAAAGAGAATTTTAGAAAAGAATGTAAGCTCAAATAAGAAAGATTGGGTAGTAAAATTGGATGATGCATTATGTGCTTACATGATTGTATTCAAGACATCCATTAGAATTTCTCCCTATTAATTATTTTTATGAAAAGTCTGTCATCTTTCTTTGGAGTTAGAGTATAAAGAATTTTGGGCTATAAAAGAATTGAACTACAATCATAATGAGTCAAAAGAAAAGAGATTTATTCTGTTAAATGAGTTGGAAGAGTTTAGGAGTGAAGCTTTTAAAAAGGCTAGGATATATAAATAACAAATTAAAAAATGGCATGATCCAAAGCCTCCTAGAAAAGAATTTAACCCTGGACTAGCGGTGCTTCTATTTAATTCAAGATTAAAATTTTTTCAAGGAAGACTAAAGTTCAGGTGGTCTAGACCATTTATTGTTGTTATTGTGTTTCCTTATGAAGCTATAGAGATTAAGAATAGCAAGACCACCCAAATCTTTAATGTTAATGGCCAAAGGTTGAAAATCTATTTAGTAGGGGGCATAGACTGTTTGAAGAATACTATTAGCTTTGCTTACCCTAATTAAGAGTTTGGCATAGTTTGGCTATAGACTATAAACTTAGCATTTCATGGTAGGTGACCCAATTCTGTTGTGTGATTGATGTGTTTTCTTTAGGGTTATCTTAGATTTGTGTGACATTTGATTATGTATGATTATTGTATTCTTAGCAAGTATAGCTATGGTGTATGAATGATTTTTTTCTTAGAGTTGAAAATGTGTGTGTAAATTTATCACTAAGCACTGTAGCATCCAGTAAACTCAGCACCTAGGTACCCTTCACTCTAAGAAAAATTGATATAAACCTAGCACCATAGCACTGTGGAACCATAATGATGCAACATCTATTATTTTTCCATAATGCTAAAGTGTTATTAGTTTTATTTTGGAAGATACAAAGAAATTGAAATTATAATTTCTTTGAAAAAATTTGAAATTATATAGACTCTTAAATATATTTTAGTTTTACAATTGAACTCATCATTATAAATGCATATCATCTTGGAATGTAACAATATCATTCCCTAATAGGCTCAGATTATGAAACTATAAGTCTTATCCCAACTACCATAATAAAATTTAGGATGACTTACATATGATTCCAAAGAATTAACAAGACATTCAATTATTCATTTGATTATGGTAGTTAAGATGCTTTATCACTGGTTATCGTAGTTAGATCATTGTACTGAACTACATATAACCCCATAGGGTCAAAATGGCATTCACATATATATATTTAACTACAATAATCCTGATATGCATACCATTAATTTCATACTCAAGCATATTGATGGTAAGCAATATATTTCTTTAAAAAGGGGAGTACATCAACCACCATCAATCGTTTGAATATGATGATAATGATCATTATTTATTTTCTTAATTTTTTTAAAGAGAATAATTCATTTTTAAATTAATATGGGGTCTTAAATCTCCTATGAAGGTAAGCCTTCATAGTTAATTACATCGTAGAAAGTTTGAACTTCCTACGAATACTCTCGATTAAAATAATAGTAGAAATTTTATTTAGAAATTTCAAGGAGAGATACGAAAGAAGTGAGGTTGGAATTTCACTAGGGATTAGATCAAATGTTGAACACTTATTTTTGGAGGATAATGGAGGAATGGTAGCAGGTGTCTTGGGATTCTAAAATAATTTAGAAACACCCCTATCTAGTCTATGTGTTTCGCTTTATATTTTGATTTAAAGAAAATTTTAATTTGAATTGGAAATTTATTAAAATATTTGGATTATATTCCCAAAATTGGGGACATATGATTTTGGGTCCCCCCCAGATCCTAAATCTAAGTTGGGCACTAAACCAAAGTGGTGTTGCAACTTGAGCTCACGAGTTTATATTTTTGATGATAACAAATATTATGGCTCACATCTTTATGTCTCCTAATATTTTTATTCTATACTTATTTGTGTGTATATTAATATTTCAGGAACACCATGCAACATCCAACAAAGATTCAAGGTTCAAGATTGGGTAGAATAGATTATGCTGTAAAGATCTTCATAATATTCATTGAGGTATTTTTGGTTTCTTGAGTCAAGTCCTGCAAGGGTGTATGCTAGCTTGGTGACATTGCATATGCGCTCAGGGGGAGTGAGATTGAGTCAAAACTAGAAGTTTAATTTTTAAACTAATCGTATTGAAAGATTTCTATCATCCAGGATGATCAGCTCTTTGAACTAATCATACTAGATGATTTATATCATTCATGATGATCCTTTATGATCTTCAAAAATAGTCGCCAAACATAATTAAGGCAAGGATTTAGGATTCAAATTTTATTCTAATCATCCTGAATAATCTAGATCATCCTAGATGATCTATAAAAATTATGCCTAAATTAATCCTGGGTAGTCAATTAAATCTGCTTAATTTGATATTCTGATCATACTGGATAATTACAGAATCATCCTGAATGATCCTAGAATCATCCTGCACGATCAGTACAAATTTGAACTAATCATCCAGGACTATCCAGATATCATCCAGGACTATCAGGTCAAATTTTATACATCATCCTGGACAATTCTGCAATTATACTGGATGATATTTGGTGATAAAATTAAGTTTTTAAGATTTTTTAAAGCCCTCTATTTAAGCACATTATACTGGATGATCCAACAATCGTTCTACGCGATCTTTTCCACCAGAATTGAGTTTCAAGGGTTTTTGAAACCCTCTATTTAAGCATTCTCATGGCACTTGGTAAGAGTCTTTGACAGCTATTGAGGCTTCATTTTTCTAGAGAAAACTTGAAGAGAGAGCCTTGAAAGGGAGAGATGAAAGGGTGGAGTTTGAGAGAGGGAGAAGATCCTTGGAGGGGATTTCAAGGGAGTGTGGAGGAGGTTTCACACGGTTGCTCTAGAAGGCTTGCACCTTAGTACCATCATATTCAAGGTTTATCTTGAGGGAAGTTTTGGGAAGAAGAAGATATCTTTGGTGTTAAAGAACCAGGTTCTCTTCCTTCATTAGAAGAGTAAAAAAGAATTCCAGATTCTCTGACTCACCATGAGGGTGAAAAGAATTTCAGGTTCTCTATCGCATCGGGGGAGGTGGAAGAGATTTTGTAAGGGCTTCTCCGCCTAGCAGTGGGGGCTAAAGGAGAGTCACTAATGGTTTAGTACAATACCTAAAATGGGAGGTTCTGGGGAGTGGACGTAAGTTATCTTGGACCGAACCACTATAAATTCTGGTGTGTTCTTTCTAATTATTTTTAGCTCTTTATTTTTTCTATGATTAAATGCTTGGGTGAAATCTTTGATTTATCTTTTTATTATTGATTTAATTCATTTCTGCTATAAGATATAAAAAGATTTTTCTTTTGGTTAAAGAAGTTTTTAAATATCCAATTCACCCCCCTCTTGGTTAGCCTTAAGACTAGTTCTTTAGGGTTTAATACCCCTCATGAGCTTTCAAGTGATATCAAAGTGGGATTCATAAATTAAGTTTTAGAAAACTTTTGAAAAATATCCATGGCTAATTTTGGAAATCGTAATATTATGAAAGGATATTCAATCACCCGACCACCTTTATTTGAAAATATTACTTTTCGTTTTTGGAAAATCCATATGTCTACTTTCGTGAAATCAATAGATTATCACATGTGGATATTAATTCAGGAAGGATACTCTGCACCTTCTCATTTTGTAAATGGCATCAAAATTGATATTCCTTTTTTTGAATGGAGTAGAGAAGAAAAAAATAATGCTCAATTAAATTCTAAATGTTTGAACTATTTTTTTTGTCCCTTAAATTATGATGATTGTATGAGTATCTCAACATGTACTATTGGCAAGGAAATTTGGGATAAACTGAGTACTATATATAAAGGTAATAGTGAAGTCAAGCAATCTAAGTTGAATATTCTAATGCATGATTATGAACTTTTTTGCATGAAACCTTATGAGATGATTTTAGATATGTATACTAGGTTTACTCAAATTATGACATTATTACATGCTTTAGATAAAGAATTTTCAAATTTTAAAAAGGTCAATAAAATTCTATGTTGTCTACTTAATAAATTTGATGCCAAAGTTGTAGCTATTTGTGAATCAAAAAATTTGAATGAATATTCTATTGATAATCTAATTGGCTCACTCATGGCTAACGAGCAAACTGTGAGTCAAAGACTTGTGGATGCAGGTAAATGATAGTACTAAATACTGAAGACATGAATGAAAGTAACTTAGTAGATGAAAGTGAAGAATTAGCATCAGTAACGAGCAAATTTGAAAGTTTACTAAAGCACAAGCATAAGCATCAACAAAGTGGAACAAAGATAAAAATGATAAGAATGTTAAGATTTCTTTTGACATTATTTTCTTTGGATGTAGGAAACCTGGACATATGAAAATCAATGCCCTAATTTAAAAACTCTTCGTGCAAAGGAAAAGGGCAAAGCTAAGCAAATCTTAAAAAGGGTAAATAATGAAAAACAAAAAATCTCCTAGGCAGACCTAGCTTCTGAATCATCACAATAGGAGCAAAATGATGTTTAAATTCTTCTTTATGTGCTTATTTATTTTTGTTATTTCTATCTGCGTGTATGTTTTTTTGCTGTATTTTTATTTATTTTCTATATTTTTTTTGTATTTTATTTCTCCTTTTATTTTTATATTTTTCTTTGGTCTCCATATTATTTGTGTAGTTTCTCTGATCAACACACACACATCACATTTTGTTTCATATATGCTTTAGAAAATATTTTTTCAAAGATCATTTTTTCTAAAAATGAAAAATTTACCTCCTATTTTCTTGAAATTTTATGTAAGTTATGGTTGACTTCTCTAAAATCAGTTAAAGGAAGGAAACTTATGATTTTGTCTCTCTATCTCATTTCTTTAATGAGGCTATGTCACTTTTGATTCAAAATCTTCATCAAATTATAAATTGGATTTTGAAATTTAACTTTTTTCATCTCCCTACATTTTTTCTATCTCATAGGGATCTTTTGCAAGTTGTTGAATCCACTTCATTATTTTCCTAATCAAGCTTTTCATTTTTTCACTAGATTGGATTTGCTTTAGTCTTTAAAATTGTAGAAAGGAAGCATGTTTGTAAAATGAAAAGAGGCACAAAATGAGCTAAAAGCTTAAAAGATGTGCAATATCGCTAAAATAAAAAGATATATAAAGTGTATTAAAAATCAAAAGATGCGCAATATCGCCAAAATAAAAAGATTCACAAAGTGTATTAAAAATTAAAAGATGCACAAAGTGTGCCAAAAACTAAATAAAGAGGCCCAAAATGAGCCCACAATGAGTTAGTTTGTCTTTCTTGTATCTCTTAAATCTAAAAAAAACCTTATATCTATTGATATTTTTGATACTTGAGTTTGAAAATCATAACTTTTAATTTACCTTTTTGTATTAATCTTCTAATAGATATATCTCAAGGAAGGTGTTTTGAAAAGATTATTGTTTCCTTCTCTAATTTGTTCCGTGATTTAGATGTTTGCTTAAAAAAAGTTTTGTTAGCCTTTAAGGAACCTGAGCTTGGATTAATCTCTAACCTTTTTGGGTTATGTATGGTCAATACATGCCTTATTAAACTTTTGAATAAAATCAAGAGGTAACTTTCTCATTCCAAGAAAATTTTTGATATTTCAAACTGATTCTTCTAAAACATCACCTTCACCAGATCAGGGACCGTTTGATCTTTTAGTCTATTTTTTCTATTTTGTTTTTCTACACTCCTCTTCTTTTTTATAATGTCAAAAGGAGATAATGTATTGTTATATTTTTGCTATATTTTAATGTACTATTATTTTTTGTTGTATTTATTTAGTTTATTTTTTTATCTAATTATTTATTTTGTTTTAAAAATAAAAATTAAAAAAAATTATGTTTTCCCCTATTTTTAAAAATCTTTATCTTAGTAAGGAGGAGATTATGAGAAAATACTTTTGATTTAAAAATTTAACCAGTAATGTTTACCATCATCAAAAAGGGAGAGATTTTTACGACTCGAGCTCACGAGTTTATGTTTTTGATGATAACAAACATTATGGCTCACATCTGTATGTCTCCTAGTATTTTTAATATATACTTGTTTGTGTGTATACTAACATTTCAGGAACACCATGCAACATCCAACGAAGATTTAAGGCTCAAGATTTGGTAGAATAGGTTATGTTATAATGATCTTTGTAACATTCATTGAAGTATTTTTGATTTCTTGAGTCAAGTCCTATAAGGGTGTATGCTAGCTTGGTGACCATGCACACACACACTTAGGGGGAGTGAGATTGAGTAAAAAACTAGAAGTTTAATTTTTAAACTAATCATATTGGATGATTTCTATCATCCAAGATGATCAGCTCTTTGAACTAATCATACTGAATGATTTATATCATCTAGGACGATCCTTTATGATCTTGAAAAATAGCTGCCAATGATAATTTAGGCAAGGATTTAAGATTTAAATTATGTTCTAATCATCTTGGATAATCTAGATCATCCTAAATGATCTAGAAAAATCATACCTAAACTAATTTTGGGATTAGTTAATCAAATCTACTTAATTTGATATTCTGATCGTACTAAATGTTCATAGAATATTTTTGGACAATCCTATAATCATCTTGGATGATCTGTACAAATTCAAACTGATCGTCCTGGACTATCTAGATATCATTTAGGACTATCAGCTCAAATTCTACACATCATCCTAGATGAACCTGCGATTGTACTGGATGATATTTGGCGACAAAATTAAATTTTTAAGGTTTTCTTAAGCCTTCTATTTAAGCACATCGTACTGGATGATCCTGCGATCATCCTGGATGATCCTGCGATCATCCTGGATGATCTTTGCTTCTAGAATTGAGTTTCTAGGATTTTTGAAGCCCTCTATTTAAGATTTCTCAAAGCACTTGGTAAGTGTCTTTGGCAACCATTGAGGCTTCATTTTTTTAGAGAAAACTTGAAGAGAGAGCCTTAAAAGGGAGAGAGGAAAGGGTGGAGTTTGAGAGAGGGATAAGATCCTTGGATGGGATTTTAAGGGAGTGTGGAGGGGGGTTCACATGGTTGCTCTGGCAAGCTTGCACCTTAATACCATCGGATTCAAGATTTGTCTTAAGGGAGGTTTTGGGAAGAAGAAGATCTCTTTTGTGTCAAAGGACCAGGTTCTCTACCTTTATTAGGAGAGTGAAAAAGGATTCCAGGTTCTCTGCCTCACTAGGAGGGTGAAAAGGATTTCAGGTTCTCTGTCACATCAGGGGAGGTGGAAGAGATATTGTAAGGGCTTCTTCACCTAGCTGTGGGGCCTAAAGGAGAGTCACTAAAGGTTTAGTGCAATACCTGGAACAGGAGGTTTTGGGAAGTGGACATAGTTCAAGTTGGACCGAACCATTATAAATTTTGGTGTGTTCTTTCTAATTATTTTCTACACTTTATTTTTACTACAATTAACTACTTGGGTGAAATCTCTGATTTATCTATTTATTATTGATTTAATTCATTTTCACTATAAGATATAAAAAGATTTTTCTTTTGATTAAAGAATTTTTTAAATATCTAATTCACCCCCTCTTTTGGTTAGCCTCAGGACTAGTTCTTTAGGGTTTAACATAGATCACAAACTTTCAAGTGGCCTGAACCTAGCTAATGACATGCAAATCTAGATTTATCTCAGTTTGGATTGGGGAGCCAGCTAACCAACTAATGCTTCAAAACCATGAGTCTGATCTTTATGAGAGATGTGTAAAATTGTTATTTAAGTTTTGAGGAATTGGGATTGTTGTCTAGAGAATGTCCTAAGTGGCCCATTTACTCATGTAGGGTGATTATGCTTAAATGTAATTAAAATTTTATTAATTTAATTAGTTTTTGATGCAATGCATGTTGATTAACTTCATATGCATAAATGATAAAAGAAATTTAAAAATTTATCATAGAAAATAGATTTTTTTCCCAGAGATTGTACAACATCCCCTAGACAGAGCTGCACCCTTAATATGCTTGGTGGTTTTTCACAACCCGTAGGCATAGAGATGCTCAATAAGGAAGAAAAGATTCAATATATTTGCATGAGACCCTTCGTGAGCCCAAGATTACTTCTTAGGTTCATTTATTTTTCTATATTAACCTAAATATTTTATTTAATTATGAGTAGAAAAAATTTGTTATTAGAGAGCCTAATGGCATCTAGGCTAAATCAAAACTGGCATGCACGAAATAAACTTAGGAAGATTTACAAAACTCTTAATGCATAAAAGTAAACACAACAATCAAATCACATAATCAAAATATATCAGGTAAGTATAAAGGTCCAGGTCACAAATTCCACTTAATTACAATTTAGGGTCTGTAGAAATTAAACGTGGCCGCGTTCTACTAACAATAATTTGAATTCTAATCCTAAGAATGTTGCAAGTAATTTTAAGATGGGATATTTTTCTTCTGAATTCTTCATTGCTTCATCTTTCTCCCTTCTATGAGCTCCTTGGATTCGTTGGGTCCAAGTTTCCAAATGGAAGGAACTTCTCCCTGAAGCGGTGTTTCTTTTCTCTTTGAATTTTCAAATCATCCTAATTTGAATCCCTAAATGAAAGGAACCCTTCCATAAGGGATTTTCCCTTCTCTATGGACTTCAAATTAGATGGGTAATATACCATTTAAAATTTATTTTCGTAACACTTTGAATTTTAAATTACTTATAAAAAATCAAAAAAGACTAAAATAACCATGATGGATATCCTAAGTAATTTATATTTCAACTTAGTTTTCATAACTATATTTTTATATCATGTGTGTTTTTGATGATTCCAAAATCTTATTGTGTTGATCACTATTTCTCCTAACATATATTTGAAATATTATTTGTGTTATTTGTGTGTACTAATGTTTCAGAGAAATCATACTCCAGACTACTAAATACTTCAAGATAGATTAGATTAGGATTTATTATGATTGAAGTCTGTACTTTTTATTTTTCTAGAGTCTGTGAGAGTGTGATTGAAATTGGGTAACCGTTCACACACACACACTACGGGAGTGAGACAAAACTTGAATTTTTAAAACTAATCATATTGTACGATTCTTGGATCGTACAGGATGATTTATCCTGAGTGTTCCTCCAGAATGGAGTTGATTGAATCACGACTGGAAAATTTTCTAAGTATAGTTCGTACTGTACGAAATGGGTTCATCCCAGATGCTAATCAGAGTATGAAATCAAGTTTGTACAAGGTCATCCTGTATGATCTCGTCAATTTTTGAATAAATCATAATGTACGAAATGGGTACTTCCTGGACGCTGATCAGAGTACAAAATGGGTGCGTACAAGTTCGTCCTGTATGAATTCACCAGAATTTGAACTGATCATACTATACAAAGTGGGTTCATACATAAGCCGATCAGAGTATGAAATATGGTTCGAACATGATCGTACAGATGAAGGGTTCAATTTTGAACTAATCATACTGTACGATATTGGTTCATACAGACGCTGATCAGAGTTTAAAATTAGATTTGTATAGCATCGTACATCACTTTTTGAACTATTTATATGTAGGAAGTATGATCGTACTCTATGATCTAAGTACGTTCAACTTGTAATTTTCAATTTTTTGGATAGTTTTTCTTGTCCTTCATAGTTAAGAGTCCAAAAAATTGACACTTGGTAATCTCTCTGCCCTTGCTTCGAATTTCTCTTGAGTGTACCTTAGGAGTGTGTTTGGGAGAGTGTATTAAGAGTGAAAGGTGAGAGATCTTATGAGAGGGATTTGTGAGGGGATTCACCAAGGTGCCCAATATTGAGGATCTCTTGCTTATTCTTAATAGTTCTTCCCTTCTTCATTGAAGGCTCTTAAGAGAAGATTTTTAAAAGAGATCTGGTACTGTACCATCACCAGGAGGGTGAAAAAGGAAGATGGTACTCTGTCGACACACTGGGAGGGTCTGAAAGGATGTTGGTACTCTACCATCAATTGGAGGGTGAGAAAGGATGGTGGGTTCTTTGCCTTCACTAGGAGGGTGAAAAAAGATGACAGTTCTATGATTCACCGAGTTAGTAAAAGAGAGGTTTTTATAAGGGCTTCTCTGCCTTGCTGTGGGGGCAAAAGGAGAGTCACTAGTGTTTAGTGCAATATCTTGAGAAGGAGTCTCCAGGGAGCGGATGTAAGTCTTATTGGACAGAACCACTATAAAATCTAGTTTCTTCTGTTCTTTACTTTTTACCGCATTTTTATTTTTCGCATTCCTATTATTTTCCATGGTTGAAAAATTATTTTTAGAAAATTTATTATTGTGTTTAAAATAATTAATCAATTTTCAAAATAACCAAGAAGTTTTAAAATTACCAATTCACCCCCCTTCTTGGTTAGCTTTGGGATAATTGCCTTAGGTTTAATAACCTACTAAGAATTTTAGAAGTGATATCAGAGCCTACTTTCAAAAATTAAGGTTTAGATAACTTTTTGAAATGATCATGGCTACTTTTGAAAATTGTAACACACCTGAAGGATATTCGATCACAAGACCCCATTATTTGATAACATCCCTTTCAATTTTTAAAAAATATGTATGTCTACTTTTCTTCAATCACTTGATTATCGCATGTGGATTTCAGTTCACGAAGGATACACTAGCCCCACTAGACTTGTTGATGGCATAAGAATTGAAATGCCTTTTAATGATTGGACAATAGAAGAAAAAGAACTAGCTCAGTTGTATGTTAAATACTTAAATAGTTTTTTTTTTGCAGTAAAATTTAAGGACTATATGCGTGTTTTAACCTATAAATAAAAAACAATATGGGATAGACTTTGTATTACATATGAAGGAACAAATAAGGTGAAATAATCTAGATTGAACATTTTATTACATGATTATGAACTCTTTTTCATGAAATCGAATGAGTCAATCAGTGACATATATATTCATTTTACATAGATAGTCACCTCATTAAATGCTTTAGGTAAGGAACTAATGAATGTAGAAAAAGTAAATAAAATTCTTTATTATTTGCCTACTGCTTATGATGCAAACATAACAGCTATAATAGAATCAAAGACTTAAATGTTTATTCTATTGACAATCTTCTTGGATCACTAATTGCTTACAAGCAAGGAGTGACCCAAAGACAAATTGATGCAGGACACAAGCAGAAGGAGAAAAATATTGCGTTGAACCTGGATGACGCAGAGAGTGATCAATCACAACCTAAGGATGAAGAAGATATTGCTCTCATGATAAGGAAATTCAAAAGTTTCCTAAGAAGGAAGCAAAGGAGACGTCAGCAGTGGAATAAGGGTAAGTTCCACAAAAATGCTAAGGCTTCTAATGATATAATTCATTATGAATGCAGGAAGCCAGGACACATCAAATCTAAGCACCAAAATCTCACAGCTAATCCTTACAAGGAGAAGGTTGAGGAGAAAATGAATGTGAAAAAGGACAAGAAGAGATTGTAGAGAGCATTTTGGGCGGATTCAGTTTCAGATTCCTTAGAAATAGAAGTAGAGGAGGAAGTCACAAACTTGTGTTTAATGGCTGATAAGCTTAATAAGTCAAATCAAGAAGAGGTAGGTGACTTAACCTATTATGAATTATCTGATATTTATGAGAAATTTCATACTATGTATAGGAAACTTAGAAAATAGCATGCTAAGTTAAACATAGAATTTTTAGATTTACAAAAGAGCATGAAATCCTTAGGAACGATCACGTAACAATTAATAGCAACCACATCAGCTTATTGGATGAATTTGATGATTTGAAAAAAAAACATGAACTTTTGAAATCATCACACACTGAACTTGAAAATGATTATAAAGTTTTTTTTGAAGAAGCAGAACATAGAGAAATTGATTTGTGAATGAAAATTTTGATGTCGAAAAATAGAAACTTATATTTAGAATTGAGAATGAAGGCTATTATGGAAAATATACCAACACCTACACTTGAACAATTCTATGAGTCTAAGCAAAAGGATATGAGTTCAACACCTAAGAAAAGATCTTATAATGCACGTAGATTGGTAAACCCTTTTCCTGGAGTGAAATATTTTTCATGTGGAATGATTGGGCATATCTCCCACACATGTACTATTCATCACAGAGCACATCTTGTGTGGAGAGCTAAGGTGCATAAATTATAGTATATCACATGTGCATTTAGTTTATCATTGCTAAGAGGTGAACCCAAACTTGTTTGGGTTCCCAAGTCTAATGTTTGATCTTTCTGTAGAAATGCTCTCATACAAGATCTCGTGAGAGCATTTGGTACCTAGACAGTGGATGTTAGAAGCATATGACTGGAGATACAACTCAATTCATATCGGTAGAAGCCAGGAATGGAGGCAAGGTTACACTGGAAACAATACCACTAGGAAAGTGGCAGGCATAGGTATGATTGGAAATTTGAATAATTTTTTCATTGAAAATGTCTTATTGGTAGAAGGCTTAAAGCACAACTTATTGAGTATTAGTCAGCTATGTTATAAGGGGTATAATGTAAAAAATTTTCACACTAGTTGCATAATAAGCCAAAATAGAATTAATGTTTTACATGAAATAAGGGTAAATAATATGTACATGCTTAATTTGAATTTTATTAAATCTTCTAATGCTTTTTATCTCAAAATAATAATTGATAAATCATGGTTATGGCATAGGAGACTTTGTCACACAAGCATGAAAAATTTAGGAAAAATTACCCAAAAGGAATTGGTTTGAGGAATGCCTAAACTAGACTTTACTAAGGATCACCTGTGTGATGCATGTCAATTAGGAAAATAGGTGAAGTTCTCCTTTCATTCCATTAAGGATCTTAGAACTAACAAACTACTGGAAATCATTCATATGGATCTTTTTGGACCAGTTAGCACAGAAAGTCTAGGAGGTAAAGTGTTTGGATTTTTTATAGTTGATGACTTTTTAAGATTCACTTGGGTCAAATTCTTAGCTCATAAGAGTGAATCAACTGATGAATTTAGAAATTTTTAAACTTGAATTCAAAGAAAGTTAGGGTGTGAAATTTCAATTCAAAGTGTTCATGGATGAGAGTTTGAAAATGAAAATTTTGAAGATTTTTGTAGAGAACAAGGAGTTCATCAATATTTTTCAGCACCTAGAACCCCTCAACAGAATGGAGTTGTTGAATAAAAGAACATTATATTAATAGAAGCCGCTAGAGCCATGTTGGTAGAATACTCACTTCCAAAATATTTTTGGGCTGAAGTGGTTAGAATGGCTTGTTATATTCAGAATAGGGTGAACATTATATCCAAGTTGAACAAAACACCATATGAACTTCTTAAGGATGGAACACCAAATCTTTCACATTTGCATGTTTTTGGGTGCATGGTGTTCATTCATAATAATGGTAAAACTCCTTTAAAAAAATTTGATCCAAAATTTAATGAAAGAATTTTTCTTGGATATTCTAGAGTTAGAAAATCTTATAGAGTTTCTAATAAGAAAGCTTTGGTAGTTGAGGAGACCACACATATAGTTTTTAATGAATTTGGCATTTCAAAAGAGCCAAGGTTGGAAGAAGATCATATTGAAAATATCTCCCAAGAAATTAAAAAGACCAAGTTGAAAGAAAATGTTGAGATGGAAAATCCTTTGCCTAAAGAATGGAAATTTTCTAAGATTCATCCTAAGAAATTAATTTTAGGTGAACCTAGTGAGGGTGTTAGGACTAGGCATGGACTTAGCAAAGAAGTAAATCATTCTGCTTTTATATCGATGGTTAAACCCACTAGTATAAATCAAGCACTTTCAGATGAATTTTGAATTTGTCCATGCAAAAAGAATTGAATCAATTTGCAAGAAATAAAGTTTGGGAGTTGATTTAAAGGCTTAAGGATCAAAGTGTTGTTGGAACTAAGTGGGTGTTCAAAAATAAAATGAATGATTCAGGAGTTGTGACTAAAAATAAGGCTAGATTGGTAGCCAAGGGGTATAATCAAATAGAAGGAATTAATTTTGAAGAAACTTTTGCCCCTGTAGCCAGACTTGAAGTAACTAAGGTTTTGATAGCCTTTGCCTATTTTAAAGGTTTTAAATTATATCAAATAGATGTTAAAAGTACCTTTCTGAATGGGGTGATATAAGAGGATGTTTATGTTAAGTAATCTCCTGGTTTTAAGAATTCTAAATTTCCTAATCATATTTTTAAATTGAAAAAAGTATTGTATGGACTAAAATAGGCACCTAGGGCTTGGTATGAGAGGTTAAGCACTTTCCTATTAGAGAGATCATTTATTAAAGGAAGTGTGGACACCACTCTACTTTTGAAAAGGATAGAAGAAGATATACTCATTGTTCAAATATATGTTGATGACATTTTGTTTGGATCTACTAATAAAAATCTCCATGATGAATTTTTGAAAATAATAAGTAGTGAATTTGAAATGAGTTTGATGGGAGACTTGAGTTATTTCTTGGTTTTAGCATAAAGCGAAGTGAGGAAGTAACATTTCTTAGCCAGTCAAAGTATGTTAAGGACATCCTCAAAAAGTATAAAATAGATGATGCTAAACTACTAACTACACTAATGAGTTCCTCAGTGCAGTTAGATAAGGACCCTAAGGGAAAATCTACTGATCAAAAGAAATTTAGAGGGATAATTGGATCATTACTTTATTTAACCTCTAGTAAACCCGATATCATGTTTAGTATATATTTTTGTATTATATTTTAATCTGATCCAAAGAAATCACATTTGAAAGCAGTTAAAAGAATACTGAGATATCTTTTAGGAACTTAAAATTTAAGGATTTGGTATCCTAAGCACAGCTCTTTTTTTGAAATCATTGGATATTCTGATTCAGATTTTATAGGATACTAAATAGATCAGAAAAGTACTTTTGGAACTTATTAATTCATTAAAAATTCTCTAGTTTCTTGGTCCAATAGAAAATAGAATTCAGTAGCCCTTTCTACTGCTGAAGTAGAATACATTGCCTTAGGTAGTTGTGTGGCATATGTTCTTTGGTTAAAATATTAATTGATTGACTTAGGATTTTCTATTGGCACAATTCTAATTTTCTAAGATAATACTAGTGTCATTCGCATTTCAAAGAATCCTATTCAACATTATAGAACCAAGTATATAGACATAAGGCATCACTTCATTAGAGCATGTAGCTAAGGGAGAATTTGAATTGTATCACATTACTATTGAAAATCAACTTACAGATATTTTCACAAAACTACTAGTTTTTTACACATTTAGCATTTTAAGAACAAGGCTAGGTGTGATTGATCCTAATGCTTAATTTGAAATTCTGCAAACTTGACTTATTGTGTGACCATGTGTTTGTTTATTTTCAGCGTATGTTTAGATAATTTGTATGGTTTTGTTTTGTTTTTTTTGTTTTTATTTGCATTCTTTTTAGTGTTTTATCATTGGTATTATTTTTGAAAAGTTTGCATGACATTGGTTTTTAAAATGATTGATTTTGAAAAGTTTTTCAGTTTATTATGTTTTATTTTAAGTGTTATTTTCATACTGTATAAAATTATTTCGTACTATACAAATTCTATAGCTTGTACATGATAGTTTTCTGAGTTGTGGTGATGAAACTTAGTTTTTCATAGGGTTTCATACTGTACGATGATGTCATCATACTGTACGATATGTGCAGTTTCATCTGTATGATCGAGAACTGGTTTTTAAAAAGTTAATTTATCTTCAACAGATCATACGTACGAAATTCCATTTTGCCTGTATGATCTAGTTGCTAGTTTCTCATGTGGACAAACCTAACCATTGTAGAATAATCATTAATATTCTGATCATCCCGGATGAACACCTATTCGTCTGTATAATCATCTGGTTAAAAAGCATGTATGAAATGACTCCTTGGGAATGGAAGTTTATGAAAAGTCATTTAATTTTTGGCCAAATTTGTATGAAATATTTTTCGTCCTGTATGATTTATGGATCATACATACGATAAAAATTTTGTATTGTGTGATAGGTCATTTTTCTTTAAATAGAAGGGTCTTTAGATAAGATTTCCATCACTTTTTCATTCATTCTAAACCTTCTAGAGCCCATATCCTAGGAATGGCAAGTAGTAGCAAACGACCTCGAACTTCAGGGACTCATCTTCCTGATCTCGTAGGGACGATGACTTTCTTCCCAAAGAAAATGAGGATGCCTTCTATAAGTATACTGCTGTGAAAATTACCCCTTCCCGTCTCCTCATTCAAAATGATATTCATTTCTCTGTCATGCCCCTATTCGCCTCTACTCAATTTTCATTTTTCCTGACTCTCATTTATGCCTACCATAAATAAACATTTCAAATTTTTCTGTCCAATATGAAAGTAAATCAAGACCATACTAAGATCACTTCTTATGTATTCAAGCAACGAGTAGAAATTACTAAGGAGGACTTAGGCACCTTCCTCTATCTAAGAACCCAAGGGATTAAGGCACACACATTAACTTCTAAGGCAGACTATGACTGGTCTGATGTAAATCAGGTTCTTAGAGGAGTAGCCCAAGTGAGTCATTTACCACGTGTTTACACTCTCAATCAAAATGCCTTCATTATCCAGCACATTTTGAGAACTTCAATTATTTCAGAATCTGGTGACCGTATAAACATGACTCCTCTTCTGTCCACAGTAACTTATTTGATCATGTTTGAACAACCTTTAGATGAAGCCCAATTGATCATGGATTACATTTATAACCTTTCTAATATTGGACTTCCTCATAATAAGAGAAAGAAAAATGTGGCTTTAGGATATTTAGTTACCTATATCTTAAAAAAGAAGTACAATATTATCCATCATGATACTCCCACTAAACTTCCTGTTTACTTTACTGATGCCTCTTTTCGGGCACTCTTTGGGTGGGGTCAAAGCTCTGAGGGAGATGATTCTGAAGAAGAAGGGGGAGCTTCTGCACCTACACCTGGACCTGACCAAAATTTCCACCAAGAAATGGTCCAGCACTTCGACATAATGGAAATTCAATTTGATTAATGCTTTGATCAAATTGAGAATCAACTGAATATGCAGGATGCTTGATATAATGAATACATGGGATGGATTCATGGGCAGTTTGATTTGGTGAACATGAATGTAGCTAAAATCAGTAGTTACTTTTCAATGTTCAATCCACCACCTCCTCTAAATCAGGGCCCTTCAAATTATTAGTTGTCCTCCTGTCCTTCTGCTATTATTGATGATGGTTTTATGGGTTTGTTATTGTGATGTTTTGTCTTGTGATTTTAGTGAATCTATTATGTTGGTGTATTTCAGATGTTGTGAATCTATTATGTTGGTGTATTTCAGATGTTGATCATGTATGTGATATGGTATGGAAAATTAGTTGTATGGGTTTATGGATGAAATGATATAATGGATGTTTTTGTTAGCATGCATTGAATTTCACTACTTGAAGTGTTTATTTTTCTTTAGAAAAATCAATTGTAGTTGATATTTGAATAGAAATTTTTAATTATTTGTTTTACAAATTAATTTCCTTGTAAAAATTTAATCTTTCAAAAAAAAAAATTAAATTATGACTAGATGTAGATTAGAAGATCAATTTCATTTTCATATAGACAAGTATTATTAAGATATATTTGTTGTAAATTAGATGTCTTATGTATTTTATTTTCTTTTTTAATGTGTTTATTTTTGTTATTTTTAACATTTGAATTGAGATTATTAACATTGGAAAGATCGAAAAAGTAAGAAAAAATTACACAAAGCGTGTAGAAATGAAAACAAAATGTGGAATGGTTTGCAAAGTGAAAAGAGGCACAAAATTAGCCCAAATAAAAAGATGCATAAAGTATGCCACAAAAAAATTGAAAAGATGCGCAATGTCGCCAATTGAAAATATTCGTATCTTTCTTTCCATTATCATTCTATCTCTAATAGAAATCCAAATAATGGACAATCATCTTCACTATTGAATTAGAAATTAAATAATATTTATTTTATCATTTTTACAATAATCTTTTTTACTTAAACTTGTCTAGCAAGAATGGTGAATCTGATTGACTTTTTTTTATCCTATTTAATTTGAATTTTTTTATTTAGCAATTGGATTAGTTTAAAATTTTCTTCTTCATCAACTACTTTGATTTCTCTCTAGAAATTTTTTCCATTTCAAGATGTACTTCCCTTTTTGTTGTTGTCAAAAGGGGGAGTCATAATATATTATTTGATGTGTGTATGTACTGTGAATCTGTGAATTTGTATATGTTTTGTGTTTTGTTCGTGTTCAAGTATTGTTTAGTTTGAGTCATTTTTGTTGGTTTTTTTTTTTTGGTGTTTTGTTTTTGTTTAGGGTTGTTTTTTATTTTAGTAGTTGTTATTCCTTTTTAACTTTTAAGTTTGTGATTTTTGCTCTTAATGAGAACCCCTTGTTTTAAATTGGTCATTCATTTAGGGGGAGCTAAGGAGAAAATTCGCTTTGATTGTAAACTCAAATAATAATTGTTTTTTCATCATCAAAAAGGGGGAGATTATTATAACTTAGTTTTCATAACTATATTTTTATATCATGTGTGTTTTTGATGATTCCAAAATCTTATTGTGTTGATCACTGTTTCTCCTAACATATATTGGAAATATTATTTGTGTTGTTTGTGTGTATTAACATTTTAAGGAAATCATACTCCAGATTGCTAAAGATATCAAGATAGATTAGATTAGGGTTTATTATAATTGAAGTCTGTACATTTTATTTTTCTTGAGTCTGAGAGAGTGTGATTGTAATTGGGTAATCGAGCACACACACAGTGGGGGAGTGAGAAAAAACTTAAAATTTTAAAACTAATCATACCGTATGATTCATGGATCATATGGGATGATTTGTCCTAAGTGTTCCTCCAAAACGGAGTTGATTGAATCACAATTGGAAAATTTTGTAAGTACAATTCATATATACAAAATGGGTTTGTCCTGGACGCTAATCACAGTACAAAATCAGGTTCATACCAGATCATCCCGTACGATCTCATCAATTTTTGAACATATCATACTATACAGAATGGGTTCATCTTGGACAGCGACAAGAGTATGAAATGGGTGCTTACAAGTTCATCCTGTACGAATTCACCAGAATTTGAACTGATCGTACAATATAAAGTGGGTTCATATATACGCCAATCCGAGTATGAAATATGGTTCGTACATGATCGTACAGATGAAGGGTTCAATTTTGAACTGATCGTATTGTATGATATTGGTTCGTATAGATGCTGATCAGAGTATAAAATTAGATTCATACAACATCGTACATCACTTTTTAAACTATTCGTACATATGAAGTATGATCATACTATACGATCCAAGTACGTTCATCTTGTAATTTTTATTTTTATAGATAATTTTTCTTGTCCTTCATATTTAAGAGTCCAAAAAATTGACACTTGGTATTCTCTCTGACCTTGCTTCGAATTTCTCTTGAGTGCCTTAGGAGTGTATTTGGGAGAGTGTTTTGAATGTGAAAAGTGAGAGATCTTGTGAGAGGGATTTGTGAGGGGATTCACAAAGGTGCCCAATAGTGAGGATCTCTTACTTGTTCTTCATAGTTCTTCCCTACTTCCTTGAAGGCTCTTAAGAGATGATTTTCATAGAGATCTGGTACTCTACCATCACCAGGAGGGTGAGAAAGGAAGGTGGCACTCTGCCCACACCGAGAGGGTATGAAAGGACATTAGTACTCTGCCATCACCAGGAGGGTGAGAAAGGACAGTGGGTTCTCGGCCTTCACTGGGAGGGTGAAAAAGGATGATGATTCTCTGTCACATTGGGTTGATGGAAGAGAGGTTTTAGTAAGGGCTTCTCTGCCTTACTGTGGGGCCTAAAGTAAAGTGACTAGTGTTTAGTGCAATGCCTGGAGAAGGAGTCTTCCAGGAGTGGATGTAGGTCTTATTAGACCGAACCACTATAAAATCTAGTGTCTTCTGTTCTTTACTTTTTATTGCATTTTTATTTTTTGTATTTCCTTTTATATTTTGTGGTTGAAAATTTATTTTTTTTTAATTATTATTTTGTTTAAAATATTTAATCAATTTTCAAAATAACCAAGAAGTTTTAAATATACTATTCACCCCCGTCTTGGTTAGCTTTGGGATAATTGCCTTAGGTTTAACAACCTACTCAAAATTTTATAATTTATATATATAATCATTAATAATCTCAAGCAGTTATCTCATCGCTCGAATCAACGAATATTCACACTCACTATAGGAAAACAATGAAATACCGGCGGACTTTCCGGCGGAAATATTTACGCCGGAATCAACGACGGCATTTCCGGCGGATTGAACCGCCGGTAAGTTTATGGCGTATTTTCTGGCGGAAATACAGTCGGCAAGTTTTTGGTGGCTAAACCGCTGGAAGTTTGATGATTTTTTCAATATACCGACGCATATTCCACCGGTAATATCCGACGGATATTCCGGTGGATTTACCGCCGGTTAATTAAAACCCGACGAAGTATTACCGGCAGATAATCCACCGGTAATACTTCCGGTGTATTTTCTGTCAGAAAATACGCCGGTAATCTCAATATATCGACCCCGTGCCCTCGACTTCAGCTCATTCTGTTTTGGTCTCCGCTACCGACGACGCGCACCAGCCCTCGAGCTCCGTCGACGACGTCCCTCCCTCCCTCGATCGAGCTCGTTCGACGACGACCTTGCCCTCAAATTCCATCGACGACCTCCCTCCCTCGCTCGCTAGGTGCCTCGCTCGGTCACTCACGTGAGATCCTCCGTCGACTACGCATGGCCGTGGCTTTGTAGGTAACTTTCTCCCTTTTGCACGCTCCATTTCTTCCTGCCAGTTCGCCCTAATTTTACAAAATTTTATGCTTGGACGCAGTTACACTTCCCTCCATTGACATTGGTCACGCACGCCAGGAGCTCGATCGGTTGCTGTTTAGGTAACTTTCTCCTTTTCGCATTTCTTTTTTTTTTGTTAGCTAGGTTTAGTCATGGATGTTCTCACTAGACATTTGCAAGATGATGTACATTGGTGTATGCTTTTTGTTGATGATATTCTTCTTGTTGATAAGACTACAGAGGGAGTTGAAGGTAAACTTGATTTATGTAGGCCAACCTTAGAGTCTAAAACCTTTCATTTAAGTAAATGTGATGCACAAGATTGTGCGAATTATAGAGGAACTAAGTTAATGTGTCATACTCTAAAACTGTGAGAGTGAGTTATGAAGCGTAGGTTGTGGTGTGATGCTAATGTTTCTCAAAATTAATTTGGATTCATGCAAGATAGGTCTACCTTAGAGTCTAAAGGTTTTCGCATGAGTAGATCTAAAATAGAATATATGGAGTGTAATTTTAGTCGTAATAGAGCTAGTGAGTGGATTGTCACATTGGATGATCAAGTCATTAATAAGAATACACATTTTAGATATCTTTATATACAGCAGCAGCAGATAGCTGCCCTCACAGCTGAGCTAGAACAGGTACGGAAAGCCCAAGCTAATTGGCAGATGCAAATGCAGCAGCAGCAGATGCAGATACAGCAGCAGCAAGCTCAAATGTTAGAAGAAATGAGAAAGATGAGGGAGCAGATGAGTAGTGGTAGAAGTACAGTTGATGATGAAACTGAATCAGAGTAGACATTATTAATCTATTTAACTGATGTAGACATATGTTTTTATGTGTTTTTTGGACAAATTTATCTATTTGCTGTTTGAACATGTTTAGTTATTCATTTATGACACTTTCCTTATCTCGTTGATGCTCTTCTGGTTTGTGTAATTGTTGGTTTTGTGGAATATATATGTTGTTGCAATTTTTTGTATGCAAGTTTAAATGTGGAAATCACTTTTCAAAGTAAGGAAGGTTTTTTTTTTCTGCTACAGTTTTCCGGCGAATTATCCGCCGGTAACCTTGACGAAAATTTGATATGATTAAATTTTTGGCAGCATATGCGACGGAACTACCGACGGATATTTTGACAGTAATATCCGATCGTAATACTAGACATCACTTTTTATTGCGACGGAATATCCGCCGGATGTTCTGGCCGAAAATTTCCGCCGGTATTTCTGGCGGTTATTACGCCGGAACACTGCCACGGAAAAGGTGTCACTTTGTCAAATATATTTGCCGGTTATCCGCCGGAACATCCGCCGGAAATGTTTCCGACAGAAATAATTTGACGGAATGTTTTTTCCAACGTGCGTTTTACCGTCGGAGTAGTTTCCGCCAGAAACCGATAATTTCCGTCGCATTGTTTACTTTACTGGCAGATTTTGTCCACCTGTAATAGCTATTTTTCCTGTAGTGACTTAGCCATGCTCTTTTAATTTTAAGGGGGCTTGGCCATTTTTAGCACTCACAAAAAAATCATTAGTTAAATCCTAATTTAGCCCCTTGATTTATAGCCTTGTACAAGCATGGCCACCAATAAAAAATTCTATGAACATCTAGATAGTTCCTAACCTATGTGTAATCTAATGCCCATCATATTAAGTCACATATAGTATAATAAAATTAACACATCATAATGCATCACATCCATTAATTCATTATAACCAGCATGCAATGAAATTCATGAAAAATCTTTGCACACAAATAACAGAAAAGAAAAATATTAGCCTAGCCTAAAACTAGGATTATTTGTCCTAATAAACTATCTAAAATGTGTGTGTCGGGCTGTGTGGCTTGGATATGTCCTACATTGGATAGTTATTGAAGTTTTAGTGTTTTAATTTATTTTTTTATAGGCTGAAGGGATTTTAATTTGAGTTCAAGTCCTAATATTTTAATGTTTAGTTTAAGGTAAATTTTAAGTGTTAATTGATTACTATCTTTATTTACACTAGGGCCATGAGGTTGATTTCACCCTCCTTGGGCTAAGTTAATAGCTTCGTAGGCCTATGTTACCCAATAGTAACTAAGATTATTTAATTAATTTCATTAGTTAAGATTAAAGGGTTGATGATTTTAATTAATTAGTTAGTGCTAATTTGAATTACTAGATTGATTATTTTTTTGGTTTTCTATCAATTGATTCGTGGTGTTATTACAATGGGCTCAAGGAACAAGGCCTCCTTATGATACATAGCCTACCAGCTCGATGTAATCCATCCTAAAAACTTGATAGATGCAGTTGCATTAATGATTTAATTTTGGTTAAGTAATTAATGATTAGTTAATTTTATGGTTTTGCCCTCCATTGAATTCGTTTGTGATGTTGTCATAGTGGGCTCAAGGAATCAGGCCTCTTTAGGACACGTAACCCCACAGTTCAAGGTAGTCCATCCTAAAAGCTTCATCAATGAAGTGTTTATTATGTATTTTGAGGCTGGTTATTTGATTTTAAAAATTGGGTTAATGTTTGCTGGAGCTTTAATCATTGATTGAATTTTTTAAATTTTATGAATTATTTAATTCATTAAATAAAGGGGTCCAATTTTGACTATTTAATTTGGATTAAGTTCTAGAGCTTTAATATTTTTTATAAATATTAGACCCTAAGTTAAGTAAAATGACACTAGGTTTGCTATAACTGAATTTTTCTAAATTAAGTTATAATTTTTCAAAGTTTTGATACAATTTTCACCTAAAGTTGACTAGAAAGTTGACTTTTTGATTTTGAGTAAATTCTAGAAGTTTGATATTTTTAATAAAGATAAGACCCTTAAAAGAGTCCATTGACTTTGAATTTTCTTTGTTTGGTATTTTTTAAAATTATTTATGAAATTTCAAAATTTTGCTACTTAATTGAATTAATTAATTACTTAATTAAAGATGTTTTGGTAATTTTGCACCAAACTCACTCCAAACTTCATAAAATCACTTCTAAAGTTCAGGGATGGCCTGTAGGAGTGCATTTAAGAGTTTAGAATTTATTTAGTATTTTTAATTATTTTTAATTATTTTTTTAATTAATTATTAGTTTTCCTTAAATATTAAATTAAGCTCAAATTAGAAGTTCAGTGATGCGCCTTTTAATTTTCTAAGGTAGAGGGTTTAATTATGAGCCATTTGACATATTATTTGTCTTTTTTTTATTTAATTTGAATTTATTGTATTGAAGTTCAAGGCTCCTTAAAAATGCTAATTTTCAACATGATTAATTTTCTAACCTAATTGGCTCCAATTCCAATAAAAGTTGAACCTAAGGTGTATGATGTCACTAAGTTAAATGTTTTAAAGTTTTATCATTATTGGGTGTGAGTGGAATTTCCCAAAAATTTTCTAAGTCTTCTAGACATTAACCTTAATTATCTTTCCAAGGTGTCATTATTGTTCCAATGGGTCTAAAATTTAGTTCAACTAACCCTAACACACATGCAAGCACACTAAAGAAAAATCACATTAAGATCCCATCAATTTGGAGAGTTATGAATTTTTAAATTTTTGGGTCTAAAATAGATCCATTACTTTCTAAATTCACATCACATTAATCTAGAGAGCATTTGGACCTACAAAAGAAAACAGTAGATGCCTAAGATGCTAAAAAAAATTTTACCAAAAATTGGGTCCAATTTTACCACTAAATTGTGAGAAAATTGACAAAATTAAATTTAAAACAAACATAAAAATCTCATAATTCACTTATCAAATAGCATGAAATTAATTTTATAAATACTAGGTATCAAGACATTTCCAGTGACCCCACAATCATCAAATTTGGTGAAATAATAATTTTTCTATGAATTTTAAAAATTTTGGGAATTAAATTATTTTTTAAATCAATTTCAATTGCTGGTTTGATGGCGGCAATATTGCACCACCGTCGCACCATTTTGACATGTGTATGATACATGGCGAGCAAAGGCGCTCCACTTATCCACATCAGATGACCAGATTGCAATCTAATCTTGTATAATTCAAACTAATACACCAGATGGTGCCACATCGCCCGTACGGTCCTAATCGGACCGAGTTCAAAATTCACTGAAAATGCATGTATCAGGTTAGGGTGACATGGCCAATTCTTGGCCATCCGATCATGTGTTTAGTGCAATTGAGCAGCTCAGATTTAATTTAGGATGATTTAGTTGGGGAAGGAGTTTGGAGAGTTGGAGGTTGTTGGAGAAATGTGTTTGAATGAATGTCCTTAGGTTTAAGTTTTCCCCCTCCTTAACCCATTGCTTTTGGATTGAATTGGGGCCTTTCTTAGCAACATGCCTAGTGTCCCAATGATATTACAAGCCAAAGGAAAGGTTGGGGGTGAGTGTGACCTCTTAGCTCATGGGATTGGGGGGACCACGCCCCTTTTCACTCATTTGGCTAAGCCATGGGATGGCTTGGTTTAAGGGTTGGATTAAGCTCTCTTAGGAGAGGAAATGAGCTGATTTAGAGTAGGATTAAATAGCATTTGATAGGGGAAAAGGTTTTCTTATGTGGATTGACCATTTATGCTAATTTGATCATTTTACTGGTCAAACCAGTCAAGGGAGATGATGTGGCATTCAAGGAAGTGTATTTGGTTGTTTGGGCAAGTAGCCAAGTGTTTGGTGCTAAGGGATTAGAGCCTTGGTCAAATACAAGGAAGGTAGTGGGTTTTGACCCCTCCAATTAGGTTGACCAAGGAAATTTTGGACATGTTTGGAATGTCCAATTGAAGGATTTGAGATTATCAATTGGATTTACTTGGAGCATCAATTTTGGCCTTGGTTGGTTGTATGGTTGATTTGGTCAACCATGATTGACTTAGTTAACCAAATTAACCATTGGGTTGGGTTTGGGTCCAACAAGTTCAATTTGATGATTAGTGACCAATGGAGATGGTCTCAAGCCAAGGCAAAGTCATTTGGATTAAAATGGGTGTTGAAATCCTTAAGAGGTAATTTGGTCAACATGAGTTGACTTGGTTAACCATGCTTAACCAAGGCTTGTAATTGAGTCCAAAGCATTCCTAAGAGTTTTTAGGATTTATTGGAGAAGGTTTTATGGCTTGATGTGGATTGGCCATATTGAAGTTTGGAGATAACTCCAATTTTGCCATTAACGGACATTTTGGTCATTTAGGCCCCTAGTCAACTCTGGGTCAGGCAAGGTCCACCAAAGTGTAATTTTATGTTTAACATATCATAACAAGGGTTATGGACATCTTCAAAGGTTTTGGGAAATGTCACAAGGTCAAATTCCATAAAGTGGAAGGTCTAGTGGCAAAGGTGGTAAATATTTAAAGGCTTTGCAACATTTGGATTTCAATCAAGTTTCTAGGGTTTTCCCTTGGGATAACAAGGGTTATGGCCTCAAATTTGGAGGGTTGGCCCTCAAAACATGCATAATCAATATTGAATTGATAGATCTTGAATCAGAAGTCATTTTATTGGGTGTTGAGGTGATTGAAAAATCACCCAAAAAGGGTTATGGGACATGGGACTTTAACCTTGAGTTTAGGTCTGGAATTTTGGATTTGAACTTGATTCTGGATTTGCTTAATTGAAATTGATTCATCCACATCAATCAAAATCAATTAGGTGATTGTTGATGATTGGATAAAAGAAATCAAGTGGTGGTTATTAGGTGCTAGTGCATTGAGCTGAGCAGTGTACTGAGTCATCTAGCTATAGTGCAGGGATGCAACTTCAAGTGATTATAGTTTGATACAGACTGAATGATTGAAATTAATTTCATGTATGATTGAAGTTTTATTAAAGATTAGATGTTTAAACTTTGAATGGAGATTGGTAATTACAAACAAGTGCAAGCTTATGTTTGAAGTGTAAATTGAGTTCTGGATGGTTGGTAGTTTGATGATTATCAACCATTAGATTAACACACAGAAGTCTGGATAGATCATGATGACCTCATATAGAAATAAGGTCAACAAGTGCTTGATCACTTCCATAAATGCCTCAATGCTATGCAGTAGCACCATAATGCTCACTTGTTTATAAAATATCAAATTAATTTAAGCAATGTGATGCTGCCCAAAGCATCGTAATGCCTAGTAAAAATTATAATTGTGTTTGGTACAGAGTCACAAAATTGATACATATTACTTGTCATTATAGTGGCCAAGTCAAAAAGCTGGCACTTTGAGTTCCAAAGCACAACGCCATGAATCCCCTTAATCGTAGCACCATTGTGCTTGTCTTTTTGTTAAACAATATGACCCTTTGATTGGGAAAGCATCACATCACTCCAGAACCCAGTGTCATGGTATTAGACCCCTTTATGTAGGAAACTCATAATTTTTTCATTTCCATTCTTATATTTTTTGCTCTCTATATTCTTTCTCTGTGTTTATGTGCTTCTAATATTCCCAAAACATAAATCGCACCCAAAATGATTATAGGAAAGAAGCACTTGGCCTCCTCCTCACATGACATGAGACTCTTTATAAGCACAGTGACTAAAGAAAGGTATTAAAACTCCATAATTTTCAAGGAGTTGAACCCTGAGAGAGATTTTAGGAGCCTAAGAGGAGATGTAGAGAGGATGATTATAAATAGGGGTGGAATAAATTTTGTGAGGAACCTATAACCTTCTTAGTTCCTATTGTTAGGGAGTTTTAATGCTAGGAGGTTGTAGAGAACAAATTCTTTGTAAGTGTGAAATGGGTTCCTTTTTATAGTGTAGTCATTAACATAGTGTACGAGACCCAAAATCTTGAGTTTAATGAGTAGTACACAAATTTTATTACTACACTTATAAACCTATAAGAGATTTTAAGAGTTTTGATTGGACCCAATTATGGAGCAGAGTGGAAAATTAGGGATGGGTAAAATTGAAAACTTTTTTGCTTTTGCATTGACCCAAGTGTCAAAGGCTTGGCACAATTTTATTTCATCCCACTTTATGCAAAGCATAAATATTAGTGAGGTGACCAAAGACAAGGCTTTATTGAACTATTTTATTCAGGTTGGTTATATTATAGATGTTTGTAAAGTTATATAGTCTTTCCACCTATATATGATTAGGGGTCCATATCTGTAGGTTTTGGGAACCCTTCCTTGATTTACTCTGTATGCTTCATAGTGGGTGTCTCAAGTGAGTCAGCGGAAGAGCAGCTCTTCCCCTTTTCTACCATCACCAAAAAGAAAATAGAATCCTTTAAGGAAAACTCTCATATAGAAGGAGAAAGTCATAGTGTACTCTACCTGCCTAGCTCATGCCATCTTAGTTCTACTCAGTATAGTTCTAGAGCCCTGAGGACCTTAGGAGATTAGGTAGCCAATCTCAGGGATCATGTTGCAGGCAAGCATTCTTACTTCAAGGAGAACCACCAGTGGTAACAAGGAGTGAGAAACCAAATGGAGTATATGATGATATGTAGAAGTGAAATAATAATATGCTTTAAAGTTTAACAAAGCATTAGCTGACATGTTTAGAAACTATTCACTATTTAGAGTCAAGATCAATATGTGTTCCCTTTATCCCCCACTTATGAGCCATACTAATGGATGCCTACACCACAAGTTTCATCACTAATAGCTACAACAATAAATAATGACGATGAGGAGGAGGAGGATTAAGTTATTGTAGTATTGTATTTTTGAGTATATATTACAGTTGTGATATATAACAACCTGGTGAAATATGAAATTTTGAAATTGCTACATGAAGTGGAGTATAGCGGTGCTATGCTAGAAGCACTATGGTGCTATGCATGAGAGCATAGTGGCACCAGAAAATGTCATTGTAATTCTAGTGTCTTTGTTCTATAATAACTCTGAAATTAACATACATCATTGTGGTGCTGGGTTGGAACAGTGTAGCACTAGGCTACTAATAGTGGTTTTTTAATATATCTTTTTATAAATATCCCTACACAACCTCACCTCACCCTCACTTTGCATACTTGTATGGGAAGAAAAGGAGGAGAGAGGGAGGGAAAGGGAAAGGAGGAAGAGGGAAGGAGGAGAGAGAAAGCTAATTTCTAGTCATTTTTGTCCGTTGTTCCTTTGACAAAAATTATTCTAAGCATTATAAGTAACTACCTATTACTTCTATTTTTGATGATTTTGATTGCTATGGATTTATCTCTCCTAAATCTACCAAAAATGTATTATCTCTTAATTTTATAAGCTTTCACCATGTAACTTTTGATATGTTATAGATTTTATCATTTTAAATGATTTGATATGATTTTATTACATTTTCATAGGTTAAATATGTGCATAAAAGATTTTGTGAAAAATGAGTAGGGAAATAGGTAGACTAGAAATGGGTTAAAAGGTGTTATACTTGACTACCATAATAATACTGAAATATGATATGTGATGAAATAATTGAAATGATTCATATGTATGGAAATGATGTATTGAAGTGATGCTTATTATAATGAAAGAATAATTTACTAACTGATATCTGATTAGATTAATGATAAGAGTATGGGTGATCGTATTAATACCTCAATGATAAGAGTATAGATAGTACTAATGATATCTGATACATAACAAGAGTACTTGCAGTATTAATATATTATACATAGTATTATAAGTATATATATATATATATATATATATATAAAGAGTATTATCAGTATTCATATATTATAGATAGTACAACCAGTATTGATAACATTTTAGATATCTAAGCACTGATAAGATTGATTGAATAAGACTGATTGGGAGTCATAAGGGTAGCAAAAAGATCAAGATCAAGATACCCTCATCTGAATATATAATAGAATATTGATTACTAACTATTTATACTAATTTTTGATTGATTACTCATTACTATTAATAATATTATACCTTATATTATATTGATGTTGTTTACTATCAATACTACTATTGTTGCTAAGACTGTTCACTGTTATTAACATTATGACTGACACTGACACTGATATTATTTACTGATACCTTTACTAATGATATAATTGACTAAAATGTGATGTGTAAAAAATTTAGTTGGTACAAATAACTGGTATAGATATTGACGCATATATTTCTTTATATAATTTACGACATACTATTTTGCTTTTTATTGCATTAATTTTAGTTGTAATATTTTAATTGTTGTTGGGCTTTTATGCTCATTATGTGGTTTTACATATTTTTAGAAAAGGTTAAGAACCCTGTGATGTGAGACTCTGGATAATATATTTAGTTTTCTTTTTGTTTAGCACTTGTAGTTCATTTTGTAGTCATAATGTATTTTACTATGTAGGTAGTCTTTTATATCATCATGACTATTGTATATATGACATTTTTAGGTTTGTAATAATTGTACATATTGATGAATATACATGCAATCATCTTTCTTTATGTTGTTTATATGAAATGTGTAAGCTCTGTATTAAACAAAAGAAAGCAAGATAGATCTAATTATTCAAGTATATATTTCTTGGAGTGACATGATATATTTTTATTTAGTTGTATGTTTTTTAGTTTGTATTCAGGTATTTAGTGTGATCACTTGTATTCATTTTATTGTATAATATAGTATTATCTTCATGTTAGTGATCTTTACTCCCTACTTAAGCTATTGACTATTCTTAATTGTTATTGAATTGCACTTGACATTAATTAAATTAATTACTAAAATTGCAAATTTGACTAAATTTAAATAAGAAAAATATAATGCTCCAAGTGAATAATTCAATATGTGGTGCAAGATATTTAAAGTTAAACAATATTAATAGGAATTAATAACAAACATTAAAACTAATAATTCTTACTAAAATTAACTCCTAAACTATTTAAGAAGCACTTGACTACTTAGCGTAGGTTTGAATGACTACAATTTAGGAAAAAAAATAGTAATCATATTAATTAGAAAGCTCATTATAAGTAGTAGTTTTACCATTATGACTACTTGTAATTAAACATTAATTAATCTTGACTTAGATTACTTTATGGGGAGAGGCAACCAAGTATTTAACATCACTACAAATGTACTCTATGAAAGTGACAGAAAAAAAGAAATGAAAAAATGAAAAAAAAAAAAAGAAAGAGAAAATGAAAGTTATGTATTGTAATATCAAAAATTGATACCTAAAAAATTTAACTCTACTTGAAGACTCTAAGTTTAAATTAAACTAAAGATAATTATAGACACTATAATACATAATAAAGCTTTAATTGAATTGGAAGATTAAATGAACATGAAATTTTTCTAAATCCAAAATAAGTCAACCTAACTAAGTTGGTCAACCCTTACACGTACACATTTATGAGCTTATTTAGTAAGAATATTAGTAGCAATGATGAATTGAGATGCTTGTTAAAGATTATATTAATTAAAGTTATCAACCACCAAACATTTGTAATTAAAATCACGTAGTAAAGTATTATCCTAATTTTAAATAATTCCAAGATAATAATTTAGTTAACTGAAGTTATTTATAATCATAAGTGCAATGAAATTGCTTGAGGACAAATAATAACATAAGTTTTTGGGAATTTGTTCGTCAAAAATTTTGTTAACATGTTTGTATATCTTTTACAATGAAAATCCTTCTTTTAATTATTTTTGTGTAGGAAATTCTAAAAAAATTGGTGAAAATAAGGAAAAAGGCTAAGCGCCATGACGGCACATCATTAAGCATTGCAGCACTCCCAGCATAATTCAGGCACCACAAAGCCAAGGAATAGCACCATAACACCCTCTTCTTTATATGTTTGCAATATAATTTAGCACCCAGTGCTCAAGATCCATCGGCACTACAATGCCTAATCGCCTTAGCATTGTAGTACCATAGTTTGGATGGTTGTATGGTGAAATGACATGTCAATTTAAACGCAATGTTGTAGAAGAAAAATTCACCAGTGTTGTGGCACTAGTTGATTTCTTCAGCATCGCAACATCAACTTTTGCAGTGCTACGCTTCTAGTGTAAGTTAATGTGTTATATATAAATAGTTTTTTTTGGCTGAATTTGAAAGGGCTGGGCATTTATTTACTATGAAAAAACATTATGTAAGAGTCAGTGGAGAGTATAAGAGTGGGGGTGCTTAAGGGAAGAACATTTGGAGGGAATAAAGCATTTATATTCAGTTGTAAAAGCACTTTTTCATGCTTTTAAGTTTTGATATTTTAAATGGAACTTGCTTTATGTATTTTCCAATGAATGGGTGGCTAAATTACTTATTATGGACTTATGATGTAAGAAAAAGCATAATTTACTTAAGTAGACTCCAATGCTTGTAATGTGCAATATTGTTTTCCAATTCTCCTAATCTTTATTTATTTATGATCTAATTTAAAATGTAGTGTCAATTATTTCCTCGATGGAGGGATAAGGGGCAAATAGGTGAATTGAAATGAAACACTACCATGCAAAGATATATGATGGCTAGGCTTTTAGAGTCTAAGGAGATAGAAATAATACCTTGCTTCATTCAATCAAATGCAGTTAAAATGTTTAAGTAAATCAGAAGGATTAAAAATAGAAGAAGTACATGCTGGACTGTATGGGTTATTATTAGCTATCGATGATTAACAACTGCATGAAAATTGCACATATTTTTCATCAATGCCAAGTGCACAGTGTGGTTCTACATCAACCACTAAATGTATTACACTGAATAGTTACTTCATAACCTTTTAAAAGCTGGGGTACGGATATTGTCAGACCAATTACTCCCACATAGGTTATAGGCTCATCTTAGCAGCTACATATTACTTCTCAAAATGGGTAGAAGTAGTTCCCTTGAGAGAAGTCAAAGCTTATCATATTTCAAACTTCTTTAAAGACCATATTGTATATCAATTTGGTATTCCTCATTGAATTATATTTGATAATAATCTATTTTTTAAAAGCACTAAGATAAATAACATTACTAAATGTCATAACATTGATTAGAGATACTCAACAATCTATTACACTCAGGAAAATGGATTAGCTGAAACCTTCAATAAAATGTTAGTTTAAATTCTAAAGAAAATATTGGATGATACCAAACACCAATGGCATGAAAAGTTAGGAGAAACTTTGTGGGCATGTAGAACCACATATAGAACTCTTACTCAGTCTATGCCATTTTCTTTGGTATTTGGAGCAGAAGCTAATCTCCCTCTAAAGGTACAGCTACCTTCAGTGCATATAATTATTAGTTATAAGATCACAAAAGAATAAAATGCAAAACTCAGATTAGAAGAACTCGTAGGTTTAGAAGAGAAGTAACTATAAGCTTAACAGAACCTTGAGCTATACAAAGCTAAGATGATACAAGCACATGACAAATTGGTTCATCCAAGAACTTTCTAAGAAGGAGACTTGATTTTAGTTCTATGAAGACTTATCTTAGCCCATCGAAAGATAGGTGATAAATTTGAACCAACATGAGAACATCCATTTGTGGTAGAGAGAGCATACTAAGGAGAATCTTACCAGTTAATGGATTATAAAGGAGATCATAGAATGATAAAAAAATTGATGACATCTCAAATGTTATTATAGTTGATAGTGTTAAAGGACAAATGTTATAATAAATAAAATATTTCTTGTCATTATTTTTGTACATTTCTCGAATGTAGTTAAATTTTTTTTAAAGAAACTGGGTCTAGAGGATAAGACTGGGTCTGAAGTTTATACTAATGTTTATAAGTTTTAAATTTTCTAAATATTATTAAACTATATACTTAAAGAAATGGTGTAAATTCCTTTATGGTATCCTTTCTTTTAGGTTTATGATGGTTTGATCATCTAAATCCTTATATTTGGGAGTTGCCTCTCGTTTGATCTTCCATCTTCATAAAAATTAGCTATTAGGTATAAGCCCATTCACATGGAATCCTTTTTACTACATTAAAATCTACTAATGGTGGAGCAAGCACCTCATAGCACCATCCTAGTATCATTGAACTTGCTACTGGTAGAGCAAACCCCTCGTGCCACTACCCAAGTTTAAATTTTGATCCTCTATGGTAATTTATAAGTCGGTGGTATAGGCATCCTTTCTTTATGATTATTCACTAGAGGTGGAGTAAGCCCCTCATGGCAATATCCTAATATCTTTGAACCTACTAGTGGTAGAGCAAGCCCCTGGTGGCCCTAACCTAGTTTAAATATCGATCCTTAATGGTTTTTTTTTTTTTTGAAAAAAATGCAAAATTGCATTAAGAGGAAAAAAATAGAAAGAACCTAGACACAAACTAAATAGAGAAAACTACCTTATCACTCTGTTCCTTCACAGGATGAATGAAAGAGTAAGGTAGTTTCTCCTCACAAAAGAAATCCCAATAAAAATCATAATCACAAGCTAAGTTAGCACAATAGTGAGCTAACTTATTACACCCATGATTTACATGATGAAAAATTACATTATTCCAATCACCAAATAAGACGCCATCTTTGTCTTGAATGCCTTCATCCGATTCCTTCCCTTTGATGTACATTTTCTGAAGAAAATGGATAACATTCTTATTATCTCCTTCTATAATGATACCGCTTGCATCCATCAATCTCCCCTTTAACACCTTCTTCAATGAAGTATAAGCCAAAAGTTCCACTTGTGAAATGTCCCAATGTACTCCATAGCAGCCGAAAGCCAACACAAATCTACCTTTGTTATCTCGAACAATGCCTCCAATTCTTGCTTCATAGTTCTCCTTAAGTGCCGCATCAACGTTTATCTTATACCATTCGGGAGGAGGGGGATCCCAACAATTTAAAAATAGTCCAATTGACTGATTAGCATCCCAGTAATCCGAACATATAAGAACCTTCCTTTGCATATTCACCAAGCTAAGAACACTTGCAGCTGTCAGTGTATACGAAGCTTCCATCTTCCCATGCTTGAACTTGTTCCTGTTATTCCCAGAAAACCATAACAAGTAGCAATACATTCTAACCATCCCCGGATTATATCCAATCAAGGACTCCAGTCGATCCAAACAATCCTTGAAGGAGATGAACTTGGGAATCATGAATCCCCAACTATGCAGGACATCAATTACCTTAATCAGCTTGCAGCAAGAAGTTGAAATATGGTCAATGTTTTCCACCTCTCCACATCCTCTAGGACACATATTGTTGGTCGCTAACCTTCTACATATTAGAAAATCTGCTATAGGAATAGCAGCCTTGCATAACCTCCACATAAACAACTCCACCCGAGCACTCAACTTTACCTTCTTAATCCAGGATCCAGCATACCCCTGCAGCTCCCATTTGAATCCCTCTTCCTTAATCAACGTAGAGATGGATCTGCCAGAATATATTTTCTTCAATTCTAAGAAGTCTTCCTCATGATTCCTGCAGATATCAATTTTACAAATTAAGCTGATTAGCTCATTGCCAAAGAAAGAATTCAACCTGTTAATATTCCACCGTCCTTCACTAATGAAGAATTCAAGCATTGTTTCATCATCTTCAAAGTTTGCAATAAATGTGGGCCACATAAGCAAGCATTTTTCTAGGATCCAAACATCTTTTAGAACATTGATCTTGTCTCCCGAACCAATCCTCCATCTAACAACACCTTGAAGAGCATTCCGGCCAGAGATAATAATTTTCCAAGAAGGAGAGCCTCCCTTCATGCTTCCATTTCTCCACCAATCTTTCCCATGTTTGGCTAATAGGTTCTTATTAAGCAAAGAGGTAGGATTTTCCACAAGGTTCCAAGCAAACTTGGCCCTTAAGGCATTCAAACTAGACAAGGATGAATGAACACCCCATCCTCCCAAATCCTTCGGTTTACACATCTCTTCCCAAGCCACATAGTGTAACCCATGACTACCATCCACCTTATTCCATATATAATTCCTGCAAAGCTTCTCAAATTCCCTTAGAATGCTTAAGGGAATGAGAGAGTCTGTCATAAGGAAAACAGGGAAGGTAATAAAAATCGATTTCACCAAAACCAATCTTCCAGCCAAGGAAATATATCTATTGTTCCAAGCATTCAACCTCTTCATGGCCCTATCTATAAGACCATGGAAATCAGCCTTTTTCATCCTTCTCAAAGCCACCTTTATACCCAAATACTCCAATTCTTCAACCACCTTAACTCCCAAGAATCGAGCCAATTTCTTCTTCCTCCTTCTCTCAACCATCTTGCCACAAACCATAACAGATTTGTTATAATTTATCCTTTGCGCGGTCCAAGTGCATTAATCCCAAACAATGCCCCTCAATTTCCTTATACTTCTCAATCTAGCATCAGAGAATAAAAGCACATCATCTGCATAAAGCAAATGAGAAATCTTATGTTCCTTGGGAGCAATTTTAATCCCCAAATCCATGCCCCTATCAAAAAAAGTATTAGAGAGTAATTGAGAACAGATGACAAAAAGAAAAGGTGAGAGTAGACATCCTTGACGGAACCCACTCTCCCCCTTGATCCATTTGGTACAACCACCATTGATAATGATGGAGAATCTCGGCTGAACAATGCAATCCATCACCAACTTTAAATATTTTTCAGGGAAACCCAAGACCCATCATCTTGTTAAGAGTAGCCCAAGACATGCTATCATAAGCTTGTTCCATGTCCAACTTGATAGCCAACAAGCCATTGTTAGCTTTAGATAACCTCATCTTGTTGAATACCTCCTGAGCAAGTAGCATATAATCTGATATGGATCTCCCTCTCAAAAAGGCCACTTGCTCCTCAGAAACAATTTTCTGTATAACCAACAACAATTTGTTAAGCAAAATTTTCACCACAATCTTATAAATAGAGTTACAAAGGCTAATGGGACGAAAGCCAGAAGGAGAAACAGGATTCTGACTCTTGGGAATCAGCACTACCAAAGTGTCTTTCCACTCTTTACACATCTTCCCTGAACAGAAAAACTTCTTAACAGCTCTACACACATCTCCTCCAACAATATTCCAATACCCTTTGAAAAAGAAGTGAGTAATTCCATCACAACCCGGCGCCCTGTTCTTGCCTAGCAACCTCACAACATCCAGGATTTCATAATCCGAAAGCTCAGCATCTAACATTTTCTTGTCTTGTAGTGATAAAACCTTCCATGGTGGCGGCCAATTCTCCAATAAGCATTCCCTTTCTTCCCACTTATTTTAAAAAAAACTATAAAACACATCTTCCACCTCCTTTGGATCCTCAGTTAGAAATCCATTCACATTCTTTATTTGATGAATCCAATTCCCATTCTTCCTAGCATTAGCAAAAGCTTAAAAAAATTTAGTATTAGAGTCCCCCTCCTCAATCCATTTAACTTTGGCCCGTTGCTTCCACCAAGTATTCAAGCATCCAAGGATAGAATTAAGCTCCATGACTTTTGATCTTAGCAGTAGAATTTTTCCATCACTCAAGCCCCCATCACTAGCTTCATCCTCCTGAAGCTAATAATTTTCAGTTTTGAGCCTTTCTTTGGTAGAAGAAAAATCCCTCAACTTATTCTTGCTCCAAAAGAACAAGTTCTTTAAAGCTCTCTTGCACTTGTTATTCAACATTTGCATTTCATCCCCACTTACCATTTTTTTCCACACCTTTGCAATAATATGCTCTGAGACTATGTAAGATAACCACGCATCTTCAAATCTCATAAATCCCTTCTTCCTAGCTGAGTTATCAAAAATCTTTAAAACAATAGGAAAGTGATCTGAAGCAATTCTTGCAATATGTCTCACCACCGCCACTTGAATACAATCAATGGCTAGAGAGTTAAGTAAGCACCTGTCCAATCTTTCCAATATCCTTCCCCCACCAATCTTGTTGTTGCACCAAGGGAATCTTGGTCCAACAACACCAACTTCATGAAAGTCATTCTCATTCATAAAATTAACCATCTCCTTTGGGCCTTGAGAAAACACAAACTTCCTTCCCCCTCTTTTTACATTTTAACTCAGAATACAGTTGAAATCCCCCCCCCCCCACCACTGAGCGTACTTTCCTCACAGCCACCTCCTTAATACAGTCCCATAACCGCCTCCTCTTCACCACATCCTTGCTCCCATAAACCTTGGATATCATCCAAATACCCTTATTAAAGACATTTAAGTCCCCTATAACACATTGATCTGATGTTCGAAGTACTTTAAATGAAGCCAAATCAGCCCTCCAGAATATCATGATACCTCCAGATAACCATCTGAACGAAGAACAAAGTAGTCCCAATCCGGTCCCATAATATTCACAAAAGATGCTTTATCAAAAGCAATGATTTTAGTCTCCACCAACCCCACAAACAAAACACTAAAATCATTAATGAACTCCCTAAGGTATAGAGAGGCCTCCTTCTTCTTTGCCCCTCTATAATTCCAAAAAGCAATGGAATTCATCTAATCGATCCTCAATGGTTGGGTATTATTTTTACTGCATTAGAAATAATATAAAGTAATTAAAATTTTAATTTCTTTGGGAAATTTGAAATTAACTTTTAAATTTTAATTTTGAAAATTAATATATCATTATAAATGATATACCACCTCGGGAGGCGGAGATAAAATTTCCTAATGACTTCAGATTCAGAATTATTAATTTCATCCCGAATATCACAGCCAAATTCAAGAAGAAACTACGTATGACCCCGGAGGGTCAAAATGATGTTCAATCAAATATTTAACTATAATAATCTAGATGAGTTATCATTAATTTTATAATTAAAATTATGATAATAAAAGATATATCTCTCCAAGAAAAGAAAATAATAATTATTGTCAATTATTTGAATATGACGATAATGAACATCTTTAATTTTGGTTTTCCCAAAGAGAATTAATTGATTTTTTAAATTGATCTGGGGTCTTAAATCTCTTACGAAGGCAGTAGTTAATTACATCATAGAAAGCTTGAGTTTCCTATGAATACTCTTGATTATAATAGTAGTAGAAATATTTTTTTGCATTTTTAAGGAGTTTTATCAAAGGAGTGAGGTTAAAATTTTCAAGTGGGATTGGATCAAATTTGAACAGTTATTTTGGAGGCCAATGGAGGAGGAGGAGGTTGTTTGACTGAAAAAGTTTTTGTGTTTTGAAAAGATTAAGTTATCTTTGGGAGAACTTAATTTCTAGAATTTTAGTCTTTAAATTAAACACGTCATTATGAACGATATATCACCTCAGGAGACAAACATATCATTCCCTAATGGGTTCATATTACAAAATGTTGAGTTTACTCTGATTGTTGTAGTCAAATTTACACATATAATCCCTAAGGATCAAAATGATGTTCATTCTAGTATTTGACTACGATGATCTAGGTAAATCATCATTAATTTCATAATTAAAATCATGATAATATAAAGACATATCTTTCTAATGAAAGAGAATATTGTGTATTATCAATCATTTGAATATGACGATAATGATCATCAAATTTGATTTTTTTAAAGATAATTAATTGACTTTTAAAAGCTTAATTTTAAAAAATTTGATCTGGATTTCTAAATCTACTATAAGGGCAAACCCTCATAGTTAATTACATCATAGGAAACTGGAGTTTTTCATGAATACTCTTGATTAAAATAAGGATAAAAATTTTATTTTGAGATTTTAAGGCTTGATGTCAAAGGGACCGAGGTTAGAAATTCAACAGGGATTAGATCAAAATAAAACACTTATTTCTGGAGGTTAAAGGAGAAAAGGTAGGACGTACTTTGGGATTCTAAAACATTTCACAAGCACCCCAGCCTATCCTAAGTGTTGGGCTTAAATTTGGATTGAAAGAGATTTAATTAGAATAGTCAACCTTCCCCAAAACCATTGACCATGTTCATAATCCTTATTATGACATACTGAATACAAAACTACACTTTGGTGGACCCTAGTTCACCCAGAGTTAACCAGGGGCCCAAATGACTAAACTGCCCCTTAAGGGCAAAGTTAGAATTTTCTCCAAACTTTAAAATGGCCAATCCACATCAGGCCATAAAACTTTCTCCAGTACCTTCTAAAAACCTCTAGGAATTCATTGTACTCAAATTCAAGCCTTGTTCATGCCTGGTTAACCAAGTCAACTCATGTTTACCAAATTATCCCCTTAAGGGTCCAAATGGTCATTTTAAGCCAAAAGACCATTCTATTGCATGAGACAACCTCCATTGGTCTCAAATCACTCATTTCAACCTATTGGACCCAAACCCAACCCATAGGTTAATTTGGTTAACCAAGTTGATCATGTTTGACCAAATTAACCATATACCCAACCAAGGCTAAAATAAATGCTCTAATTAATTTCAAAGCCAATTGGCCACCTCAAATCCTTCAATTAGACACTCCAAGCATGTCCAACATTTCCCTAAGTTAAATCCCCATGGATTGGACTTGGTCAAATTTCTAGGCATGGTCAAACCCCTCACATCCACCCAACACCCATGCAAACTTCAATCCCTTGACTCCAAATTCCTTGAGGTGGTTTCCTACTATATGCATAACTCCTCAAGGCCTATCCCAGTCACCATTGACTAGTTAATAGGTCAACAAGGCAACAATCATCTCAAACTCGAGGGAAATGGTCAACTATGACCACATCATCAAACCACATAAGCACCCTATTCCCTCCAGTAAAACTTGTTTAAATCTAGTCCAAATCATCCCTAAAGCATCCCCAATCCTCCCCCTAATGCAACTCTTAAACCAAGCCAAGCCTTAGTTTAGCCAAATGAGGGAAAAAGGCATGTGGTCCCCCTTCCCATGAATTAATGGAAGCTACACTTACCCTCTACCATGTACTTGCTTTTATTAGCCTTGGGACACTTGGCATGCATCCAAGCCTCTCCCAAAAAAATCCTAACCCTTCAATCCAAAAGGTGAGCATTAAGTGGGGGAAAACATAACCTAAGTCCACATTCACTCAAACTTTTTCTCTAGTAGCCCCAGCTCTCGAAACACTTTCTGCAGCTCCTCCAGCCCCTTCCCTAGCTTTCCCAAGCCTTTCTCCACCAAATCTAAGCCTCCAAACACCATTTTGGTGAAGTGAGAGGGTTCTAGTGAGAGAAAGTGAAGTTTGAAACCAAACATTCAATCCAGCCATAATATGCTTTGGGAGTTTTCTATAAAGTTGGAGAGGACATCACCAAGAGAAAAGGAGTCCAAGATCATCAAAATCCATCTACTGGTTAGTGAGAATACTCAACTTTTAGTTTAAAATTTAATTTGAAATCATTCAAAATTTATAATACATGAAGCCTTCAAACTCCAGGCATTGGAAGATTAGGACACCTTGAGTCTATGTTTCAAATTTCAAAGAATTTGGAAAGGTATTTTTAAAGTTATGAGCATTTGAAATTTCTAACTCAAATTGAACTAAAAATAGCCTTATTTGATCAGATTCGTCCGATCGTGCATTCAATGTGATCGGACGGCTGAAGATCGACCATACCACTCCCCTTAGATATGCACAAGATCCACATGGTTTGAACACATGGCGATTGAATGTGGAGGGGCCACGTGGCGCAATCCTCGCCATCCATGTCCTACGGCTTGATCTGATCGCACAGGTCCATCCAGACATGGACAAGTGGCATCAGATATTGCGATGGGTGTCATACCATATTGCATATGCATGTCCACATATTTTTGCACTATTATGAGCCCTACCACGTATAGCCTCCTCAGCCGCCACTGCCATTTTAATTCAAAAATAAATTAAAATTTTAATTTAAATGATATAAACTTTAAAAATTCACAGTAATTTCAATCTTTTATCAAATTTGTTGATTTTGGTGTCATTGGGAAGGTATTAACCTCTAATATAAATATTAAAATTAATTGCATAATATTTTGACGAATGAATTATGAGATTTTCTATGTTTGTTTGAAATTCAATTTAGTTAATTTTCTCACAATCTAGTGGTCAAACTAGACCCAATTGTTTTTGAAAATTTTTTTACCATCTTAAGCATCCCCTGCATTTTATATAGGTCTGGATGCTCTTTGAATTGCTTTACAAAAAACTCCCAAAGCATATTATGGCTGGATTGAATGTTTGGTTGCAAACTTCACTTTCTCTCACTAGAACCCTCTCTCCTCACCAAAATGGTGTTTGGAGGCTTATATTTGGTGGAGAAAGGCTTGGGAAAGCTAGGGAAGGGGCTGGGAAAGCTGCAGAAAGAGCTTTGAGAGCTGGCACTACTAGAGAAAAGGTTTGAGTGAATGTGGCCTTAGGTTATGTTTTCCCCCACTTAATCCTCACCTTTTGGATTGAAGGGTTAGGATTTTTTTGGGAGAGGCTTGGATGCATGCCAAGTGTCCCAAGGCTATTAAAAGCAAAGGACATGGTAGAGGGTGGCTTCTCTTAATTCATGGGAAGGGGCACCACCTGCCTTTTTCCCTCATTTGGCTAAACCAAGGCTTGACTTGGTTTAAGAGTTGCATTATGGGGAGGCTTGGGGATGCTTTAGGGATGATCTGTACTAGATTTAAACAAGTTTTACTGGAGGGAATAGGGTGCTTATGTGGCTTGATGATGTGGTCATAGTTGACCATTTCCCTTGAGTTTGAGATGCTTATTGCCTTGTTGACCTATTGACTAGTCAATGGTGACTGGGATAGGCCTTGAGGAGTTATGCATGCAGTAGGAAACCACCTCAAGGAGTTTGGAGTCAATGGATTGAAGTTTGCATGGGTATTGGGTGGATGTGAGGGGTTTGATAATGCCTAGAAATTTAACCAAGTCCAATCCATGGGGATTTAACTTAGGGAAATATTGGACATGCTTAGAGTGTCTAATTGAAGAATTTTAGGTGGCCAATTGGCTATGAAATTACTTAGAGCATTTATTTTAGCCTTGGTTGGGTATATGGTTAATTTGGTCAACCATGATCAACTTGGTCAACCAAATTAACCTATGGGTTGGGTTTGGGTCCAATAGGTTTAAATGAGTGATTTGAGACTAATGGAGGTGGTCTCATGCAATAGAATGGTCATTTGGCTTGAAATCACCATTTGGACCTTTAAGGGGATAATTTCGTAAACATGAGTTGACTTGGTCAACTATGGATGACCAAGGCTTGAATTTGAGTACAATGAATTCCTAGAGGTGTTTAGAAGGTACTGGAGAAAGTTTTATGGACTGATGTGGATTGGCCATTTTAAAGTTTGGAGAAAATTCTAACTTTGCCCTTAAGGGGCAGTTTAGTCATTTGGGCCCCTGGTTAACTCTGGGTGAACCAGGGTCCACCAAAGTGTAGTTTTGTATTCAACATGTCATAATAAGGATTATAAAAATGGTCAAGTGTTTTGGGGAAGGTCCCAATGTGAAATTCCATAAGGTGGAAGGTCTAGTGGCATAAGCTATAAATATTTGAAGATTTTATAGTCTTCAGATTTCAATCAAATTTTTAGGGTTAGAGGTCTCTAATTGGACTTAAATTTGGAGGATTGACCCTAATAACATGCCTAATTAATATATAATTGATAGATCATGAATCAGTTATCATTTGACTGGGTTTTGATGTGATTGAAAAATCACTTAAAAAGGGTTATGGGGGCATAGGCCTTTAACCTTAAATTTTGGATTAAAATTTTGGATTTTAATTGTACTCTTAATTTGATTGATTGAATTTAAATTATCCATATAAATAATAGTTAATTAGGTGATTGTTGATGATTGGATAAAGGAAATTAAGTGGTGGTCACTAGGTGACAGTGCACTGAGATGAGCAGTGCATTGAGTCATCTGGCTACAGTGTAGGGCTGATTATAGGTTGATATGGACAAGGTGATTGAAATTTATTGCATATATGATTAAATTTTGAATCAAGACTAGATGTTTGAAGTTTGAATGGAGACTAGGTAGCTGCAGACTGGTGCAGGTTGATGTTTGAAGTGTTGATTAAGTTTTGGATGATTGATAGTTGGATTATTGTGAACCATCAGATCAACACACAGGAGTCTGGATAGATCCTAATGACCTCATATAGAAATGAGGTCAAAAGGTATAATGCGATGGTATAGGCATCCTTTCTTTATGATCATCCTCTAGTGGTGGAGCAAGCCCCTCGTGGCACCATTCTAGTATCATTAAACCTGTTAATAGTAGAGCAACCCCCTTGTGGAACTACCATAATTTAAATTATGATCCTTTATAGTTATGTATAAGTTCATTGTATAGGCCTCCTTTCTTTATAATCATTCGTTAGTGGTAGAGCAAGCCCCGCGTGACACCATCTTAGTATCATTGAAATTACTATTGGTAAAGTAAGCCCCTCATGGCACTACCTCTATAGTTAGTTATAAGTTTGTGGTATAGGCATCCTTACTTTATTATCATCTGCTAGAAGTGGAGAAAGCCCCTCATGGCACCATCCTAGTATCATTGAACCTGCTAATGGTAGGGCAAGCCTCTTATGGCACTACCCTAGTGTAAATTCTGATCCTTTATGGTTAGGTGTATATCTGTGGTATAAGCTTCCTTTCTTTATGATCACCTACTAGTGATGGAGCAAGCCCCTCATGGAACCATCCTAGTTTGAAACTCAAATTCTTTATATTGAATTCATTTCCTTTGCATTTTCTGATCATTAAAATCTCTACAGATTCTTTTGATCATTTCGGTCAACGTAAACACATGTGATTTACTTTTCAAGTTCATCACACATGTTGGGGGTCTATTTGTTGACCTCATTTTATGTGAGGTCAATCATCAATATCAAACATTTAGTAACTATACATAAATCATTGAACTACACTTCAAACATCAAATCCAACTCATCATTGTGTTATGGCATTGTGACTTGATCATTGACACTAAAACCATCACTTGATCAATCACTTAACAATCCCCAAATAATTTTTAGTGATATGATCATTGCAAAATCAAATCTTACCTAAATCATTGATATTCAATGATCATATTCAAATCAAACCAAAAATCAAACATCTGAATCAATCAGTAGACAATAACTATTGATTGTCACCTGTTCTCATGTTTAATCACTAACAATCATTATTCATTGTTAGTAATCTAAGCATTTTAAAATCAAATCTCGCCCTTAAATAATTGACTAAATCAAATCAAAATAAAAATTATTAATTAAATCCATTGATTAATTCAAAACTCTAAAATCTGTCAAAACTAAACCTAAAATCCCTTGGACCATAACCTACTTTTAAAGAAATTTCCTTTGCCTTGAAGCTTGACCAAATGACCTTGGATTCTTGATCTATTACTTTCATATTAATTAGGCATGTCCCTAAGGTCAACCACATAAATTTGAAGGTATTTCAAGATCCCTAACCCCTAAAACTCAAAGCATTTCCATAGGTTACAAAACCTTTAAATATTTTCAGCTTATGCCACTAAACATGACATCTTAAGATTTTAACCATGGATACCCCTCCATGCTTATTGATCATGATCGTCACTGGCATGGTACATCAAACTAATGTTGAACTTTGGTTGACCATGGTTGACCATAAAATCCTAAAACCCTAAATCTTAAAAACTGAATTTTTCTTAAATCTCAATATGGTTCAGTCAAACCAAGCCATGAAACCTTCTCCAAACATATTCAGAATATGATTTGGAATCCATCGAACCAAACCCCAAGCCCTGGTCAATCTTGGTTGACCAAGTCACCTAGGTTGACCAAATTGTCCTTTAAACTACATTACATGCATGGCGACCCAACCAAACCTTGGGACCACCTCCAACAAACTCTAAACTTCATTTAGAATGCATTAAACTAAGTTCCAACCTTTGGTCAAATTAACCTAGGCTGACCAAAGGGTCCTTTTAGACCTTAAATATGAATTTTAAACTAAATGACCCTACTAAGCCTTGGGATCACTTTCAACAAGTCCAAAATATCATTTGGAATTAGTTGGACCCATCAATGACCCTGGTCAAACCTAGTTGACCATGTCAACCATTATTGACCAAAATCACCCTATACACTAAAAAAAATCATTTCTCAAGGTTTTTACCAAATCATTAAACCAAAGTCATGAAACTCTTCAAGTGGTCAATATGACTCAACTAAAAAATTTCTAAGCCTTGGGCCCACATGGTTTGACTAATATATTGAAGAGAGTGCTAAAAATGGGGTTTTCTTGATCTAAATCTCTACCCTTGTCAAAATAAAAATTGAAACTACTATAATATGTGTGTGTTTTAATCCCATGCACACACACCCCAAGAGTTTGAACCCATGGTTTTACCTAGTTTAAAAGTATGAGTTGAACCAAGCTCCCTAAAGCCTATATTTTTGGATCTTAGACCAACCCAACCCAACTTGGACCCAACCAAAGGATTGAATAGGCTCTAGAACATTCCTACGGCAATTTATGTCAAGCTCTTACCACAAAAGCAACTGAGGTGGCAAGATTCCCTAAAACTATCTCTCTCCAATGATTGGTTAAATCATAACTTTCCTAATAATAATCCATGTTCTTTCAAACTCTCTAAAACCTTTCCATGAATCGCATTAATTAATCCCTAAATGAAGTAGTAGTTGGGCTTAACTTAGGTGGCAAGATCTCAACCCTCCTTTCATATCTCTCTCCCTATCAATTACCCCTCTTTTCAAGGGTTATAGGTTGATAAAACTAATTCCCTAGCCTCATAAGTGCCCTCCCCCCTAGCTCTCCCATAGCCTCTCCATCCCTTTAATAGTTCAAGAAAACCTCAAACCAGCAAGAGAGAGAAAGGATAATTCAAATTTTTTTCTTGATCCATCCATCATCAGCCCTTGGAGTCTTCTAGGAAGTTAAAGAGTCTCTCAAGCTTCCCAACAAGCCTAAGATCTCCAAAATCCATCCATAGGTTAGTGAGAAATTTCCATTTGATGTTTAAATTTCAAAATTTAATTTCTCCTAAATCTCAATACATGGAGCCTTGAAACTTTAGGAACTGAATATTTAGGTTGCCTAGATCCTATATTTCAAACTTCATCAAAATTGAACTGTTGAATAAAAAGTTTATATAAGTGATTGGGGGATCAAATATTTTCTATTAGGATATTTTTTATGTGATTTATGAATATATTTAAGAGAGCTATCTTTATAATGATAAGTTAACAAATCATAAAAAAATCATTTTAGGTATTTATTAAATATATTGCCTTTGAGTTGAGTCAATCTAACTGTTACATTTTCATTCATTTTCATGGACAAGAATGTGATAATACACTATAGAAAAAGCAGCTATTTGCAGCGGCCAAATCTACCATAAAATCCAAGAAATATGTAGCAAATCTTATTTTGCGGTGGATTTATGATGAATATGGTTCATATGCGAAAATGAGCATCGTAAACATAGTTATGATGAATAAAATCTATCGCAAAATTTTTGCGATGAATTTGTGATAAAATAAAATAATGGCTTCATTTTTGTGGTCCACTACAAATTTCATCACAAATTATGGCAGATAATCTGATGCAATTTGTGATGGATAAGTCCATCGCAAATGTCGATACTAGAATGACATATTAACATTTGTCAAAAACGTCGATACCAAAAATGTGTATCAATATTTATGGTGAATTTTCTGCCATAAATCTGCATAAACATGTAGCATAACAAAAAAATAGCTCCTATAATCATTATTTAGGCTTTCTAGCATTCACAATCCAAGCAGTTATAAAAAATAGTTATGCAAAGAAAATATAAGAGTACTATACAAATTATGCAAATTAATGAACCAACAGCAATATTCAATAAAATTCAACAAAAGTTATAATAATGTTATATTTTCAACATAACTTATACATCAAATGCAAAAAAAGCCATCTCAGGTAACAATCTAATCAGAATCAGTATGCTCTCTATCCTGCTTGACCGATAGAGTTGTCGGTTGATATCTACTAATTTGCTCGCTCAATCATCTAGGCTCCTCCAATATTTGAGTCTTCATATCTGCTTTTCAGACATTTTCTAACTTTACTGCTAAGTTAGCCACCTACTGGCTAACTAAACTCTCTTGGCTGTCTATGGAGTGGCTAGTTCTAGAAGTGGACTATCCCTTCTATGCGGAGGCCTGTGAGCCAAATCCATAAATTCACCCCTTTTGTATTCCTCCTATCGCCTGCGTCCAAGTTTGGTAGTCATAAGCATATATAATACTCATAAACGATCCCTCTCCAGCTACCTCCTAGCTCTCTCTAAGCCATGTATATTTATCCTATGAATAAAATATAATATAAGATTAATCATCACTTACAAAATTTTTATAAGTTTAATATTCTTATATACTTACATATGCCCTGCTGGCTCGCTCATTTACCCACTGCTGGTTCTGCTAATAAAATGTATATATAAATAAATTATTAAAATTTATTAAAGTTCTTACCAATCATTGTCTAAGCTTAGTGTGTGGAATTGAGCCCCCAATATGTAGGGAGATTCCTAGGCCTCTAACATCAGAAGCTCTATTCTATCTATTCTGCTCCCTCCTTATTATATAGTCTGGGCTACCCCTAATCACTCCCTAGCTTAACCCATACACCCTCACCAATCCAAAGAGGATGCTCGCCTGTTCTCCTAAAATGAGTAAATATGTCTCGCGAGTGAGTCACTCTGCATTTCTCAAAATTTTATTTGATACGAGTATCATGCTGAGGCAACTAATAGAAATCTCATTGCACATAACAAATTAGGAAAAAACTTATTCTTTATTAACTTGATAAAAAATGGACAGCTGTTAGTAATATTGTGGCTTACTAACCTCAAACTCCCTGAATCACATGTCAAGCACTTTCTTTGGGATTTTCTTCCAAGAGACATACGGAGCATTAAACCTGCTTTATATGATATCTCGAATCTTGAGCATCGGCTGCTTCAATGGATGAAACCTGCATAAAATATTTAGCTGAAAATTTTTATTTTGCATACACATTTATATAACATATATTTACGTACATATCACTCTCAGGATCAATCAATATGCCCCCATCTATAGTCGATACTATGGCAGTCTGTGTGGAAGGTGCAGTTGTAGTAGGGGTGGAAGGTCTAGCTGCATAGGTCTGAGGGGTGGTGGGTAGTAAAATGGTCGTGGAACGTATGGCAGATAGGGATAATTAGCAGGGAATCCCTGAGAATGTCGTGGGGAATAGTACGGGTAAAAGGGAGAGGTCTGCATAGAGTCTGATGATGGAAAGCAGGGTCTGGGGTGTAAGACTATTGACTCTCTATAGGAGTTGTAAGTAAAGGGGGTCTAAGCTAGGAATTAGTGGCATACTGCGAACTGGACCTCCCCTCAGTACCAGATTGTCCACATTTTTTGACTTACACCTAAAAATATTTGAGAATGACCGCCTATGGGTCTCATCTCCTCTAGAAGACATCTTCAAAAAATAAAAGAACCAATTAGCTACAATTTGTATATTTATAAAAAGTAGAAAATAAGTAAATTAAATGCAGGAAATAAGTAGTAACTACTGCTAAGCTAACATCCAAAAGAAGGAACTGTTGTATAAGTAAAAAATGAACTATTATATCTATACTAACATGTAAAAAAAAGGAACTACTGTATAGGAACTATTTTACAGTTGAAGAAACGAACCACTGTATCTATACTAACATGTAAAAAAGAAACTACTATCTAAGTAAAAAAAGGAACTACAGTATCTATAGTAATATGTAAAAAAGAAACTACTGTATAGAAACTATTGTATGTGTATATTAACATGTAAAAAATTACTAGTTAATTCACATTTACCACATAACTATAAATCATTAGATGATTCACTTCTATCTGTGTTGCAGAGCTCATAAATGCATATAAACATTATAATATGGGAATGATGGGTAAGTAGAATAGCTGACTGACTGACACATCCTTCTGCCTTCTTTTTTCCCAAAATATGATTTAAACCTTGCTACATTATAATGATGACATGCAATATTTGACAAATTATTCCCATACTATAACATACATCCATTAACACAGCAATATATTTTCACAACTATCAAACCAAGTTTGAAAACCAATTTTTTAGTCTGGAATAAGTTTGTTAGAATTAAATTATTTGTTGGGTTTGACTTCTTAAGTAGGCCAATGAATTGATTAAAGTATTCTCTGGGTATATTATATTCTATCTTAATGCTTAACATCTTCATGGCAATAGATAACTTTGAGTGAATAATGTACCCATTCCAAATTGATTGTTGCATTGTGTGAAACAAATCATAGAAGTTTTATACCTCTTTATTCAGGGATTCTTCTATATATAATTGAAATTATGATCCAGTTGCATCATAAACCAAATCCACAAATGTCCTAACTCTATCTTCCTCAACTATGTTGGAATTTGTAGACGGACCACACTAAGAGTTGAAAAGAGGCTCATACTCACCATGTAAAGTCTAATTGAAAGTTTGGGGAGGTTACATAACCTCGTTGAACTAACCCTAGGCGCACAAAGAGTGGGGGGGGGGGGGGGGGGGGTAAATTAGTTATTTAAAAAATTTCTTTAGCACAAAAGAGATCTTTTTGAAAATTTTTAATAACTTAAAAAAAATAATTTGATCACCCAATGTGGAAACTAATAACTTAATAATAATTATAATAATTATGATGATAATTTAATCACCTCAATCTATCATCAACCATATATTTTTCATCATGCAATTTTTAGGAAAAATAATTACATAAAAGTAAAATACATAAAATAAAAATTAGATTGAGCACACCATAATTTTATAATGGTTCAGTCAAACCATAATCTACATCCACTCCCTAAAGTCCTCCTCTCTAGTTATTGCACTAAACCTTTAGTGACTCTCCTTAGTCCCCATAGCTAGCTGGAGAAGCCCTTACAAAATCTCTTCTATCAACCTGGTGCGGTAGAGGATCGTAATCTTTTTGCCCTCTAGTTGAGGCAGAGAACTTGGAATCTTTTTTTACCCTCCTGGTGAAGGTAGAGAACCTGGAATCCTTTTTCACCCTATTGGTGAAGGCAGAGAACCTCAAATCACTTTCACCTTCCCCGATGTGGCAAAGTAGCTGGGTCCTTTGGCCCCAAATAGATCTTCTTCTAAAAGCTTCCCTCAAGATAAATCTTGACACATGGAGGAACTCAGTTGTAAGTTTGCAGGAGCAACCATGTGGAACTCCCTCTATCACTCCCCTGAAACCCATAAGGATATTCTCCCCCTCTCATAAACTCCACCCATTCTCTCCCAAGATCTAAGCTCTCCCTTTAAGCTTTCTTAAAAGGAAAACCAATCAATAAATGTCAAAAAGACTCTTATAAAATCTTATGAGAAAGCTTAAATAAAGGGCTTCAAAAACCCCCAAAAATTTAATTCTGTGGTTAAAGTTTGTATAGTACGATCACAGGATCGTCTAGTTAGTACAATATGATATGTTCAAATTTTCACTATTCATACTATACAATGTTCAATTTATATAGTACGATGAGTTCAATTTTGCCTGTTAGTACTATATAATTAGCATTTAGTGCAGTATGATTTATTTAGATCATACTGTACGAATGAACAGTAGTACAATACGATTCATTTAATCAAATTGCCTTTAATCTAGGATGAATCTCGAGATGACCAAATATCATCTATGTTGATCGTACAATATGATCCAGTTCATACAATACGATCAAAAAATCAAAATTAAGCAGATTTAATTGATTAATCATAGGATTAAATTAGGCAATAATTTAAATATCATACAGTGTGATTAGATTTGTATAGTACGAATAGAACAACATTTAAAATTCAATTTTTTGCCTAATTTAATGAATGACATGGTTTCTGATTATAATAGATCATCTAGTGTGATATAGTGTTCATATTATACGAGTAGTCATATTTTAAAATTATTTTTCTTAGATAAATAAAATATTTTAATTAATTTTCATAATAATATATCATACAGTATGATGTACAAAAAAATTAAAATATTTAAAATTATTTTTTCTCCCCTTGTGTGTGTGTGTGTACAATCACCAAGCTAGCATATGCCCTTATAGGACTTGACTCAAGAAAAAATAAATAAATAAATATTACAAACTCTTTCAACACACCCTAATCGACCCAATCTTGAGCCCTGAATCTTTATTGAATGGTGCATGATGTACCTGAAATATTAGTACATACATAAATAAATATACACTACAAATATTAATAGAAATAATGAGGCAATCAATAATATTTGTTATCATCAAAATCATGCACTTGGGAGCCCGAGTTACAACACTAATATCAATACTCTAGCATGAATCCTCTATAATATAAATCAATAGTAATCTCATCTGGTGAGAGGCATGCTTGATTTTTGTGTTTGAAACATGAACAATGAATCCATCCCTCTGATATGAAGGATGATAATTAACAAGCTGCCATAATGAAATAATTCATTTCATTCAAAAATTCATCTATTAATGTATTACGTCCAAACAACAACCTATTATGCATCCAACTTTTGCAATTTTGAATATCCATAATTACTTTGTGCTATAAATTCCTACAACCAAATAATGAGAGTTGTATCAATTTAAAATAATTTAAAATAATGTGTAATGGTAATGATTTTATGAGTTCAAATGGATAGTTATGCTGCTCATTCATGCATCTTCTTTCCCATCCTCATCTCTGCAACACTTCACTTAATATTATGATCATTTTAGGTATATAACTCTATCTTTCTTAACTTAAGAGTAAAGCCACTCATCCACCTAAGCATCCTCATTTATATTATGCTTATCTTTTAATGGGAACAACAACAAAAACAACATCAAGCCTTTATCCCACTACGTGAGGTCGACTACATGAATCCTTTTTCTCCATTATGTCCTGTTAAGAGTCAAATTCTCATTTAGATCTAATAAAGAAAGATCATTTCTAATATTTTCTAACCAAGTCTTTCAGGCCTACCTCTACCTTTCTTAACATAGGTCAAATCTAATACATCTACTTTCCTAACCAGGTCATTGGAAGGCCATTATTTTATGTGACCAAACCATCTGATGAAGCTATCTCTAATCTTGTTTGCCACTGGAGCTACTCCAACCTTTTCACGTATATGCTCATTTCGTATCCTATCTCTAAGAGTAAACCCACTCATCCACTTGAGCATCCTCATCTATACAACACTTAACTTAATAGTATGCTTCTCTTTTAATGGCCAACATTTTGCAACATAAAGCATTGCAGGTCTAGCCACCATCTTATATAATTTTTCCTTAAGTTTGAGTGGCGCTTTTCTATCACACAACAAGCTTGATGCATTCCTCCACTTCTGTGGACAAAATTAACTGATGTAATGATGACCACTGGTTTCACTTTTAAATATATCAATTAGTTTCTTTTATTCAAATCTGCATAGCTTAATATATACGACCCTGAAGGATAGACTAATGTTCTACTATCGATTTAAGAAAAGAGAAACTACAATTTATTTTCTTAATCGGGCGCTTCATAGGGAACATGCAATTCACCTAAAGGGTGAAGAGAATAACCATATATCATCCCAATAAAGAGAGTAAATTAAGATATTTATTTTCATAATCTAATATATAAAGGATATTCAATTTACCATAAGGGTATAAGAAATATCCACTTAGCTTTGATTATGAAAGTAAATTATATATATTTAAAAGGCAAGTCTATGTCCTCAAATTCTTCCCCTATCTTAAAAAGAACTAAGGTAGGGTTTATCTTAATTATAGGTTATAGACCTCCTATAAGGGCAAGACCCTATAGTAAATAACTTCTCCTAAGAGAATACTCTCGATAAAAGTGAAGACTAAAGAATTAAAAAAAAGTCATGTAAATCTAATAGAAATGCTTAAGTTAGAAAATTTCAATATATAAGCTTTAGATTATAAATCTCCAAGGTAAATATAGATTTTTGAAAATTTAGGAATGATAGGAAAGGTGTGAAAGAGGAGAAAACATGTATAATTTTGGCTTATGCCTACCTGGAGTGGGCTTCCAGCTAACATCCTAGGAAAAATTAAAATTTTGCATGCAAGATAGGGTGGCTTTATCCTAGGAATCAAGGAAAAATTGTTCAAAAAGAATTTTAATTAAATGTTCTGCAATATGCTTATAAAATTAATTATGCAAAGCGAATGATGCATTAATAATAATGCATAAATAAAGCATTTTTTTTTATTTACATATGATTTCATCATAGTACAACCCAGGGTCTGCAGGAATGTAAGGTGGTCAGATTACACCATAACAAACCTAGTTTACTACATCTATGAAATATAAATCTAAATATATTTGCATATCATACTCTAACTCCAAATTTTCTATAGAATTCTAAAAGAGAATACTCACAAGAAGAGGGATTATCTTTTGGTGTCTTATACACACATACATAAGCAAGTACATTTAAATCTTTACAGCTCAATATTAATCTATAACTCAATCTATATGCATTCTATGTATACAATGATGCTTTACATTTATCCTTACAAACCAACCTATAGACATTCTACTTTGCTTTTCTTCACTTTCATAAGCAAGCTTAAATATATTCTACTTTACTTCCTTTTAAATCAAAGAAGAAATAATATAAATATGTATGCATGAGTATGAACATGAAGTAAATGTAAATAATTTAAGAGCTTAACTATGAATGCCATGACATCCAAAATACTGAAAATAAGCAAACGCACCAAGGATACCCACCCGACAAAGGTACCCATCTTAAACTAAGCACACTACGACCTAACCTAAGACTAGAGTTAGTGTACCTAGCAAACAAATCCTAGTGTGTGTAGAAGGCTGTATGGCTTGGATATGTCCTAAACGGAGAAATTTGTTAAAATACTCTAATATTTAAATTTGTTGAAGGCTTAAGGGATTTTAGTTTGAATTTAAGTATTAGTGGTTTTAAAGTTAATTTTAGGATATATTTTAAGTGTTAAATGATTACCACCTTTGTTTACAGAAGGGCCATGAAGTTTATTTCACCTTTCTTGGGGTTAAGCAAATAGCCTCGTAGGCCGGGGTTACCTAGTAGTAACTTGTATTCATAATTGGTTGAAGGTTAAGGGGCTAAAAATTTTAATTAAATAGATTATTTGCTAATTTTAATGGCTGGATTAATGATTAATTAGGGTTTGGGTCAATTATTAGATTTTTTATTCTTATTGAATTATTTAGAATTTTTTAATTAATTTCTTAATTTTTTAAGTTAAATTTAATTAATCATTAAGGGATTATTAAGTAAATTTTATTCAAATGTTCCATTTAAATTTGAATTGTTGACCTCTAGCTATTATTCAATTTTATTCAATTTTTAATGTATTTTTGAATTTTTTTTGTTATATGTAATTAATTATAAATTAATTTAATTATTTAATAAGTCAAAATTAAAGTTTAATTAAAAAAATTATTTTAAATTAAAATTAAAATTTTCTTATGTTCATTTTGTTTTTATTTGAATTTGTTTTATATCTTTGAATTTTGTTACATTTTTTAATAAATTTATCTACTTAATATTTGATTAAAGGGGTAATCAAAATATTAATTGAATTTTAATTATGTTGGGTTTGAATTTTATCTTTTAATGATTGAATGTATTGATTGGGGTTGATTGAGAAAGGTTTGATATTTCTATGTATTTTATTTGAATTATTATTAATTATGAGAGTTTTCAAACCTCAAAGAGGAGTTAATGATTAATTTATTGTTGTTTGAGGTTGATTAATGTCAAATCAATGGTACATATTATCCTAGGGTTTAGTGTCACTAAGTTCTTTATGTTTGATGTTTTATCCCTAAAGGATGTATATATGAATCCTAGATTTTGCCTAAGTTCACTAAGACACTTCCTTAATTGTTATCCTTAAGCGACACTAAAGTTGATATAGGATTTACAATCAATGTTTCTAACACTTATACATAGACATGAAAGTGAACAAACCACATCAAGCATAGTATTTTGATGCATTCAATGGTTTTTTATTTATAAAAAAATAAATTTAAGTTAAGTACAAGGGTTACTACATGGGCTTAAGGGCTAGATACCCTATTCACATGCAAGGTTTGAGATATCTAGGGGATCTAAGTTTTATAGAATTTACCTCATCAGAGCAAGTCGACGGTGCAACCGGCCGTAGTATCCCCATTTGGAAGAAATGGGTACAACTGAAGCTCCTTGGCTTTAGTTTCTAATTAGCTCCAACTATCGTTCCCTCGTAAATACATAGAGAGAGAAATGTGGGTAGGTGTTTAATGAGCTATTTTAGGTTAATTGGCCAAATTCAAACATCAGGTATGATTTGGATGGTTGAGATCTATTTGGAGGGTTACTAGGATGCATGCCATGTGTCCTCGATAGTTAGAGGACAGAGAATCAAAAGGACAACAAGGACTAGTGAGCTATAAAGTTGGTTTTGTCTACCATGGGTTGTTGGGATAATTCTAGCTATTTAAAACTAATCCAAGGGTTAGGCTCAGGTTAGGAAATGTTTAGGAATATTCTAGAATAGGTTTAGGAACCTGAAGTTGATTTTTTTTGGAGAGAAATGAGTTAGAGCAAAGGATTTGGCCATTTAAACCTCCTTTGGCTTTTATTGACTGAGTTGACTAGTCAACCAGTCAATCCATACTGAGGTGGCATCTTGAATGATACAAGGATGTTGTTTAGATAAATGACTAAGCATTTAAATCCATGATATTTGAGTTTGAATGAATGGTGAGTGTATCTTATGGAGTTTGACCAAATTCCAATTAGTTGACTTGGTCAAATCAACTAGGATTTGACTCACTCATAGTTTAGATATATTTAAGCCATGGAATGGATTGATTATAAAGGCTTGATTAAAGCTTGAAGAATCTGATTTAGATGGATGCAATGAGTAGGCTCAATTAGGTTTAGTTTGACCAACGCAGGGTTCTGTTAACCAGGCCAACTGTTGACCAGGTCAACATAAGAATTTTGGTCCATTTTACTAGGAGGGTGGTTTAGGGAAGTTTTGTGAGGTTTAAAGTCCATTTGATGTTAAATTGATAGATAATTTAAGTCTGATGTTCAATTGAGCTAGCCTAAACTAGCTCAATTGATCATCTTGATCAATATTGATTCAGGGGTTCAAAGAAGCTGGGTTTGATGTTATAAAATTAAAGCTGAAGTGAAGGATCAAAGATATATATGAATTTGACCCTATGTTGACTGGGTTTAACCAAATCCAAGTTCAGTTGAATGAGTCAGTTGTTCAATAGAGCCAGGATGTTGAGTGAAGCTCAATTCACTCGAAGAAGTGATCACAGGAATTTAAAAATGCTGGGTTTGACATAGGGGAATCTTAGTGAAATGAATTGAATCTGATTAAGGTCAAAGTGTGAGTGCACTATGGAAAGCCGTGCACTAAGGTACCTAACTGTAGTATAAGATTGCAGGAGATTTATGCTTTGATTGAATACTGGATGATTGAAATATTGATTGAATGATTTGATTGAATAGAATGTAGATATATTGAATATTGGTGATTGATTGATAGGCTGATTGAAAGTTGATGATTGAATGCTGGACTAATTGAATGATTGATTGGATATATAATTGAGTGGTAGGATTTATAAGATTACTGATTGGTTAAATGCAGGCCATTGATTAAAAATTGGATGATTGAAGTTTTTGATTGATTGGATTGGATTGAAAATAATTGATTGTATGATTAAATGTAGGCATGCTATATGATTGATTTATGTGGGCTGATTAGAAGCTGGGTGATTGAATGAGTACTAGATGATTGATAGTTGGGTAACTATCAACTACTAGATATTTAATCGGGAGTATGGAAGGTTTTGATGACCTCATACAAAAATTAGGTCAATAACCAATAGGTGTGATGAACTCGAAGAGTAAATCTCATGTATTGGTGTTGACTAAAGCGATCAACAGAGTTTAAAAGCTAGAAACTTAATTAAAAATTGATTTTCATCAAGTACATGTAGGATCTTACTGAGAGATCAATTCTCAAAGAGGGAACTTTAAACCTTAAATGGGTGATCGATTCCCAAACAAAGGTGGGATACTTAGACGAGAGATTGATTTCCAAATGAGTGGATTTAGAACCTGACTGATAGATCAACTATCGGAAGGGTGAAATTTAAACTTTGACTAGAAGATCGATTTTCACACAAAGAAAATACTCATAAGGGAGATTGATTCCTGAATGAGTGGATTTAGAACCTGACCGACATATCGATTATCAAAAAGGTGAAATTTAAACTTTGACTAGAAGATTGATTTCCAGACATAGTGGTTACTCAAATAGGAGATCGATTCTCGAATGAATAGATTTAGAACCTGACCAAAAGATCAATTATCTGAAAGGTGAAACTTAAACTCTGACTGGAAGATTGATTTCAGGACAAAGTGGATACTCAAATAGGAGATCAATTCCTAAATGAGTGGATTTAGAACCTGACCAATAGATTAATTATCAGAATGGTGACAATTAAACTTTGACTAGAAGATCAATTTCTAAACAAAGTGAATACCCAGATGAGAGATCAATTCCAGAATGAGTGGATTTAGAACTAGAATATTTGAACTCCACTAGGGATTATTTTGTTGATTCTGCTATCTGTCATAAGACTGGGTCTGTTATCTTTATTCAGCATAAGTTTCTGGTGAGCTTGCAGAAGCTTCTCTTCCAAACCTTCGAGCTCTTCTAATTAGAGTTTAACATTCTGTTCAGAGGTAAGCTTGTAGTTTACTTTGACTCTGAGTGAAAGTAGTTGTATTTCCAAAGGGCTAACATCCTTTGCACCAAGACTAAAGAAAATAGCATAGATGGAGTTAGAGTTTTATACGTGGTTCGGTAAGCCCATAAAGCTTCAACCAACTTCTCATGCCATTAACGCTTATTATTGTTTAAGGTCTTCTTTAAGATCTGAACTAGGATTTACTGAAAGCCTCTACCAATCCATTGACCCAAGGGTAATAGACGATCGAGTATCTCCAATTGATTTTATGGCATTTAGCAAAACTATTTTTTATTTTAGTGCTTCAGAATAAAGGACCTTTATCCGAGATAATCCAAAGAGGAACATCGAACTGGTATACGACATTCTCTTTGAAAGACTTTAGAACTTGATGAGCTTTGACTTTTCTCAAAGGAAGTGTTTATCTTTGGCCCAAATTGATGTGCAACACATAATCCAACATATACTTTTTCTACGATCTTCCTTACTTCTGATTTATTTAGACATCGAAACCACATCTGATCGAATGATCTTCTTTATAGAGTGTCATTAATCAGAGCACAAGATAACAATCATCTCTAGATCTGATTTGCATTTAACTTCTCCTGAGGGAGCTTGTTTTCTTACAGGTATTTGATGAGTGATTTTCTCCAATCCACCGCTTCATCGCTGACTACTGAAACAATTTTCACCTCAGCTAGGAAATTTTTGTTTACATATCCAAAATATATAGGAGATAGAACTTGCCATCCTTGCATTCTTATCAGAATCAAGTCTTCCTCAGAATATGCTAGAGCCTTAGTTTACTTAGGAAGAGTGTCCGTAGTAGATATCTTTTGCGAGGAATTCTATATAACGTCACATTTGGGATCTATTCTGACATATGCAAGGTATACTATTGTTAGGGAATCAGAATATCTTTTAATACTTTATAAAGTTTAGCTACTTGATTAATCAGAAGCTGTGAATCTCTAAAGATTTTGATCTCTTTGATCTCATTTAGAATTATCAATTCTAAGCTAGTTATCAGGGCCTCGTACTCAGCTTTGTTGTTAGTATATGGCTCTGATATATGGAATGAGTAATACATCACACCTTTATCAGATATGATAAATATTATACTAGTTCCAGCTTGTCCTGGGTAAATATCATCTGATTCTTTTTGTTGACTGGAAGCGGTACCATTAAAATGGAATTCCCAGATGAACTTCTCGTTTAACTTGAGTTTCATGAATCATTCATCCACTAGTTCATCACTTGTTAGGAAATCATCTTGTACTGAGAAATATCATCTGATGTTGTTTACTGATTAAAAGTAGTACCCTCAAAAATAGAATTCCCAGATGAACTTCTTATTTGATTTGAATTTCATGATTTATTCATTCGATAGTTCATCATTTATCAGGCAATCAACTTGCACTAGGTGAATTGCTAGGAAATCTGCTAGCCCTATCATTTCACTACTCGCAGAGGAGTGAATGTATTGTTGAACTGCAATGGAACCATCAACCAATGATTACAGACCCAGATTAACCTCCTTAGAAGTTAAATTGGTGTTTCCCTTTTGTTTTTAAACTAAAAGCTATTTCAAATGATTAAATAAGGGAAAGAAAATTAATCTTTTCACCTTCTTGCTTAAATTTTTATATCTAATAAGATATCAATGCATAAAGATGAATTTAGTATCGAGATTTTCAAAATCAAAAATCAAGAAAAATATCTAAAGCAAATGGGTTTTCTGAGATTTAGGATTTTGAAAAGGAAGCCTATTACTTATTTTATTTTTGATACACTTTGTGCATCTTTCATTGCTTGGCATACTTTTGTGCATCTTTTATTTATTTATATCTGTTTAGCATGCTTTGCGTATCTTTTATTTGGCATATTTGTATGCATTTTTTCATCTTGGTGCACATTGCACATCTTTTCATTATGGCGTGCATTACACATCTTATATATATATATATATATATATATATTAGGAAATTTGATAAGATTTTCATTTCTAAACCAATTTTACTTTTGATGTAGATTTAAATTTAAAATAGTCGTCTACTCACACATAAGAGGTGGGAGGGAGGGAATATATATTTTTTTATAGCTTTGGTCATTTATAGGCTCATCCATCTCTGAACATTTGATGTAGTTGAGCATAACTTCCTTCATTTAAAATTTAAGATAGAGGATACATTCTAGTTGAGAAAGATAAGTCAAACACTTTTTAACAAAAGTCTAAACCCAAGTTCTCTCTCTTTTATAGGTGTGACTGAGTGTCGACCATGTTAACAATGTCAAACTTCTCTTTATCCATTTCTTCATCTTCTGCAGCTTCTTATTCATCGATTTGGAGGATACTTTCTTTCAGATGATCCACCATCTCTTCTATTGACTTGCCTTCCACATGGTGTGGATCTACTGGAGTATATTCTCTAGAAGAAGATATTTCTATTATGGACTCCATCTTCCTTGGTGTTTCATCCATTATGTGATTCCTCTAATTCATCGATGTACGTAGTTGGAATGGGAAGCATCTTAGGCTGCCAAATCCTCTCTCTATCAGATAATGAGGTTAACTAATTTATGAAGTTTAGTCTCCTTTTATCAAAATTAGAGGATAATTAGCAACCTTGTGAATGGTGTCGATCAACCCTCGAGGAGTGCTGATTCGAAGGATGATCAAAAGTTCTTGCTGGAGTATTTCTAAACTGATGGGAAGATGGAGGGGATACGGGATTATGCCCTTGACGTGCTAATGCTCCATTCCCTAAAGATTTAACCAGAGTTTATTGACTATATTGTTGATGATCAGCTACTTCATGCTCATTATAATATGAGAGCTTCTTTGGCTCCCTATGATGATCTACAGCGAAAGCTGGTCAACTTGGACCTGATTCTTAAAACTGAATTCTTCTCTTCATAGGAGGGGATTCTCCTCGCCTTCCATTTGAATGTGGATGAATTTCACTGGAGATCACATCCTTGATGCTTCTGAGAAATTTTGTCTTTAACTACCCATAATCTGTGGTGCAATCCCAGATTAAACAATTCAGTAGAAATTTAAACTTTCTCTTCCTTTTAGATAAGGGAGGAAGGACAAGATCTTCACGAAATAGAGTAGGAGGAGAATTCGATATACGCAATACGCTCTCTTCTCCAGTAGCAATAGATAGTGGGTGAAATTTATTGTCAACCAACAGAGGAGAATTAACGTATACCTCAGGAGTTTTAGGATTCATCTTCTTTGCTGCTTCAATTACAGCAACAATCAAAGCTTCTTCCTTTGATGATTCAATTTTTTCAGCTCTTCGCCTCGCATGGCGAATCATGTTGCAACATTGAGATTTAATCATCTCCTGGATTCTAGAAGATGACCCAATCTCAAATTTTTTTAATACCAGGGTTTCAGCAATGATTAGAGACTTCCCCTTAGTCATATTAATTAATTGGGGGAATGTTAGTCATGAAAACACAGAGGGTTTAGCAGCTGCAGAGGCAACTACAAACCCCCCTCGATGTTGACCTAAAGAGGAGTCAATCTGGTAGATTCAGCTACTGTTGTCAGTACTTTAGCTTGTGGTGCATTGAAGGTGACTTGTAGATTATCAAATTCAGACCCAAACCTGATATGGTTACCCTCAGCAGATTGGGCAACAGTGATGTTAAAGTTGAAGATTAACTTTTCAAATATTTTCTACAATTTAACAAAAATCTGAATCAATAGCTAATCCTTCTGAATGTATACATTGAATCTGAATACTAAATCAAAATTTGAATCCATTTGGAATCTAAGATAAAGTTTGGATGGATCAATGATTTGAAAAATGAAATGGTCCAATTAAGAAACCAAACTAAAGAAAGCATAATCACAAAGTATAGATTTGAGAGAACAATTGGTTGAGGATTGAAGAGGAATTGGAATCAAATTGAAAAGAGATTAAATAAGGACCCTTGTCCTTAAGAACTTTGAGAGTATATATAAAAATAGTAATAAACACGAGTAAAAGGATTTTATGAAGGGGAGAAGAATTATGAATTTATAATCTAAAGCCTAATTTTGATGGACTCACCCAAAATCGAGCACATACAAAAATGAAAGGCTCTAATACATGCAAATGACATATGGATGACATGGAAATGTCAAACAAAAAATCGACAGCATTTCTACTAGATTTAGGACCTAAGCCGGTGCTGATAGTTGGTCTATCTGCTTGGCTTTTTAGGAAAAGCCAAGGAAATCATAACTGACACTGATCATGCAAACTATGAATTGAAATAAACATGCAAATGTCATACAAATGACATACCAAGCTGGGTTGACCCAATTTAGGGAAATTTACAACTATACAAATAAATCATAGAGCGATCAAATCAAATCAAATTATAAGACATATAAAATACTAAGAATTTACAACAAAAATTTGAGGAAAATCTATCGAAAGTAAGAGATTAAAAATCTCGAGAAAATTTTGAATGAATTCAAAAAGAATCTAAATGACTAAACACACAAATGACACACAAATGCTAGTCAAAAAATGGGCAGCATTTCTATTGGATCTAGGACCTAAGCCGGTGCTAACAGTTGGGCCATCTGCTTAGCTTTTTAGGAAAAGCCAAGAAAAATATGAATAGCGCTGATCATGCAAACTATGAACTAAAATAAACATACAAATGTCATGCAAATGACATACCAGGTTGGGTTGAATCGATTTAAGGAATCTACAATTTACAAAATTAAATCAAAGACAATCAAATCAAATCAAATCGACAAAATCAATCACAAAGCACAGGACTATAGAGCATTTCAACACATACAACAAAAATTTATATGAAATTTAATAGCCAAAATATTTTATTAAACTTATATGAATTTTTAAAATAATTTAATCATCATTTAAGATGGAGGGAGAAGTCTATCCCTAGCGGAGTAGCCAGAAAAATCTGTGAAAACTTTTTTAATTTAAAAAAATACTCTAGATTAAAGTGAAGACTAAACAATTAAAAAAGTTAATGTAAATTTAATAAAAATGCTTGGGTTATGAAAATTTTAATGTATAAGCTTTAGATTATAAATCTTCAAGTTGAATTTAGATTTTTGAAAATTTAGGAATGATAGGAAAGATGTGCAAGAGGAGAAAACATGTACAATGTGGGCTTATTCGTGCCTGGAGTGGGTTGCCAACTAACATCACATGAAAACAATCAATTTATGCATGTAAGATAGGGTGGCTCTATCCTATGAATCAAGAAAATATGGTTCAAAAAGAATTTTAATCAAATGGTCTGCAATATGCTTACAGAGTTAATTATGCAATGTGAATGATGCATCAATGATAATACATAAATAAAGCATTTTTTATTCACATATGATTTCATCACATTACAACCCAGGGTTTGCAAGAATGAAAGGTGGCCAGGTTACACCACAACAAACCTGATTTTTTACATCTATGAAATATAAATCTAAATATAATTGCTTATCATACTCGAACCCCATATTTTCTATAGAATTCCAAAAGAGAATACCCTCAAGGAGAGGGATTATCTTTTGGAGTCCTATACATATATCCATAAGCAAGTATATTTAAATCTTTACAGCTCAATCTATATGCATTCTATCTATACAATGAAGCTTTACATTTATCCTTACAAGCCAACCTTGAGACATTCTACTTTGCTTTACCTCACTTTCACAACCAAGCTTAAATATATTCTACTTTGCTTCCTTTGTATCAAAGAAGAAATAATATAAATATGTATGCATAAGTATGAACATGAAGCAAATATAGATAATTTAAGAGCTTAAGTATGTATGCCATGACATCCAGAATACTGAAAATAAGCAAACACACCAAGGATACCCTCTAGGCAAAGGTATATGTCTTAAACTAAGCACACTACGACCTAACCTAAAACTAGAGTCAGTGGACCTAACAAACAAATCCTAGTGTGTGCAGAAGGCTGTATGACTTGGATATATTTTAAATTGGGAAATTCATTAAAATTATCTAATATTTAAATTTGTTGAAGGCTTAAGGGATTTTAGTTTGAATTTAAGTATTAGTGTTTTAAAGTTAATTTAAGGATATATTTTAAGTGTTAAATGATTACCACCTTTATTTACACTAGGGCCATGAAGTTTATTTCACCTTCCTTGAGGCTAAATAAATAGTCTCGTAGGACCGAGTTACCCAGTAGTAAACAGTATTGATCGAGTTATTTTAATTGGTTGAAGGTTAAGGGGTTGAAAATTTTAATTAAATACATTAATTGCTAATTTTAATGATTGGATTAATGATTAATTAGGGTTTTGATCAATTATTAGATTTTGTGTTCTTACTGAATTATTTATAATTTTTTAATTAATTTCCCAACTTTTTAAGTAAACTTTAATTAATCATTAATGGATTATTAACTAAATTTTATTCAAAAGTTTCATTTAAATTTGAATTGTTAACCTCTAGATCTTATTCGATTTTATTCAATTTTTAATGTACTTTTGAATTATTTTTTGTTATATGTAATTAATTATAAATCAATTTAATTATTTAATAAGTCAAAATTAAAGTTTAATAAAAAGATAAATTTATTTTAAATTAAAATTGAAATTCTCTTATGTTCATCTTATTTTTATTTGAATTTGTTTTATGTCTTTGAATTTTGTTTCATTTTTTAATAAATTTATCTTGTTAATATTTGATTAAAGGGGTAATCAAAATATTAATTGTATTTTAATGATGTTGGGTTTGAATTTTTATCTTTTAATGATTGAATATATTGATTGGGGTTGATTGAGAAAGGTTTGATATTTCTATATATTTTATTTAAATTATTATTAATTATGAGAGTTTTCAATCCTCAAAGAGGAGTTAACGATTAATTGATTATTGTTTAAGGTTGATTGATGTCAAATCAATGGTACATATTATCCTTTAGGGTTTAGTGAAGTTCTCTATGTTTGATGTATTATCCCTAAAGGATGTACATATGAATCCTAGATTTCTCCTAAGTTTACTAAGACTCGTCCTTAATTGTTATCCTTAAGTGACACTAAAGTTGATATGGGATTTACAATCAATTTTTCTAGCCCTTATACATACACATGAATGTGAACAAACCACATCAGGCATAGTATTCTGGTGTGTTCAATGGGTTTTGGATTTATAGAAAAATATATTTAAGTTAAGTACAGGGGTTACTACATGGACCTAAGGCTGGATACCCTATTCACATGCAAGGTTTGAGAGATCTAGGGGCTCTAAGTTTTATAAAATTTACCTCACTAGAGCAAGTCAACGGTGCAACTGGACGTGGCACCCCCATTTGGAAGAAATGAGGATGATTAAATCTCATTGGTTTTAGCTTCCAATCAGCTCCAATCCATCGTTCCCTCGTAAATAATGCAAAGAGGGAGAAATATGGGTAGGTGTTAAATGAGCTCTTTTGGTTTAATTGGCCAAATTCAAACATCAGGGATGATTTGGATGGTTGAGATATGTTTGGAGGGTTACTAGGATGCATGCCATATGTCATAGGAAGTTAGAGGACAAAGAATCAAAAGGACAACAAGGACTCGTGAGTTGTAAAGTTGGTTTTGTCTTATATGGGTTATTGGGATCATTCCAGTTATTTAAAACTAATCCCAGGGTTAGGCTCAGGTTAGGAAACATTTAGTAATATTCTAGAATAGGTTTAGGAACCTGAAGTTGATTTGCTTTGGAGAGAAATGAGTTAGAGCAAAGGATTTGTCCATTTAACCCTTCTTTGGCTTTTGTTGACTGAGTTGACTAGTCAACTAGTCAATCCATGCTGAGGTGGCATCTTGAATGATAGAAGGATGTTGTTTAGATAAATGACCAAGCATTTAAATCCATGATATTTGAGTTTGAATGAATGGTAAGTGTATGTGATGGAGTTTGACCAAATTCTAATTGGTTGACTTGGTCAAATCAACTAAGATTTGCCTCACTCATAGTTTAGATAGATTTAAGCCATGGAATGGATTGATATGAAGGTTGATTAAAGCTTGAAGAATTTGATTTTGTTGGATGCAATGAGTAGGCTCAATTAGGTTTAGTTTGACCAAAGCAAGGTTCAGTTGACCAGGTCAACTGTTGACCAGGTCAATATGAGAATTTAGGTCTATTTTACTAAAAGGGTGGTTTAGGGTAGTTTAGTGAGGTTTAAAGTCCATTTAATGTTAAATTGAAGGGTAATTGAAGTCTGATGTTAAACTGAGCTAGCCTGAACTAGCTCAATTGATCATCTTGATCAATATTGATTCAAAGGTTCAAAGATGCTGGGTTTAATGTTATAAGATTGAAGCTGAAGTAAAGGATCAAAGATATATATGAATTTGACCCTATATTGACTGGGTTTAACCAAATCCAAGTTCAGTTGAATGAGTCAGCAGTTCAACTATGCTAGGATGTTGCGTGAAACTCAATTCACTAGGAGAAGTGATCATAGGGTTTAAAAATGCTGGGTTTAATATAGGGGTCTCTTAATGAATTGATTTGAATCTAATTAAGGTAAAAGTGTGAGTGTACTATGGAAAGTAGTGCACTGAGGTACTTGATTACAGTGCAAGACTGTAGGAGATTTATGCTTTGATTGAACACTAGATGATTAAAATATTGATTGAATGATTGAATGATTTGATTGAATAGAATGTAGATGGATTGAATGCTGGTGATATATTAACATGCTAATTGAAAGTTGATGATTGAATACTGGACTGATTGAATGATTGATTGGACATATAATTGAGTGCTAGGATTTGTAGGATCATTGATTGGTTGAATGTAGGCCATTGATTGAAATTGGATGATTGAAGCTTTTGATTGATTGATTGGATTGAAGATGATTGATTGTATGATTAAATGCAGGCATGATATATGATTGATTTATTCAGGCTGGTTAGAAGCTGGGTGATTGAATTAGTATTAGATGACTGACGGTTGGGTAATTGTCAACCACTAAATGTTTAATCAAGAGTATGGAAGATCTTGATGACCTCATACAAAAATGAGGCCAACAAATGGACCCCCACCAGGTGTGATGAACTTGTGGAGTAAATCTCACGTGTTGGTGTTGACCGAAGCGATCAACAGAGTTTAAAAGCTAGAAACTTGATTGAAAGATTGATTTAACGCTTATATTCAAGTCATTTAAGATATATATGCAAGAGTTATTACTTGTGTTCAAACATAAGATGGTTTGACCTAGTAATTTCCTATTTCAGTTGGATTACATCAAGGATAAGCTTTAAGCCCATATCTTTTTTTTCTTTAGACATGAATGTTCTTACTAGACATTTGTAGGAGGATGTACCTTGGTGTATGCTTTTTGTTGATGATATTCTTCTTGTTGATAAGACCAGAGGGGGAGTTAACTTAAATTATTGAGATCAACTTTAGAATCTAAAGGTTTTCGTTTGAGTATATCTAAAATTAAATAAATGGAGTATAATTTTGGTAGTAATATATCTAATGGGGGATTGTGACTTTAAACAATTATGTCCTTAATACGAGTACATGTTTTAGATATATTGGGTTTATTGTTCAAATTGATGGTAAAATAAATGGTGATATTTAATAGAATTCAAGTTAGATGGTTGAAGTGGAGGAATGCATCAGGCATGTTGTTTGATAGAAAAGTACCCCTCAAACTTAAGGAAAATTTCTATAAGATAGTGGTGAGACCTGAAATGCTTTATGGTACAGAATGTTGTCCATTAAAAGAGAAGCATAAAACTAAGTTAAGTGTTGTAGAGATGAGGATGCTTAGGTGGATGAGTGGCTTCACTCTTAGAAGAAGAATATGTAACGTGTATATACGTGAAATGGTTGGAGTAGCTCTAGTGGAAGATAAGATTAGAGAGAGTCACCTTAGATGATTTGGATACATAAAACGTCAGCCTTCAGATGACCCGATTAGCAGTGGATGTAATGTTAAAAAAAGTATAGGTAGACCTAAAAAAATCATGGTTAGAAAATATTAGAAATAACTTTTTTTTCTTAGATTTAAATGAGAATTTGACTCTTAAAAGAATATAATGAAGAAAAATGATTCATGTAGTTGATCCAATATAGTGGCATAAAAGTTTGATATCGTTGTGGTTCTTGTTGTAATATAAAGGTTTAATTTGAATGTCTAATATGAAAAAAGATTTTCAAGATTTTTATGGCTTCTAATAAATATTGGATATTTCGGAAAAGTACATCTCACTCTATACAATGTATAAAAAAATAAGAAAATATAATGAAGTGAATTCTCTACATGCACTCGGTTATAAATAGGATGTAAGGATCTTCATCCAAGTAAAAAAAGAAGAAGCATTAATTAAAATCATTCATAAAAATTCCAACAACCCTAAATGTAAAGTAAACAAAAACGTTTCCCCCAAAATTGAGATGTGCGAAAATGTGAAGAATTAGATATTTTTGATTTATTAGCATTGATTGATCAAAATTTTCAGTATAAATTTGTCCATTTAAGAATTAGTGCACATTAAACTTTCATGAGCTCGAAGAGCACTACTCTCGAAAGAACTCCTTAATTACAAATCATGGTTGTTAAAAATGAATTGAATCAGGTGATTAAATTTGTTAGATCGTGATCTATCCTCTAATAAATTCAGTCAATCAAGAAATTGAAATTCTAAGAAATCAAAATCAACTCACTAAAACTGACAATTGAATTGCTCAAGCCTTAAATCGAAAATAGTTGAAATAATTTTACTATTTATTATAATTGAAATAAAATAATTAAATACAATATTTTTTCAAACTTTTTAATTTAATAGTTTTAATTAATTTTACACCCTCGTGATTGAATATCTAATTAAGACTTTATTTGGAACAGCTATTTTATTGCTTTTTAAAATAATTTTTTAATAGAAAATTTTTTATACTAAAAAATATTTTTTTAAAATTAATGAAAAAATTATTCAAAATAAAACCTAAATCTTTAAATCTTAAATATTAATTCTTATCCTCCATCTATTTAATGTGAGATCGCACTCTTAAGAAAATTATTTGACATTGTGAGTATGGGAGGTCGGATGAGCTTATTTTACACTATGAGCCATTGCCACTACTAAATATTCGCGAAGATCATATCTGATTTTCTTTTTAATAAATAGATCTCAGTATTTTTAAGGACTTGACCGTTTCGAGATCTCATCTCTCTTTCCGACCGTTCTCGCCAAATTCAAAATCCTAGACCAGTCCAACGGACCGTTACAGACGGATCGAAGGCTCAGATCCTCTTCCATGATCCTTCTCTTTCCATTTTTCTATGCTCAGAACTCTCTGTGAGCTTTTCCTGCTACTACCCGCAAGCAAACCTAAGTCGTTTCAAGAAACTCGCTCGCACGCAAAAAGAAAAAAAAATCCCTTCTTTTTTTTCTTTTTCCCGAGTAATAAAACCCGGATCTGTACTTGAAAATTGATTTCTGATCCTTCTTCGTTTTGTCTACTTCCATTCTCAATCTCATAGAAACCATTCTTCCAGTAAGAGATCGGACCTAAACTTCTTGGTCGTTCAAGATTTAGCATATCAATGCGGGATCATTCCCATTACCCGCCATTGCTTTAACATACCTTTCAGTGGTTTCTCGTCAAAATGCCAGTTTCTACTCGGTCGCAACTCTCCGGCGTGAGGCCCGGCGAACAGTGTCAATCGCCGGGTCGCCGCCATTCTTTTCTTCGAAATCCCCACCAAGGCCTCAAGGAGAAAATGAAAGCCCTTACCCTGCTATACGAGCAGCACAGGCAGCCATTAGCTCCAAGCCATCACCCAAGCATCGAGCTCCTCGATTCCAATCGCAAGAATTCCGGAGAAGACCAAAAGAAAGAACAAGAAGTGGTAAGAAAAAACAGAGATCGAGCAGCCGTAATTCCGAGGAAAAAGACCATTTTGTTCTCAAAAAATGAAGCTAAGGAGAACAAAGAACCGAAGATCTCTGACAGGTTTGCAGCCTACTCCATGCCAAGGAAGGTGGCAACAGCCGCCGTAGCTGCGTCGAGAAGGACTTCGATGGGTTCTGTGTTGGATGGTAGAGGCATGATGGGAATCAAGAAGATTAACGAAGAGTTGGAGACCACCGGAGATATAGGGAGTCAGATAATGGTGTTTGTCCGGCTAAGGCCAATGGGGAAAAAAGAGGAGGAGACCGGATCAAGGACCTGTGTTAGGATTGTCAATAAAAGAGATGTGTATCTAACTGAGTTTGCTTCGGAGACAGACTACCTTAGGCTCAAAAGAGTTCGAGGCCGCCATTTCTGCTTTGATGCCTCATTCCCGGAGTCTACTTCGCAACAAGAAGTGTACTCAACCACGTAAGCTCATTCTGTTTGGTTGCAATATCTCCCTTTTTTTAATAAAATTTTGTTTTAACTTCATTTGTCGGTTTCCGTATTGTTTTTCATGCAACTGAGTAGTCATGAGAAAAACTGTTTGGTTGCTGTCATGGGGTTCTTATGGAGAGACGCACACTTTTAATCGTTCTTTATTGGATTTGATGAAACTCCTGCCTTTCTTTCAAGTCTTACTCTAATTTGCTTTTCGACATGAACTTAATTTCTTTCAAGTTGATTCGATCCTGTAATGGCGATCTTATTAGTAGAATGAAATGTTTATCCTTGCTTTTTGAATTCTCTTACCTTTTCTGATTAGTACCCACAAGTTAAAAGCATTTTTTACATGTAATTTTTAATTGTTTATGTTATGAAAGTTAACATTAAGGTATTTTAAAGATGTTTTAAGTTGATGTATATGGACCTTTTCCTTTCTCTATACAAGGTGGTGCGTTTGGTATTGTATAAATCACCGGTATCCTTCAGTTAATCCTCTGTTTTATCCCTGACGGTCCTTGAATCCAACCTAAACAGCCTGCTATTTGCTTTCATCTTCTCATGTATAATGTTAGAGTGTGTGAATCAAACAGACGACCAAATTTGACTAACATATCCATGATAAAAATAAAAAAAATTAAGAATATAAATGAGAGCCAAGCACCGTAGAATTTTACATTCATATATTTTTCTACTATCAGATATATGACTAATCCCATAGCTGCATGCCTTAGAAATGCTTTAAAATATAAAATCTAAGTCCTTTATTATACGCATGTATGCAGAACCGCAGAGCTTGTGGAAGGTGTTCTTCGAGGAAGGAATGGCTCTGTATTTTGCTATGGGGCAACTGGTGCGGGGAAGACATACACAATGCTTGGTACAATAGAGAATCCCGGTGTCATGGTGTTAGCCATAAAGGACCTCTTCTCAAAAATTAGACAGAGATGCTTTGATGGAAAACACTCAGTGCTCCTCTCCTATCTTGAGGTCTATAATGAGACTGTTAGAGACCTTCTGTCACCTGGGCGACCCCTTGTTCTTCGAGAAGATAAACAGGTTAGTGAAATATTCAAATGACTGATATAGAATAGACATGTGTTCTTTCACTGTTTAATTCTTTGCTTCCCAGTTCCTTACTGCTAGCTTAGAGTTGTGATCATCTTACATGCTTAATGTTTATCTATTTCTATTTTAACGTAAATCAATTGAATTTTTTTTTTTTGTTTTTAGTCTAGTTTCTTCGGTAGTGCATTAGTTTTTTTTATAATTTTGTGAGTGATTTTTTCTTGGTAATGTCCATTTTTGTGTAATGACAAAGCAAGTTCTACTTTCATCTTTGATGATGAAAGAGATCCATAAAGGATCGCCTCAAAGAGCTTGGTTGCATGCATAGAAGCCATCCTTTTCTGCATGATAAGACAAATCCATTTTTATGTAGATAGCATTGCCTTCACTGCCATTGTAATGAACTCGTATTTCTTTTCAATTGTTCTGAATTATAAATTGAAATTTCAACAATAGTTCCTCATTATTTCAAAAAGCATATTTTGTATTAAGGTATAATGAATCACTTAAGAATATAGCTCTTAATCATCTGTAAGTGTTGCATTTTCTTTTTATTTGGTATACCTCCTTGAAGTACGAACAACTATTTGTGGTACTTGCTTTAGTATATAGACTAAATATCACAAAAAATTTTCATATCGCTTTCTTTTATGGAAGGCACATTGGTTGTTGAAGTTAGAAATATGGAAAACAACAAATCTTTTTGGAGAATGATTTGGTTAGACATAATCACAAATCAACATAGATTCCAACCTCCAAAAATCCCCTCACTCCATCCTGACATGAAATATATGAAATTTATCATTTCCTAAAATATATTTTTATCTACATGCCACTAAATGAGCCCAAGGATCAACTTTTGATTAGCAAAAGTTGACATCCTAATGATAATATCATGGTTGATTGTGGATAATTAAAGCATACAAGGAAGTTTCTAGAAAACGAGACACAAGAAAATTATATGGTTCTGTTAAATTTGCCTCACATAGAAATATTAATATTTTACCAGTCCAGAAACGAATTATATGATACAAATGTTAGCACACCCCAAATATTTTTTTCTCTCATGTTATCTCATTAGCTGCCTCTCTCTCACACGCACATACTCTATTTTTAGTGGCCTTTCATTCAGAATAATCTTTCATTATAACTATAAAATAATATATCTCCTTATTATGAAACTTTTCAATTTTACTTTCTAGTATGCTTTCTCATATTTCTTCATAACTGAGATTTGGTTGATCTGCAATACTTTTTAATTCATTCTAAATGATGTGTGATGAATCATAAATGTATCTTGTAAGAATTGATATATGAAATATATTAAGAACATTTGTGAATCATAAAGGTAATGCTAATATATATGCTATAGAGCCAATGTTTTCTAAAATCTCAATGAACTAATATACCTAGGCTTCCGCCTTCAATTTTTTAGATCCTCCAAATGTAGTCATCCCTTTTCTCGGGCAAACCCTTAAAAATTCATGGTCTCAAACTTGAAATTTTACAATTCTATGTTTTTAGTCATACTATTTTTTTCCTGATAAATATGAGTAGCACAGATGCAGTCACAGATTAATTGGACTTTTTGAGCTACCTCATCCGCCAATTATGGGCTAAACATAGCTCTTTCTCCAACTTCAAACTAACACAATGGTGATCTATATTTCCTTCCATTTAAAGCTTCATATCATCTTAATTTTTGCTTGATAATAATTATTATATGCAACATCTATTTGAGATAAATAACTTCCACCAAAGTCAAATATGCACATTCTTAATAAATCCTCCATTATTTTGTTAGTGCATTCCGTTTTCTCATTTATTTGTGGATGAAATATTGTACTAAAATATATTTGCATTCCTAATGCTTGTTGCACCTATCTCTAGATATTTGATGCAAACTTCAAATCTTTATTTGATATAACTATCCTAAGAATTTCATGTAATTGAACAATTTGATCTCAATATATCCTTTAATTTTTCAACTATTTTCTTAATTCTGATTGGTAGAAAATGAGCTGACTTAGTTAAACGACCCATACTCACCCACATAATCTTATTTCCTTGTTGGGATCTAGGTATGCTATTATGAAGTCCATTGATATTTATTCGCACTTTTACTAAGGAATATGTAATGGTTATAAATATTCATCAAGTCTCTAATGTTAAGCTTTTACACTTTGATAAGTCATATATTTTGACACATATTCTGCTACTTGTTTACTGCAAATCATCAAAAGACTTGCTTTAGATCTTGTTACAACTTTGCATTACCTAGATGAATAATCTTTTTGAAACCATGTGCTTCTTCCAATTTTCTATCAAATTTCTTCATTGTTTGGGACATGTAACCATCCTGTAAATTCTTCAAATCCTTATTTTTCTAAATGAAAATTTGAATTTCAACCATCTTGAATCTTTTGAATATAATGTTTAATTTTTAGAGATCTTTTTGTATTGATAAAATTTATATTAATCAATGTTTTGATATCATGAATTGAATCGAAATTGCATTCTTCTTTTTACTTGTTATACATAGTTGAAGCCTTTTCATTTCAAAAATCATATGAGGTACTTTAATCATTAGATTAAATTTTTCATCAAGGGATTCAACCATAATATTTGCTTTGCCCAGGTGATACATGATCTCTAAATCATAATCCTATATTTCTAACTAACATCTACACTTCAAATTTAATTTTTCCTTAGTACAAATATACTTTAAACTGTAATGATCTATGAATATCTCTTACTTATTTCTCTCTCTCTATATATATATAACATCTCCTAATTTTTAGAGCAAATACTGCCATTTCTAATTCCAAATCATTTATTGGAAGATTTTTTTCATGTGATTTTAATTTTCTAGAAACACATGTTAAAAAGTTTTCTTTTCACAGTAATACACATCCTAATCCTTAGCTAAGCATCACCTTTGCCTTGTAAATCTTCTGTTTCTTATGGAATTATCAAAAATTGGTTTTATTATAAAAAATCTCTTCAACTTTTGGAAACTATTATCACAATCAACTGTCCATTCAAAATTGGCTGCCTTTTGAGTAACTCAAGTTAAAGGTGAACCAATTTTAGAGAAATCTCTTATAAATTCGTAATATCATGTTAATTAGAGAAAACTTCAAACTCAGCTACATTGTTTGGTCATGGGCATTCACTTATTGCTAATATTTTTTGTGGATCAATAAGTATCTCTTCTTTACTCATCAATAAGTATCTCTTCTTTACTCATAATATGACCAAGGAATGCTACATTTGATAATCAAAATTCACATTTTAAAAATTTGGCATAAATTTTGAGTGTCATAGTTACTAAAGCTATCTTTTGAATATCTTCATTTTTAACCTTCATTGGTGATAACTAAACTAAAGATCAATTAAAAAAAGAAAAGAAAAAGACTTACTCCTTATAGTTGATCAAACAAATCATCTATTCTTAATAATGGATACTTATTCTTAATTATCTTCTTGTTAAGTTTTTGATAATATATGGACATTCTAATATTATCATCCTTTTTCCTTACAAATAGACTAGAGCACCCTATGATGAAATACTATGACGAATGAATCTTTTGTCTATTAATTCTTGTAATTGATGTTTTATTCTTGTAATTATGTAATTGCGATTCTATACAATGCTTTTAGAATAGGTGTGCATTTGGATCTAGACGTATAGTGAATTTTATTTCTCTTTCAAGTGGTAATCCAAGAAGTTATTCTTGAATGACATCTAAAGATTCACTGATAACTGAAATTCCTTCCAATTTAAATAGTATCAACTTGTGTTTTATATAAATGCCAAATATGCAAGTCACCCAGAGTTTATCTTTTCTTTTGCTTTCGAGATTGGGAAAAGTGAAATCTAATAGCTCTTTTATTTTATACACCAACTTCTTTTCTCACCAAACAATATAATATGATATTTTGATAACTAGTTCATTCCCAATATTATATAAAACTGTGTGCATGGTAAAATATGAAGATTAGTTGAAAAGTTTCCATCTTGAATCACAATGTTCCTTAAAGTTTAACTAAATTTGTTTTTCTTAATTCTATAAGTTGTAATGACATTCTTTGCATAGCATTATCAGATATGAATGAACAAGAAGCTTTAGAATCAATTAAACTATGACTGATTCATCATAACATGTATAAGTACCTAATAGCACATTAGGAGATTCTCAGGACTCTTCTTGAGTTAGAGAATATATTTGTAGCTGGATAGATCAATCTCCATTGTGGTGGTGGTGTTGTGATGCATTGGGTTGATTATGATTATTTTCTTAATTCTATAGGTTGTAATGATATTCCTTGCATAGCATCATTATATATGAATGAACAAGAAGCTTTAGTATCAAATTAAACTATGACTGATTCATCATAAAATGTATAAGTACCTAAGATCACGTTAGAAGATTCTCAAGACTCTTCATGAGTTAGAGAATATATTTGTAGCTGGATAGATAAATCTCTATTGTGGTGGTGTTTGATAAGATAAGAGCAACTAATAAGCTCTCTCACATATAGATATGGTGCCTTACCATTCCATGTGCATTGCCTGCGCCACTTTCTTCATCACAACTGCCTTGGCCTCACACAACCATTGGATATCTGCTGTTTAATCTTTACTGGTCACTGCTAACTAATTTTCTGCAATATATACAGTCATCATTCTCTGAATCAATGAAAACCTTTTCTCTGCTTTCTTAGTTCTTTGTTTTTCGTTTGTTTTCTCTGCTTCTTGCTGTTTGTAGGCTTCAATATGGTATTAGAGCTTTCAGGATAAGCTTCTTCCGTCAATGGCAGATTCATCTTCTTCCTCTGCTACTCTTCATACTTTCATAACCAATTGTGATGATACTATACCACCGAAACTTAAGTACTTTATGTCCACTGTGAAAACCTTAGTTAATCTTCAGCTTTCTACTGAAAACTATCCAATTTGGAAGGCACAAATGTTCAAATTGTTCTTTGCAAATGGGTTTGAATCTTATCTTACTAGTTTGGTTACTAAACCTCCCAAACAATTACAAAATTTGGATGGCAGTTTAGCTGCCAACCCTCTTTTTCAATCCTGGTTTCTTATTGATCAAAATCTTGCAGCTACTATTTATTCCACAATCTCTCTCTCCCTTCTTCCTTGTGTGCTTAATCTAGATTCATGTCATGAAATTTGGACTACCATTGAGTGCCGTCTTCAATCTTCGAATCGATCTCATATACTTCAATTGAAGAATGAATTGCACCAACTTCAATTGAAAGATATGACCATGGTTCAATATCTGTCGAATATCAAGCAGAAAATTGATGCGATAACAGCTACCGATTCCTCTATTGACACTGAAGACATCATTCTCTACATGCTCAATGGATTGCCACACGCATATCAATCTTTCAAGACTACCATTCGCACCCAACTCCAACCAATCAGCCTGGATGATTTTTATGCCCTTTTATGCAGTGAAGAACTAAACATTGCCACTGAAGCAGCTCGTGAAAACTCCACTCCAACCACCTATGATCTGGCATTTGCTCTTGCAACTACTCAAGGCCAAACCCGTGGACAAGGTTTCTATCAGTTTTTTGGTCATGGTCGATCTTCCTCTTCTAGGCGTGGGCATTCTGCATTACCTGTATATGGTTCTGGATGGACATTAAATAACTCTGCTCATGGTGGTCGGATGCCTAGATCAGCTATTGAGTGCCAGATATGTGGCAAATCTGGCAATTTTGCCATACGTTGCTGGTATCGCCATGATACCTCTTATCAATAATCATCATAAGCCTATGTTACAACAAAGAATCAACTTAATGCTGACTGGTTCCTTGATTCTGGAGCTAGCAATCACCTTACAGCAGATGCTTCACAAATTCAGCGAGCTCAACCATACTCCGGTGGTTCTCAAGTTCAAGTTGGAAATGGAGCTTCTTCCCATCGCTCATACCATTCAAGGACTTCTTCCCGCTCCCTCTCGTAATCTACATTTATCTCAAGTTCTTCATGTTCCTTATTTATCACATAATCTCCTTTCCATTCATAAACTAACTACCAACAATCCTTGTTTTGTTTGCTTTGATTCTCATGGTTATGTCATCAAGGATTCTCGGACCAACCGGATTCTCCTCCGAGGTCCCAGTGAACAAGGATTGTATCCTATTAGTTCTTCCACAACCCTCTCTCCGCCGTCCAGCACAGCCAACACCGAAGCTCTTACTGCCACCTACATCTCCTCCACTCTTTGGCATCAACGTTTGGGTCATCCCTCTACAGCTACTCAACAACTTCTCTCCAAAGAATTGCAAATCAGCAAATTATCTTCATCATTATCTCATTGTTCTACTTGTTCTCGTGCTAAATGTACTCATCTTCCCTTTTCTTTATCTTCTACTAGGACCACTCAACGTCTAGAACTAATTCATACAGATGTATGGGGTCCTTCCTCAAGTTTGTCAATGCAATCATACAAATATTATCTCTTGTTTGTTGGTGATTGTAGTCGCTACGCTTGGGTTTATCCATTATACAATAAATCTAAGACTTTATCTAAATTTCTGCATTTTAAATCCTTGTTTGAGAGGCAATTTCAAAAAACAATTAAGACTCTTTGCTCAGATGGAGGTGCAAAATATGTCAATAATCTCTTTCAAACAACCTTACTTAAATTTGGCATTCTACATCAAACTACATGTCCTTATACCCCTCAACAAAACGGTGTTGCTGAGCGTAAACACCGCCACTTACTTGAAAAAGTTTGAGCTCTCCTTTTTCATGCAAATGTTCCTACAAATTGGTGGTTTGATAGTCTTTTGACAACAGTGTATCTCATCAAACCATTACCCTCCCCACTTCTACAAAATAAATCTCCCAATGTTTATATAATACTCCTCCAATCTACTCTCATTTATGCACTTTTGGCTGTCTGTGCTATCTGTGGTTACCTACCAAACTATCTCACAAACTAGCACCTTGCTCGATTTCTTGTGTGTTTCTCGGTTACGCCTCTCAAGCCAAAGGATATAAGTGCCTTCACATACCCACCAGTCGCTTCTATCTCTCACGCCATGTAATATTTCATGAATCTATCTTTCCATTTCATAATACTATGTTTCCAATAGCTACTCCATCTTCATCCATTTATGTTCCACCGTCTACTCTTGTTACTGTTTCAACTATTTCTCCAATATCCACTGAATCTTCTCTACCCACAATTTCAAATTCTCCAACTCCTCTGTCACCTACACCTATGGTTTCCTCTTCTAGATCTACACCCGAACCCATCTTATCTGATTCCCCAATCATTTCACACCCCCAAAATCCTGCTCATGACTACAAACATTCCATGGTCACAAGATTCAAAACTTGCACACTTAAACCAACTAAAATTTTTGACCTTCAACATTCTATCACTACACCCACTCCCACCTCCTACACTCAAGCTGTAAAGTTTCCAATTTGGCGTGAGGCCATGAGTATTGAATTCGAAGCATTACAAAAACAAGGTACATGGGTGCTGGTACCCCCATCTCCTCATCAAAACATATTGGACTGTAAATGGATCTTTAAGATCAAACTCAACTCCGATGGCTCACTCGCTAAACATAAAGCCTGCTTGATGGCTCAAGGCTTTCATCATGAATTTAGTTTAGATTTCCATGATACTTTCAGTCCCGTAGCTAAGTTTCCCACAATTCGTATTCTACGTACTATTGTTGTTTCTTCCAATTGGAATGTATTACAACTGGACGTCTCAAATGCATTTTTGCATGGTCGACTCGAAAAAACTGCACACATGAAACAACCACCAGGTTATGTGGATCCTCAACATCCAAATCATGTTTGGCTACTTAAGAAAGCATTATATGGTCTTAAGTAAGCTCCCCGACAATTGTTCGCTACCTTCTCTTCCTATCTTATCGATTATGGATTTGTGACCGGCAAGGCTGACCCGTCACTTCGCTTATATCATCATGGATCTGTTCATATGTACATACTTGTTTATGTCGATGACATACTACTTACCGGCTCAGATAATTCTGCAATTAACGAGCTCCTACTTGTACTATAGAACAGATTTAACATGCGTAATCTTGATCCAGTGACTTACTTCCTCGGCTTGTAAGTCACTCAGCGCTCTCACAGACTACACTTAAATCAATCCAAATATGCTGCTGATCTTCTCAACCGCACGGGCATGTCTGAATGCTGACCTGTTACTACTCCTTTGCCTCTTAAATTTTCTGTTTCACCTGCAACTGCTATTCTCTACTCCCAACCGGAACTATACCGCTACCTAGTTGGTTCTTTGCACTATTTGACATTAACCCATCCAGACATAATGTTTGCTATTAACTACCTGTGCCAACACATGCATCAACCTCAGCTTTTCCATTTTCAACTCTTAAAGCGAGTTATTTGATACACTAAAGGCACTATTCAATATGGTTTACCAAATCTACAATCCACACTTCAACTTACAGCATTTTTTGACTCTGATTGGGCTTCAAACTCCTTGGATCGTCGCTCTATCACTGGTTATTGTGCCTTCCTAGGTAAAACCTTAATATCCTGGACTGTTAAGAAACAAACAGTTGTTGCGCGTTCTTCCAATATATAACAATAACAAGCCTTTGTCCCACTACGTGGGGTCGGCAACATGAATCCTTTTTCTCCATTGTGTCCGGTTCAAAGTCAAATTCTTGTTTAAATCTAATAGAGAAAGATCATTTCTAATATTTTCTAACCAAGTCTTTTTAGGTATAATATCATGCTCTAGTGATATCATTTGGCTCCAACGTCTACTATAGGAATTTGGACTTTCCACTTCCCCAACCAAGCTCTTCTGTGACAATCTGTCAGCTCTTGCATTGACTAACAACCAAGTTTTTCATGCTCGTACAAACCATATTGAAATAGATTGTCACTTTATTCATGACTGCATCAAAAGGCAACAAATTTCTATTCACCACATTGCTTCACAGGATCAACTGGCTGATCTCTTCACCAAATCTCTTACCTCCCTTCGCTTCATTCAACTTCGTTCCAAGCTAACTATTCAGCCACCCATAGTTAGCTTGAGGGGGGATGATAAGATAAGAGCAACTGATAAGCTCTCTCATATATAGATATGGTGCCTTAGTGTTCCATGTGCACTGCCAGCGCCACTTCATCACAGCTGCCTTGGCCTCACACAACCATTGGATAATTGATGTTTAATCTTTACCATTCACTGCTAACTAATTTTCTGCAATATATACAGTCATCCTGTAGCATTCTCTGATTCAATGAAAACCTTTTCTCTGCTTTCTTAGTTCTCTGTTTTTCATTTCTTTTCTCTGCTTCCTGCTGTTTGCAGGTTTCAACAGTGTTGTCGTGATGTATTGGTTTGTTTATGATTACTTGATTAGATTGTATTATAGGCTCACGGTTGGTGCTCGCTATTAGCGGAGTAATATTTGAAAGATTTTCTTACTCTTGTCGAAGGGTAGGGCAATTCCTTATCATTTGCCTCGGTTATTTGCAAATAAAACTTTTTTAAATGTTTTGATAACAACCATCTGAATGCTCTTTTCCATAGTTAGAACAATTAGGTATAGAACCTGAATTTGTGCTCTCTCTTTAATGGTGCTTTCAAGAAGTCAATGTATATACTCGTTTAAAAGAAAAATGCTTTCAAGAAGTCAACTGCTTAGATAGATTTAATGATGCTTTCAAGGAGTCAACTACTTAGATTGCATCAAGCTAATCTTGAGTCCAAATGATAGTTTGAATCAACAATGTGAGAAAGTACTAAAAATATCTATGTGCTAATTCTCTGACCCTTAAAAACAATATCATGTTCATATTTTTCAGGGAATCATAGCAGCTGGACTCACTCAGTACAGAGCCTATTCAACAGATGAAGTAATTCAACCCTCATGACTAATCTATCCATCAACTTCCCATAATTATATAAAATAGAGTAAAAGAAAACTTCTTGTTGCTCAAATTTCATTTTTCTTTCAGGTTATGCAATTGCTTCTGCAAGGAAATCGAAACCGGACAACTGAGCCCACAAGAGTCAATGAAACCTCCTCTAGATCACATGCTATACTTCAAGTACTATCACCATCCTTTTCTCAAAGAGCTCTGATTGATACTTGGCCCTCATAAAAATGACTAACTTCCAAGTTGAACACAGGTTGTTGCAGAATATCAAGTCAAAGACTCAGTTAATGTGATCACAAGGCTAGGCAAGTTGTCTCTTATTGATCTAGCAGGTTCAGAGAGAGCTCTTGCAACAGATCTAAGAACTCAAAGATCAATTGAGGGGGCAAATATCAATAGATCCCTCCTTGCATTGAGCAGCTGCATCAATGCACTTGTGGAGGGAAAGAGGCATATTCCATACCGAAATTCAAAGCTCACACAGCTTCTTAAGGACTCATTGGGTGGACCATGCAATACAGTCATGATTGCTAATATCAGCCCCAGTAACCTCTCTTTCAATGAGACGCAAAATACCCTTCATTGGGCTGATCGTGCAAAGGAGATAAGAAATAAGGTTTGCTAATTTTCTCGCTCGAGTTTCTCAAATTTTGCTTTCTTATAATATGCATATTCCTAGTTTTTGTATTTGCATTTATCTTTACATTTCTATGTTCATCTTAGGCATGCTCAGTAAATGAGGAAGCAGTGCAGATCCCGGAGTTTGAAACTGAACAAACCAAACTCCTCCTTGAGTTACAGAAGCAAAATAGTGAGCTAAGGCAACAAGCTGTGCGCCTTCAGGAGAAGCTCTTCATTGCCCAAGCTCATGCATTAGTATCAAACTCACCCCAGCAACCACCACCTACTTCCTCTCCTCTCATCTCCACACCACACTCAACAAATCGTAAGCACAAGCGCTCTATTCTCGGTGGTGGCAACTGCTTCAGCACACCAGATTCCATGAAAACAAGAACAGCTAATGAAAGAATAGCCCAAGATTTGCAAAAGAGAGTAATGGAGTTGGAAACTGAGATTGAACGGCTTAAAAAGGAACATGTTGTTCAGCTCAAGCAGAAGGATGATTTTATTCGTGGATTGATTGCAAAACAAGGAGAAGGTAAATGCAAGAGCAGGGTGGGAAAGAGAGGAAGCTTGCTTAAAGAGGATTTAAAGAGCCCGACCCATCGGTTCACCTCTCCTCAGCCAATTGCTAAGAAGAGGAGCTTCTGTGATATTAGTGCCGCTAATAGTCCATCGGTCATTGCAGCTAATGGAAGGAAGACTAGAAGCCATGTAGCTCCACAGTCTCCTTCAGCTCCTTCAATGCTTCTTCCGGTATGAATCTCTATCCTTGTTTACGAATAGCATCACGCATTTTCTTGTATCAAAGCTAGGAAGTAAGGATTTCTCCAATATCTACAAGAACAAGAATAAGACTAAGGCTTTGTTTGGGACGGCATTTTTATTGCTTCTTAAAACGGAGTTTTAGTACAAAAATTAAATTTGATGTCAAAAGGATGCGTAATAATTCTCTTAAGAGAAGACACAATTGTATGATAATAAATTGTGATTTTTTTATGTGTGGTCTTTCAAATGAAACTTAAATAACTTGAATTTTTTATGGTACCTAAAATCTTAAAGTAATGTTATATCTCATTTATTCATCTATATTTTTACACATACTTGATGAATGAGTAAACTATTATAAAAATAAATGAAATTTGATTGATGTCCTTTAAAAACTATATATGAACAAAGGTATTTGTTGGCAAATAAGCTAAAACAAAAGCTAATAAAAGATACCTCCCGGAAATATCCGATAAACTAAATTAATAGGTGGACTGTGTTAATTTGTTTACTTGATAAGAATTTCCCACCATTGTATGTCAAAAGAGGTTGATCTGCCAATAACTCCCTTCATACTTTTGCTTCTGTTTGTGAGTATTCTCCTACTGATGCAGCTTGCATATCACTGTTTCTGGTTTGTGTTCATGTTGGGACCGCATGCTCTCAATTACCTTCTCCAGCCAGGTTTTGCATGGACAAAACAGGATGTGGCATCAAGGCAATGACTTCAGATTGAGATAAAAAGATGGGCAAATAGGAAAATTGGTTGAGACACTCTGGCTCCAAATCTTCTATCACATACTACAAACTTGTAATCAAAGACTTCTATATTCATAATGAAAAGTTTATGAAATTATGGCAGAATTAGGATTTTAAATGTGGAGAGGTCCGAATGGTTTATGAGTGAATTCACACCAGACAAAAAACTATGAAGGGTTTATGCAAACCCAACAGGGCAAGCGCCACTATTTGAGCTTTTGGCATGTAATCCAATGGCTATTTTGAGATGTTAATATTTTCGATTATTTGTAATATTTGCAAACTCTTGGATTTCTGTCTAAATATTAGTGCTCAAATCATTATGATGATCCCTATTTGTAACGATTTAATCTCTTGTATGATTTCATGCATGACACTGATAACATGATCAACACCATACACATGTTTTTTAATTTTTCTAAAATTTAGCCTTTCTTTCACATTCCCTGTAAGCGAAGGCCATTTTTGTAGTTCTTCCCTCTGGCTTGCCATCACAAGAATTTGTGCCCCTTTGAAAATGCTAAAATAGTTGAAATACAAATATGGCTTTCAATGCATGAGCTTTTGGTTCCCTTGTATTCAAAATCATTTAGTATTGTTGGTTTACCAAAAAGTAACGAAAAAAAAAAATGCTCATACCCACTCAATGATATCATCTAGGAAAATATTTTTATGATATTTCCATCACCATACTCATATAAAGATTTTAATGCTAAAATTTTCTCCACTTCTATTTCTTTAATATTTTTAGTAATTATCAAGTTGGCATCAGCTAAATTATAATTATGTACAAATAAAATTAATTTCTTGTGACCAAATAATTTTTTATAGCATTCGAACTAGTCATATATCAGAAGTATGCTATCATCCAATAGTATAAACCAAGCTATCATTAATTTGTCACATATAAATTTAGACTTCATTTGATAAAGATACCATTTCACTAAAAACAAAGTTATCTAAACGCTCACAAAGTTTGACAAACTGCTTTAATTTGAAAGCGTGTTGCATATGAATGCAAGGTTTGAAGTTATCTTACTTTTAGTTTTAGTTAAGTTCTGTTTGGGATAACTTTCTTAGGCTTCGTTTGAGATAGCTTTCGTAATGCTTTATAAAGTAGTTTTTTAATACACAAATTTTTTCAACAACAATATCATCATCAAGCCTTTATCCCACTACGTGTGGTCGGCTACATGAATCTTTTTTTTTCTATTGTGTCTTGTTAAGAGTCAAATTCTTATTTAAATCTAATAAGAAAAGTCATTTCTATTATTTTCTAACCAAGTCATTTTAGGTATGCATCTATCTTTCTTAACATAGGTCAAATCTAATACATCTACTCTCCTAATAGGGTCGTCGGAAGGCCGCCATTTTACATGACCAAACCATCTAAGGAGACTCTCTCTAATCTTATCTGTCACTGGAACTACTCCAACTTTTTCATGAAATGCTTATTTCGTAATATGTCTGTAAGAGCAAATCCACTCATCCACATGAGCATCCTCATCTCAACAACACTTAATATTACGCTTCTCTTTTTATAGCCAACATTCTGCGCCATAAAGCATTATAGGTCTCAACACCATCTTATAAAATTTCACCTTAAGTTTGAGTGGTACTTTTCTGTCATACAAAAAACCCAAAGCATTCCTCCACTTCAACCATCCAACTTGAATTCTATTAATAATATCTCGATCTATTTCACCATCACTTTGAACAATAGACCCAAGATATCTAAAACGAACACACTTATTATTGTCTTGATCGCTCAAAGTCACAAACCCCCCACTAGATCTATTACTACTAAAATTACACTCCATGCATTCGGTTTTAGATCTACTCAAACGAAAACCTTTAGACTCTAAGGTTGACCTCCATAATTCGAGTTTACCTTTAACTCCCACTCTAGTCTTATCAACAGTAAGAGCTTAAGGCCAATCTTTGATGTAATCCAACTGAAATAGGAAAATACTTGGTCAAACCACCTTGTGTTTGAACACAAGTAACAGCTCCTACATATATATCCTAAATGACTTGAATATAAGCATTATTAACCCCTTTCTTTTCTAGAACTCTCCATAGCACTTCTCTTGGAACTTTATCATATGTTTCCTCTAAATCAATAAATATCATATATAGATCCTCCTTATTCTCTCTAAACTTCTCCATCAACCCTCTCAATAAATGAATAGCTTTCATAGTAGACCTACCCGACATGAATCCAAATTGATTTTGAAAAACATTAGTATCACATCGTAACCTATGCTCCATAACTCTCTTCCAAAGTTTTAAAGTATGACACATCAACTTAATTCCTCTATAATTCGCATAATCTTGTGCATCACCTTTATTCTTAAAAATAAGAATGAACACACTCATTCTCCACTCATATGACATCTTTTTAATCTTTAAAATGATATTATAAAGTTTAGTAAGCCAAGAAATTCCTTTATCTCCTAAGCATTTCCACACCTCTGTTGGAATATCATCAGGTCCACTAGTTTTTTTACACTTAATTTTTTTAAAGCACCTCTAACTTCAATTTTACTAATACATCGATAAAAATAAAAATTTATATTTTCATTTAGAATGCTAAGGTCACTAAAGTCAATCATATTCTCACAATCTTCATTGAAAAGCTTAACAAAATATCTCATCTACCTTTGTTGAATATCCTCTACTAAAAAATGCACTTTTTGATCTTCATCCTTAATGCACTTCACTTGAACTAAATCCTTACTACTCCTATCTCTTTGTTTGGCTAACATATATATGTATATTTTACCCTTTTTAGAAAATAATCTATTATATAAATCATTAAAAGCTAAAATCTTTGCATCATAGATTGCTTTCTTAGATACCTTATGAGCCTCCTTATATCTTTCCAAAATTTTCAGAGTTTTTACATCTAAATTAATTATTATAACAAAGCTTCTTATTTTTGATATTTTCTTATACATTTTGATTCCACCACCAACTATTTTTATTATTAGGAGCTTTTTCTTTTGAAACTCCAAGCACTTCCTTTGCAATATTCTTAATATTACTAGCTACTTTTTCCAATATAAAATTCACTTCCTCATGCACATACAAAATCTTATGATCTTGAATCTTACTCTCAAAAATATTTTTGTTAGTATTCTTTAAATGCCCTCATCTAATCTTAGAACATCGTTTTACTATATTTTTTATATCCCTACCCTTCATCTTAAAGTCCAAAATAAGTAAGAGATGTTGGACACATAAAATTTCACTCGAAATAATTTTATAATCTTGGCAATCTAAATAATCTATTTTGCTAATAAGAAAATAATCAATATGAGTTTTACTATATTCATTCTTATAAGTGATGAGATGTTCATCTCTTTTCTTAAAAAGGGTATTAGCAATTATAAAATCATAAGCTAGAGTAAAATCTAATATAGTCTTACAACCTTTATTAGTCACCCCAAACCCATAGCCACTATAAATATTTTTAAAATCCTCTATATCTCTTCTATCATGTCCATTTTAATCTCCTTCAATAAAAACATTTTCTTTAAGAGGTATCTTTTGAATTAATTCTTCTAAGTTGTTCTGAAATTTTAATTTTAAATACATATCCAAACCTACTTGAGGAGCATAAGCACTTATAATATCAATAATCTTAACATCAACAATAATCTTCAAAGCAATAATTCTATCTCCAATTATATTAAATTTTATAATATTATCCTTCAAACTCTTATATTTAATCATACCTACATTTCTAATACGACTTCTACCAGAATATCAAAGTTTAAATCCTAAACTATCAATATCCTTAGCCTTCTTTCCAACCCATTTAGTTTCCTAAATGCATAATGTGGACCTCCGAAAGGACACAAAACACCGCCGCCTCCCCGCGAGGGGAGATAGTATTTGCCAATTGGAGGGCAGATTTGATCACGCATACGATTAACCATTGAGGATAGTGGCTCTCACCAGCATACCCCGATGGGTAATAATATGTACGATCTAATCATCACAATGGGTTTCCCCCACCCAATACATCAGCTCGAGTGGAGTTTATTTGAAAGTGGAACTCGGTTTCCCACAGGTGCAAGCCCACATAGTTAATTACATCTCAGGTCGGGGGCCTGAGAAAACTCTTGATTAAGGATTCTACATTATTCTTCTCAAATTGGGATTAGCACATAGGGAGAAAACTAGGAAATCCTACTCAAAGGAAAAGAAAGGTTCAACTAGGCTTAGTCAACATGCACGGCTCAAATCAGCATCCGGAGGGACTAAGGTAGTGAGAAGAAACTGGAGAAAATAAATAAATCATGCACTCAAAGCATACATGAGAGAAGCATGGAGGCGACGTCATCCGTGTGACGTGGATAGGTAGGATTTATAGTCTCTAGATGATAGAGGACTTACCTACTGATGAGGCATACTACGAAGCAATAGTAGCCTTGAATCCTAGATCTAGAGTGGGTCTAATGTTCTACGCAACACTAACACCCGTGTCCTAGTTAATGCAATGCAAAATCAGGACTTACCCTGGCCTGGATTGGGGAGCCAGCTAACCACCTAGTCGCTTCAAAACCATGAGTCCAGTCATTTTATGAAAGATGGGTGGGTAGGTTATGGTTCTTGGAAATAGGGCCGACGTCTAGAGGATTTCCTAATTGGCCCCAGACTTATGCATGGTGAATGCTACTAGGTCTAATGCAATTAAAATTTTAATTTAGTTTATTTCTAATACAATGCATGCTAATTAAAGTATCCAAATCAAGTATGCATGGATTTAAAAAAAGGCTTATAGAAAATAATTTTTAGAAGTAGAGTGGGCTTCCCCAGGTCCGACACCTCATCCTCATAGGTCAGATTATACGGACTCTACCCGCAGGCGGGAAAGTGTCTTATAGAAGGAGAAAGAGAATGCATTGATATGTATGCAACCTCGGACGATTCTGGCAGTTCCCTAATTTGTTAGGTTTCTATGTTACTTAAACCTTAAAATTTTAAATATTGATTACGAGTAGAAGATATTTTAGTCCTTAGAGAGCCTAACGAGATCCAGGCTAAAATAAAGGCGGCACACAAATGCTAAGAAACTAAGAAAAGTATGTATCCTATGCGCAATCAATATCAAATCAAACACAATAAATATTTAAACAAATCAATTAAATGTCCATAGGCCAACTGCCCTTAATTACAACCCAGGGTCTGCAAAAATTAAAGTGGCCGGGCACCACTGCCAACAACCCGAATTTCTAATCCTAAGAATGATGCAAATGACTTTGAGTGGGATATTAGGTCTTCAGATCTTCAGTCTTCTTGGACTTCTTCCTTGGACTCCTTAGGTTTCTCCTCCTTTGTCTCCTTGGGTTCGTCGTAGCTTGAATATCCAAACGAAGAGGTAATTCCCCTTAAAAGGGTATTGCCTTTTCTCTTTGGATATCTGAAAGCCATCTGAACTTGATCTTCCAAATGGAAGAAGACTCTCCCTCTTGAGGATGCCTTCTTCTTTTGGAACTCAAGTTAGGTAAGGATAACCCAACTCAAAGGACATTTTCACAACCCTCACCAATATTACAAATAATTATATTAATATGGAAACAGTAAATTCTAGACTCTCTTGCAAGGTTATCCTAATAAAGTCATCCCAAGAAGTTTATATGAAAATGAAAATACTCATCACAGCCACACTTGGCTATTCTCTTAATTATTTTGAGGGCTAAGCAAACTCTAGAGCACCTGTAGCAACTTATAATTATTTATTATTTTAGCCCTCATTTATTTAGAGGGGTTGAGTAATTTTTGAAGCACCTGCATAAAATGGCATTAGTATTTAAATCGTGATTATTGCCCCCCTTTTATTAGCGCTGCATGAGCATGGCCACCTACAAAAAATATTATTAGTATCAAAATCTATCCTAACCTATGGGTAATCTATCGTGCAATCACATTAATTCCCAGAGTGCAGTAAAAGTAAATAAACACACCAACATCATCTCAATCACAACATATAGTTAAATCTCGAGAAACTTGACACACAACAGAAAATTAAACACCAGCCTAGCCTAGGTCTAGAAGTGATGCCCTAGCAAATCATCTAAGTGTGTGTGAAAGGCTGTGTAGCTGACATAGATCCTAAGCTGGGTAGTTGGTTGAAGTTATCTAGTGTCCAAGTTTGTTGAAGGTCCCCAGGAGAGGTTTAGGTTTGAGTTTAAATATTAATGCGTTAAGGATCAAATTAGGTATGCTTTAAGGGTTCAGTGATTACTATCTTTATTTCACACCAAGGCCGTGAAGTTTATTTCACCTTCCTTGGGGCTAAGTCAATAACCTCGTAGGCCTGGGTTACCCAGTAGCAACCATGAGTTGATTAAGTTGATTTAGTTGGTTGAAGATAAAAATAAAAGGGGTATATTAATTTATTTTTTATTATGTTAGCATGTTGGCTTTGAGTTAAGGGCAATATTTTCTAAAATTTAAGTTAAGCTGGTGATTTTTAGAAGGTCCGGGGTCACCCTATCCACTAGATCAAAGGGGTCCAAAATTAACTTTTTGATTAAGAGAGGTTTGTGAATAGTTAATATTTTTATAAAATAATAGACTTTAACCCAATCGGTTAGACTGTAAGCATGCCCAATTTGAATTCTTCTATCCAAAGTTATGAATTTCTGAAGTTTTGGTCTTGTTTTGAACTAAGTTTGACCAGATTGTTGACTTTTTGATTTAAGTTTATTTCTAAAATTTTAATATTTTTTATAAATACTAGACTCTAATGTGAGTTGAATGCCTTTGAATTTGTCCAATTTAGAGTTTTCTATGATTGTTATGAATTTTCAAAGTTAGAGTTATTTAATGAATTATCGAAATTATTTAATTCAAGACCATTTTAAGGATTTTGGTCTAAATCAGTTCCAAACTGCTTGGAATCACCCCCAAAGGTCAGGAATGACCCAAAGAAATGTTCCCAAGTGTTTGGGAAAAATTTAAAATTTTTAATAATTTTAATTCATTTAATTTAATTAAAAGGTAATTTTTAATCAAAATTAAATTAAAGTTCAGATTGAGATCCAATTAAGGGGCTTTTAATTTTCATGGATTAGGGACTGTATTTTGAAGAGTTTGATATATTATTGGTATTTTTTTAATTTAAAATAAATTTATTAGAATTTTTTGAAGTTATCGGGTCCCAATCAAAGGGTAAATTAGGGTTGATCAATTAAGGGGTTTAATGAGTCGTAAAAAAAATTCTTAGAAAATTCTGAGGGTTTTAGGATGTCACTAGGTTCATAGGATTCAAGTTTCAAGTCAATCAGAGGTAAACCCTAGCTTCTAGAATTTCTCTAAGTTCGCTAGACATGTCCTTAATTATTGTCCTTAGGGTGTCACTACACTATACAGGAGTAAAGTGAGTTTTAAACTAACCCTTAGGCATAACATAGGGGAAATGCATCAAACATAAACACACCAAACATGTCCTTAGATCTAGGAAAGCCTAGACTAAGTGCTTGTGCAGCCTACACATGCAAGGACTACGAAATAGTAAGTAAAATAGGCCTAATGAAGTGATTAGTGAATGATTGTGGCCCAATCATCCACTAATCCTTCCCACATGAATGCTACTCACAAGTAGAGTCTAAGTTTGAAATTTCAAAGGGTAGACCTCTCATAATTGAAGGATTTAAATATTTACATGATTTTAAAATAGTTTTAAAATATATAAATATTAAGATACATAATTATATAAGCTTTGAAAATAAGATAATTTAAAATATTCCATTGCATAGGTATGAGGGGTCTACCTGCCACCCAAAATGAGGTTTCAAAATAATTTGTAATTTCAAAATGATTAATTAAATTAATTATTTAAATAATATTTAAATAATTAAGTAATTGAATGATACAAAAATAAATCAGGAAAGTCAGAATTAATTTCTCAAAATAATTTTAAATAAAAATTCACTTTTTTCTAAAAAGAACGTGGTATTGTGCGTCGAAATTCGATTTAGAATGAATTAGTTATGAATTATTGAAGTTTTAAGGTAATTAAAGGATTTTAAAAATAATTTAAAATAATTAATAATTAATAATAAAAAGGTAATTATCAAATTAAATTAAATTGGGAGTTGAAAGTTTTTGAAATTTTAAAATAATTTAAAATATAATAATAAATTTTAATTAAAATATTAAGATTTTAAATTATTTAATTAATTAAATAATATTAAATAATTAATTAGTTTAAAATAAATCAATAATTATTAATTAATAAATAAAATACAGAAAATAATGTTTAATATTTTTTTATTTTCAAATAATATTATTACTTGTATAATAACAATATTAATATGATAATATAATTATCAATATAATAATATTAATATAATAATAATGATATTAACAAAAATAATATTATTACTAAAATAATAATATTATTAATATAGTAATAATGTTATTATTAACATGATAATAATATTATTCATATGATAATGATAATATTGACTTATAATATTATTATTAACATAATAATAATATTAATATGAGAATGATAATATTAACATAATAATATTATTATTAATATAATAATATTATTAATATAAAAATAATAGTATTATTAACATAATAATAATATTATTAATATAATAATAATATTAATATGATCATAATACCATTAACATAATAATGATATTATTAATATAACACTAATATTAATATAAAAATAATAATATTAACATAATAATATTGTTATTAATATGATAAAAATATTAATGTGATAATAATAATAATCATTAATATAATAATAATATTACTAATATAATAATAATATTAACATAATAATAATATTATTAACCAAATAATATTATTATGTAAATAATAATAATAATTAAAACAAAATAATTAATATTTAAAAATAAGGGTTTTTACTGTTTTATTAATTTTTACAAATATAAATATCATTTTAAAATAATTTTAATTTTAAATCAAAGAGGATAAAAATACGCTCAATTTCATATGTTATATATATTTTTTAGATTATAAATAGATTTATTATGATTTAATGAAGTTAAAATGATTTAAAATAAACTAAAACTCAAGAAAAAGCCTCAAAGAGACACTTGGCGGCTCGAAATAGGCCACGCGGTCCGCGGGCAATCATTGCCTGGCGGCGCAATGATTGCACCACCAGCAATGATTGCCAATGATTGCGGCAATCATTCGAACCGCGGACGCGGTTCTTTAACAACGTCAGTGCTCGACGCTAACTGTTGGATCGCCTTCCGTTTTGAATCAACGGCTCAGATCGAGCCGTATAGCAGGCGGAGCAGCGGATGGAGATCCACGGTTGATCCGAACCGCGAAACAGCGGAATCTCGACTGTTGGTCCTAAGATTGACGGTTCTGATCTCGCCCAATTGCATGCGGACTTCTCCCGAAGTCCTAACCCTATTTTCGTCTCGTTCTCGCGATCTACTTTATGGAATCGAATGAAATTTTAAACGTATGGTCTAAACGTGAAGAGCATTCATGTGGGCATGATTTTGTGGTCTAAAATGCGGTATGAACAGTGCTAATTAGATCTAGGTGTTTCTAACTAGGGTCAGGGTTTTTACCTAATCCACACGGTGGATTCAGGAGATCTTGGGCTCTCTGAGCTTGTAGACTGTCCACGAATGATTCTCCTATTGAACTCGAGCCTTGATACATTTTGGATCGACGGGAAATAGGCTTGAAAAGGATTTGATCTCGGTTGGCCGGAGATCTCACCGCTAGCGGCCTTTGACCGGTGGATTTGAACTTGGAAAGGGTGGAGGAGGATTGTGGGAGTTCTCACACCAAGGGTCTCGGGCTAAGGAGTCTTGGAGCAAGAGAAAGGGTGAAGAGATCCTTAGAGAACCCTAACTTCTCCTATTTAAAGCCCTAAATATATTATGGACGGTTGGGATTAGATCCAGATGTAATTAGGAGGGAAAAAATTGAACTTAGGCTGTGGGTGGGTCCAAGGGCCATTAAGAGAGGTTTCAAATGGCTTAAATGCCATTGATTTGACCTAATTAGGTCAAAGTTGACCAAGGGAGACTTGGGTTGACTAGGTCAAGGGTTGACCTAGTCAACCCAGTCAATTAGGTCCAAGGATAGGGGAATATGAGTCTAGGGGAAGGGTTTGAAATGATTAGGCTTTGATTTGACCCATTAAGGGCTAATGGGTCAACCTGGGTTGACTTGGTCAACCAGATTGACCCAAGGCCTGGGCCTGAGCCCAATGGGTCAAGCTTGACCAACTAATCCCAGTGGAGGGATCTTTGGGAGAATTCAAGGTCAACACATAAAATATTTATCTTCATATGAATCATAATATCAATTAATTTCATTAATTTACATGTAAGAGAACTTTCATTCTAGGAATCTAAATTCTAGTTTCATGGACTAGCTCTTTGCCCACATCCATCCATGATGTGGGAACCCTTACCTATTTAACACTGGCCCCGGGTGCCAATACAGCAGCCCTTGCACACTTCTTGTTGTATTCATGCCATACATTGCATCACTTCCAAGGAAAGCCCTAGCATTAATACAATGTATTAAATGATTCATGTCACTAGTATTCGACAAATTTTATGTTGGTCATCGACTACCTAACGCAACCCTCAACTTTTCTTATCCAGTACTTGGGACCTGGCAATGAAAGTGTTTAATACAAAAAGTTTTTTGAAAAAGAAAATTTTGTACTAAAAAGTTGCTTAGAAAATACTAAGAAAGCTGTCCCAAACAAAACCTTAGTATTTTGCATTTCAAACTGCAATCACAGTTTCTGTTTCGCTATGGCTTTTCTCAAAAAATTTTAAGTAATTTTTGCGTTAGGAACTGCTTTTTTACATTAGCTTTCAAAAAATTATTTTCCTCACAACAGCTCTGTAATCATCTTTATAGAAAGCTTCATCCATCCAAAACAGACTCTTAGGCTTCATTTTGGACAGTTTTCTTACTACTTTCAAAAGCAATTTTTTAATACAAAAATTTATTAAATAAAAAATTTTTTGTAATAGAAAGCTGTATCAGAAAATAATAAGAAAGCTGTCCCAAATAGGGCTGCAAGTGAACCGAGCGTTTGATGAGCTACTCAGGGCTCGGCTCGATAAGAGCTCATTTATGTTCTTTTGATAATGTAAATGAACAAGCTTGAACAAGTTTGACAATACTCGATAGCTAAATAAACAATCTTGAAAAACTTGGTGTTCAGCTCATTTATGTTCACGAACAACATCGTTTAGAGCTCGTGAATATGCTCATTAAGAAGCTCGATTATACCTTATTTAATTAAGAATAAATATTATATCATATTTGACTAATAAGATAATTAACATTGTTTACTTATTTTAAATTATTGTTTAAAAGATATTTAATGTTATTTATCTATTATAAATTATAAACAAACATTATTTAACTAATAAGATATTTATATATTTATATATTTTTTAAATTACTTGATAATTAATATTTTTTTAATCTTCTTAACTCCCGCACTTCCGCCTCTCTATCTCTCTCCTCGTTTTGCATTTTTAACTCCCACCCACCTGCTTCTCTCTCTCCTCTGTGGCCACAGGAAAACCCAAAAAAAATGGTGGTTTAGTCCCACACCACGGAATAAAATAAGCTTTTGCACTATATATTGAGCTATAATGGCCAATGCTGTTGACATGAAGCGAGCTGGGCACGATAGTCAGGGCGGGCTGCTGTAAAACAGCTCATTTTTAAATGAGCTCGAGCTTGAATAACTATTGAAGAAGCTCGACAAGCTGCGAGCCGAGCTTGAACACGTTTTTGAGAAATGAACTCGAACTCGAACATGCCTAAGCTCGACTCAGTTCGGTTCGTTTGCAGCCCTAGTCCCAAATGAAGCATTAGTCTCTTTGTTTTGGCAAACAATTAACTCTCTAGTCGAGTGCATGCTTGTGCTTATTCTCCTCGCCTATCCTTTACCAGACCCTTGTCCCTCGCCAGTGAGTCGATCAGCTCTTCTGTCATTTATATGTGATTTTCTCAGTTATAAAATTGCTTTAAGCTTTAAATAAATTGAAGTAAATATAAAAAATGATGTGAACTGCCCATACGAAGAATTATATGCCTTCGACTAAAGTATAGAATTCACACAGCTCACCTTGACTTATTGGTTGAGAGCTTAGGCTACCAACTATGAGGTCTTGGATTCGAGTCTTTGTGTATGTGATGTGTGTGTGAGTTTGCCTTAATTGACATAAATATCCGGGTAAAAAAAAACGTATCGAATTCTTTAAGGGTTGAATATCCTTCACTTCTTAATTATTAGATCACGCATGACTAAAGAAATTGGCTTTGCACATTTTTTGCCTTGTGTCACTTGGCCCTAATAAATTAATCACGCGACCTCAGCATGTAAATCACCACTTAATCAATTTGAATCCTGAGAAGCTTAATCTATCCATCCTATAATTATTTTGTTTAGGTGAACCGCATCATAGACCTCTTTGATAAATGCGTATTACCGCTCGGCACTTGTCAGTATATTGCGCATTCAGATCGTAATCTTGAATATAAAGCATTTGTGTCACCGCAAAGAGCTTTCTAAAAAGCTGCTTGAGTCATTTGGCCTCCACGCCTCCCAAAGAAGTCAAATGCACACAATACCACACATTCATTGTGTATAAAAAAAACTTATTTTTAACTTGGAAAAATATATATCTTTAAAACTGTATTGATTTTTTTCTTACAAAGATTTTGTTGCTTTAGAAAAAAATATTTATTATAATATAACTTAGGTTTCGTTTGTGACGACTTTCTTACGGCTTCTTAAAACAGCTTTCAAGTATAAAAATTTTAATTTTTTGTTCAAAAAAACTAATTTAAGAAACAATAATAAAGCCGTCCCAAAAAGAAGCCTTAGGCTTCGTTTTGGACAGATTTCTTGCTGTTTTGTTTTAAAGATTACAATCATAGCTTTTGTTCGGTCATTATTTTTTAACTTCTTTTAATAAATTTTTGTTTTAGGAAGTGCTTTCTATAGAGTTTTTAAGAAATTAATTTTTCCTTAATAAGAGCTTTATAACTAATTTTATAAAAAGCGGCAGTCATCCTAAACGAACTCTTAAACTAAATAAAAAATATTTTTCATTGATATTTTCATCTAATAAAAATTATATATATATATATATTAGACTATGATGATTTGGTTGAGTAATTTTGGTCAATTTCTTGGAGGGACAATTCTTCCAGGAGCAGGAATCCTGAACGCTATTATTAAGTGTTTTCTCTAATTTGTGGCACTCGCTAGTTTGAAGACTTTTTTCATGATGAAATAAGATTAAACAACAAATAATTCTTACGCAACTTCTCGTATTTGGTAGACTTTGATGCATGTTATGGCGCATGAGAGTGCAAAATAGTATAAAAGAGGTGTTCGTTTAGTCATTTTATTTAATTTATGTGACCTCTGAAAGAGAAAGGTTTATATTTGTTTGTATTTATTTTATTTGTATTAAATTCCAACCATAGCAAGCTTTAATAAAATCTAACAAGTCTTCGAAGAAAAAATTAAACATCTAATTTTTCTATCCCTGTTGTGTGCTAAAACATTTGTGATGTATTACCTTTGATTGAAGTTCCAACACATACACAGATAAAAGATAATTGTAGGAAACACTTGAGTTTTTATGTTAAAAGCCCATTAAAGGGTGAAATTATGAGCTTGAGCTATTTTTTTATAATTCCACTAGTATTTTTTTAAATTTAAAAGTGATACATTTCCATTTGACTAAAGAATGTGTTGGTAAAATATAGTAGACTTTAACTATAACGAATATATTTTGTGGTGGAGTTTAGAAGAGCCCTATGATATGGTAGTTTTTTTTCATGAGATCATTTTTTTTATTTATTTTGTTGTACTTCTTTAAGGGCGAGAGAGCAGAGTCTAAGAAGTTTAGTATACATCCTATTATTGGCATTTGGAGCAAGAGTTGATAGCATGCAATAGTCTTATGGGTGATAACATGTGTTAACCTTGTTGGTAAAGGCAAGTGATAAAGTTAGTAGGCCTTGTTGTAGCTAGGAAACAACAGACAGAGGAACATCATCGAGCACTAGTGGTCAAAGGATCAAAGTCGAGAAATTTTAATGACCATAATGGTCTGGACACAATGATTGATGGATCATGGTCGGGTAATAGTGGCTAGAGAATTATTGTTGGATAATAGTGGTTGGAGGACCATGCTTGGGTGATGATAATTTAATGATCATATATAATTAGGCAATAGCCGTTAGAGGGCCATTGTTAGGTGATGGTGGGCAAAAGACATGGTTTGGAAATGATGATCAAAGGAATATGAACAGGTGACTGTGGTAAGGTGACATTAATTGGAGGAACTTGGTTGGACGATGGTGGAAAGAGGATCACTATCAGGCAATAATGGTTGAATGACCATAGTTGGGAAATGGTGGTTGAAGGAGTATATAGTCTGAGGATGGTGGTCAGAGGACTGTAGTCAGGAGAAGATGATCAAATGATTGAAGTCGTGCAATAATATTGAGAGGATTGATGTTGGGTGAGGTTGGTTAGAGGATCAAAGTTGCATAGTGGGGGTCATACGATCATAGTTGGGCAGTGATGGTCAGATGAATGTTGTTGGATGGCAGTGATTGGAAGACTGTAGTAGGCAATAGCAGTTGGAGAACTAATGTTGGGTGATGATGGTCAGATGAACATAGTTGGCTGATGATGGTTAGAGGTTTACAGTTAGATGATCGTGGTTAAATAAATATAATCATATGATGATGATCAAAGGACTCTAGTCAAATAATAGTTGTTAGAGGATTGCAGTAGGGAGACAGTAGTTAGAGGATAACGGTGGTGAAATCACCATAGTTGGATGTTGGTGGTTTGAGGATAATGATCAAGTGATGCAAAATAAAGGACTATAGTCATGCGATGGTGGTTGGAGGACCATAATCGAATGACAGTGATTGGAGGATTTAAGTCAGGTAATGGTAATCAAAGCATCGTAGTCAAGTAATGATGGTTGGAGGACTATAGTGGTATAATGATTGTTGGAGGATCATAGTCAGATGATGGCTGTCAAAATACTATAATTTAGTAAGAAATAATGTTTGGAGGATTAAAAGTTAGCAATTATGGTTAGATGATTGTAGTTGGGGGATAAAGATCAGAGGATTATACTTAAGCGATGATGGTTAGCAGACAATAGTAGCACGACAGTGGTGGGAGGATCGAAGTCAGGCAACGAAGGTTAGAGAACTTGGGTTGTATGATACCGGTGGGATAATTGTAATAAGACAATCATGGTCTAAGTATTGTAGTTGACAAATAGTGGTTTACGATGTTGTCTGGTGATAATTCAACTATGATGATTCAACTATGATCCAATGGCAACTATCGAGCAATGGTCTGAGGGTGGTGGTAAGCGAGGGCCTAATAGTGGCACTTGAGTCGAGATATGAGATTCTTTAAGTCTTTGAGCTTAGTTGAATTTCAAGAAAAGAGTCTAAGCCCACCAACTATCCCCATTATAGAGAATGGGGTCAATTTATAGATTTTTTAGGGTGACATACCCATAAATACATATAAAACCTATAACACTCTATCAAACACCTATATCAATTCCCTTGATCAACATCAAAGACTACTTTTAAAATTCAAGTGGCATAATGGTGTCAAAATTAAGTGATCTTGGACTTAGTAGATTTATCTTATCGAGACACTTGATTTGACGGTAAGCATGTCATATTTGATTATCACTTGATCACTAAAATTATATTTTGGACTTTTGAAATATGCTTCAAGTGCTTAATTTATTCTCATTTAGAGTTAGATGCGATCACTTTTAGTGCCAATGAGTTTGCTCCCACAAGAAGGTTGATTTGAATATAAGTTTGTTGAAATTGTAGTTCAAATAATCTTAAATTTAATTTCATAAGTTTTAAGAGATTCAGGACCAATCAATTCATTTTTTAGAACATATCAATTGCCCAAATTTTTGGATATCAAAGCTTGTCATCAGAAAACATATATTTAATAATTTTAAAATTTTTGTGGTGTAAAATTATAATTTCCAAAAAATTACATATTCTTATCTCTCCCTCGACATCAATGTGGACTTCCTCTCGGGGTCATATACTAAATAAAATATTATTAATTGTATTTTCAACTTTTCATGAAGTTGATGCATTAATTAGAGCAAAATTATTGAAAAATGTTAATCAATGTATTCAAAATTGCCCAAAATTTTGTAGTATAGGCTCTTTGGGCTTTAAAAATACAAAAAATAAAATTGAAGTGTTAAAAAATAGTCATGGGGACTCTAAAAAGTTTGAATCAACTGTTCAAGTTGAAAAAGCGGTTTGTCACTAAAAATGCAGTTTGTCACTAGTCATCAACACTATCGTCGTACATGGGCATACAATGCCCTCCCTTGGGCACTTTGTGTGCGTGTTTTCGTGCCCAATTTTGAGTTTTGATTTATGCACCAATTTGGCTTTCAAGTAATTGTAATAATAAATTTTAAAATATTTTATTAATTAATATCTATTTTTAATTTTTTTGAAATGGAAAAAATTAATTTAGGCTGCAAAACTAAAAAAAAAAATTTTCAAAATAAATTTCTAATTTTTCTCCTTTATGAATCTATAAATACCAACCTTGAGGCTAATGAAAGCCATGGTTCTCTTTACATGCTCCAATTTTCTCTTGTAATATGCTTGGTGGGAGTTTAGAAGTCATTATCATTAAAGCTTGAAGCTCTATGATAAGGTCTTGGTCTTTCATTAAAAAAGGAGTTGACTAGCATTATCAGATGGATTGAGTTTGGAGGATCATAGATCTCTTATTAGGTTCTAATTTTTTTTTTCATAAAAGGTGGAAACTAACCTCTAAGAATTTAAAAATTATTAGAGGTGATCTAGGCCCATACTTCCTATAATGAGGCTCTAGTTTTCCCTTGATAAAGATGTTCACTATCCTTATTAGATGGATTGAGTTTGGGGGGACACAATTCTCTTAGCAAGATCTTTTTTTTTTTTTGAAGAAAAGATTAAAACCATCATGTAGGAGTTTAAAAATTATTAAATGTGATTAAGTCCTGTAGTCCTTACGGTGAGGCTCACATCTTCCCATGAAAGAGGCATTGATTATTCTTATTAAATGAATAGAGTTTAAAGGCCAATGGTTCTCTTAAAAGGCTCTAATTTTTCTCTATAAAAGGTAGAAAGAATTTTTTTAATAAGAGTTCAATCATTAGAGGTCATCAAGGCTTATAGTATATATGACAAGGCTTTTGTCCTCGCTTGAAAGAAGAGTTGATTGTCCTCACCAACTACAGGAGGTTGACCTTATTGTTAACATAAGGTCAAACTCTTTCTTCCTTCACTTTTCCTTAGCATTTTGGTCATCCTAACCTAGTATAGATCCAAAACCTATGGATTCTATGAGGCAACCTAAGGACCTAGCTTGAGGCCACACCTAGACCGAATGAGTTTTTCTAAAGGTCTTCAAAGGTCTCATCTCGTGCCCCCTTCATACCTTTAAATCAAACCCTACAGTTAACCCTTACACATAAAGCCTCATTGGTTATATTTGACCAAGCCCATCTCCAACACCTTGAGATTGAACTAAACCATTCCAAAGTGAAAGTTAGATAGGGATGTTAAGCCCTGATGAACTAGTCCCGAGGCTAACCAAGAGGGGGGTGAATTGGTTATTTAAAAATTCGAGAGCAACAGAAAAAATCTTTTCGATGATTTGCAGCGGAAATAAGAAAATACATAAACGAAAAGATCAACCACAGATTTCACCCAAGCAGATAATAATAGGAAACTAAAGTGCATAAAATAATCAGAAAGAATACACCAGATTTTATAGTGGATCGGTCAACTTGAACTACGTCCACTCCCAGGAGCCTCTCCTCCGGGTATTGCACTAACACAAAAGTGACTCTCCTTCTGCTCCCACAGCAAAGTGGAGAAGCCTGTACACAACTCCTTTCCACCAACCCGGTGAGGCAGAGAACCATAACTCCTTTTGCTTCCTTATGAAGCAGGCAGAGAACCCGGACTCCTTTCGCTTCCTCCTAAAGCAGGCAGAGAACCTGAACTCATTTCGCTTCCTCCTGAAGTGGGCAGAGAACCCAGATCTTCTTGCAAACGATCCTCCCATAGAAAGCCCCGACAAGATGAGAGACGATGAACGGAGAAGATGACTCTGATCCTTGCTTGGAGATACCTTTGTGAATCCCTCACAAACTCCCCCTCACAAGATCCTCTCTCTCTCTCCCCAAACTCTCTCTCTCTCTAGGGTTTCTCTGTAAAAAAAAGTGACAAAAATTTTTTCTTGTTGGAAGAAAAAGATCTTTTATAGGAGGGCTCAAAATTTACTCTAAATCTCAACTAGTCGGCCAATATCGTCCAGGACAATCTATAGATCGTCATGTACGATAAGTTCAAAATCACCTATTTCATCCTGGACTATCTAGCTCTTTTGGACGATTAGTAAAAAAAATTATTCACATCGTCCCGTACGATTCTGCGATCTTTCGGGATGATTAGTATAAATTTAGGAATTTCGTCCAGAAGACCGCTTTGGTCATCCATAGGAACTTGTGCTGGACGACCTAAAAATGACTTGATCGTCTAGGACGATATTGATATCGTCCTGTACGATTAGTTCAAAAAGTGTAAAAATCATCCTGATCACTGCTCTGGACGTACAGCTGAAACACACTAGACGATCACGATTGTCCCGGACGATGATCGTATCAATTAAATATTAATTACTTTCCTTAATCACCAAACGAATTTAGGCATGATTGTACTGGATCGTCCAGGACGTTACACGTATCGTCCGGAACGATCAGATCAAATCTCTAAAAATAAAACTTGCCTAACTTGATCCGGCGGCTGAGAATTTTTGATTTGAGTCTATCGTCCCGTACGATGTATGGATCGTCCAGGACGATCGGCTTAATCATATAGACTTAACTTGGTCGCCCTAATTAGGGTTTCTGTTTTCACTTGATTATTCAGGACGATGTAATATCATCCAGGATGATCTGAACAAAAATTGAACAGAACCTCTAATTCACTCGAGCTCTCCCCCTAAGTGTGTGTGTGCAAGGTTACTTGGCTAGGGGATCAGTTAAAAGAAAATATTACATTTAGACACACTTCGACCCGATCTTGAGTTGGCTTGAGTTGCTTTTGATCTTTTGTACCTGACATGGGTTAGCCAAGCAAAATAGAATACAAACATATTTGTCATCATAAAAACTATACTTTTTGAAACCAGATTTGCAACAATCTCCCCCTTTTTGATGATGACAAACATTAGTGCAATAGTTTAAAATAAAATAACCAGGAGTTGACCAACGAACATACGAAAAATAAATATCTTTCTAAATTTCACTGAACAATTAGAACAGTACATGAAAATAACTACAAATGAAATAAACAACACAAAATAAGATCAATACATAAAACAAAAACTACTACAACTAACTCCCCCTTTTGACATCACAAAAAAGGAGGAGGAACAGAATCAACAGTACAGATAGAAAATAGCACAAAATATAAAACTAAAATAGAGGCGGATCCTGATTAGAAGGAGGAGGCGGTGTTGGCGTAAAGTAACTATGAATGGCGGTGAAGTGTGCTCCAAACTAGGCAATGTATTGGTCATGCTGTTGTTGCTGCTGAGCAACATAGTCATTAAAGCACTGCAGATCCTCAGTGTGCTGTTGCTCCTGGGCAGCAACATAAGAATCAAATCGGGCCTCCCACTGGTCGAACTGCTGCACCAGATGATCAAAAGGGGAAGCAATACGAAGGGGAGCAGGTGCATCAGGTGCAGCAGAGATAGGAACAGCTTCTTCCTCTTCCTCCTCAACATCCGGGGCGGGCTCCGGATGTAGTCGGGTACTGTGTAGGACATAGAATGAATTATTCATGAAGTAGGAAGGAGGGACATTGGCAGGGACTGGATATTATAGATCATATTTTGTCTCCAAAGAATATGCAATGATGTGTCCTAAAGCAAGATTTGGACGTCGTTTATGGCCCGGATCCCTAATGGTAGTGAGATGCTCGATATATCAGAAAAGAAGATCAATAGCATTGAATTTCTGGTGGGCCATGATGTAATAGGTGGTCAGAGATAGTAAAGGGGTGATGTGAATATGATCCTTAGCCTTTGGGATGATGGAGGAATGAAGGACATGTTGAATGGTACAGGCATCCTTAAGAAGGGAAGTGCAAATGTTGTCGTGGTAGGGTGCATTGGTATTTCTAAGGAAGCAATTGGCGATACTCCAATCATAATCAAGATCAAAAATAAGGGTGTGGAGTTTGTCGCTAGTGACAGAGAGATGAAGGATATTATGAAAATCATGGGCTGTGAGTTTGACAGGTCGCTGATTAACTTAGGAGTGAAGGGTGGAGTAGTCAGCGGTGATGTGAAGATTTGCGAAGAAGACTTGGAGAAGTTCAAGGCTAAATGGGAAGGCCAGGGTGAGGATGAAGGTGAGGGAGGTATGCACAAACAGATCTAGGATAGGGTAGGTAAGAGTGCGGGGGTTTACGATTTTGGACTATGTGATTCCCACTTCAAGATATCATTCGAAGGCAGCCTGATTGGCTGCATTTAGAAAGTGGGGATCGACATTTCCCCATGAGGAGCTCACACCCTTTTGCCTTGATTGCTTCCCACCATCCATTAGAAACACAAGAGAGGAAGTATGGAAGGAGAGGTGTGAAGAAGGCTGAAGAAAATGGCTGTTTAAATAGAAATCAACTGGATCGTCCAGGACAATAGGAGTAATTATGACGGCTAGAATGATTGATCAAAAAGGTGGTTGGATCATCCATGATAATAATAGATCGTCTAGGATGATTAGAGCAGGCGATCGTCCCGAGGAATCAAGCCGGATGACCGTTGACAAAAAGTATCATCCAAGATGATTAGGTGGATCGTCAAGGATGATATGCAATAAATGTATAGGACAGGCTGAATTTAAATCATCCAACTGCTGATACGTGGATCATCCGGGATGATGAGGTGGATCGTCCAGGATGATGAACAATAATTGGTGCATTCTCAGCCGTTTTATCAAGATCAGGAGGTATGGATCATATCATCTAGGATGATGGAAGGATCATCTAGGACGATCACCAATAATTGATGCATCTCAGCAGTATGACCAGAGTGGGGACAATTTGAAGGGATCATCCAGGACGATGTATGGATCGTCCAGAATGAAGAAGATCGTTCAGGATGATGTGGGGATCATCCAGGACGATGTGAAGAAAAAAAGAAAAAGATGGAGGATTGAGATGAAAGATTAGGGATCCCAAAAACACATATGGTAAAACGAAAAACAAAAGCAGAGTAAATAAAACTCGAAATGAGAGACAAAAACTAATGATTTTTTTTGAATCGATCTGCTCCAGTAAATCAAAATTTTTGCTTGATTTTAAATCCAAAAACCAATAAGAAGACTATCGACAGTGTTGAAATCTAAAAAAATTTAGAAAATTGACTTTCATAAGTCCCACCTCGGACACCTTATAGATGCAAATTTCTTTCAAAATAAAAATCTAATTCAGAAGAAAAGAAATTAGATTCAAAAAGAGATCCTTTCAATCCTCGTTCCAGAAAAATATCTGATATAATAGTATTACAAAGTAAGAAATCAGAAATCAAGATTTTCAAAGTCAAGCTTTTGAAAATATTAAGTGGCGCACGGATTTTTCTAAGACATTTATCGATCTGAAAGGGAAGAAAGCTTGGTTTGGGCTTATTTTGTGCCTCTTTTTCAATTTATTTGGCACTTTGCGCATCTTTTAATTTTTGATACACTTTGTGTATCTTTTATTTTGGCGACATTTCACATCTTTTCAGCTTTGGGCTCATTTTGTGCTTCTTTTTCAATTTATTTGGTGCACTACGCTTCTTTTGTAAGCTTTCTTCCTTTCATAATCATTAAAGAGTCTCAACTGTGAAATTATCTTTCAGACATAGGAGACGATAAAACTCCCTCTCCACAATAAGGAAGAGTAATTCACAAAGCGAAAATCGTATATCATATGATAGGTGCAATCACTTGGTTCAGAAAATCATAACAATGACTCAAAATTTTCAAAATACTATTTATATGAGGTAGATTACTGTAGGAAGATAAAATAGATCTCTATTTCAAAAACTAACTTTTTAATTTTGAAGAAGATTTTTATTCAAAAGAAATAATGCACCATTAAAGGAGTTAGAGGAAGAGAAACAATCATCGATGTTTCTTCCCTTTAACAGATCCAGTGGAATCAATCACTGCTTACAAGCTTCCAAACCAAAAATCAAGGCAAAATCTTTAGTCACAAATCCAGTTTATCAACAGTAGTGAGGAGTGATCGGATTTTGAAAAACATAAAATGGTAAGTAAGAACCAAGCAGGAAATCACATCAAAATAAATATTTGAATCAAACTAACAACAAGATTAAAAATAAAAATCAGCAGAAAAATAAAAATCAACAAAAAATAGATAATCAAATCAAATAACTAACTAATAGAAACAGAATGAAAAATAGACAAATCAAAAATTAGTAGTCATCAAAATCAAGCATTTATGTCAATCACTCCTAATCTGGTTCACAAAATGCTGAATGAGTCAAAGGCCAGTGGTTTAGTAAATATGTCAGCTAACTAATTTTATGTTGCTATATGATGTAGCTCAATGTCCCCTTTTATAACATGGTCCCTAATGAAGTGATGCCTTTCATCAATATGTTTGGTTCTAGAATGTTGGATTGGATTCTTAGAAATACAGATGGCACTAGTATTATCACACAGAACAGAAATTGTGCCCACAGGTAATCCTAAATCCAAGACTTGTTGCTTCAACCAAAGAACTTAGGCCACACAACTTCTTAAGGCAATGTACTCAGCTTCAGCAGTAAAAAGTGCAACTGAGTTCTATTTTCTACCGGACCAGGAGACTAAAGACTATCCTATGAATTGACAAGTTTCAAAAGTGCTTTTCTATCCACCCTACACCCTGTAAAGTAAGAATCAGAATATCCAATAATCTCAAAAGAGGTGCTATACCTAGGGTACCAGATTCCTAGGTTTGGGGTCCCTAAAAGATATCTAAGAATTCTCTTAACAGCCATCAGGTGGGACTCTTTAGGATCAGCTTGAAACCTAGCACAAAGACAAACATTAAATATGATATTAGGTTGGCTAGCAGTCAGGTAAAGCAGTGATCCAATTATTCCTCTATACTTCTTCTGATCAACAGATTTTCCACTTGAATCCTTATCTAACTGAACAGAGGAGCTCATGGGAGTGTTGATTGGCTTGGCTTTGTCCATTTCAAATTTCTTCAATATATCCTTAGTGTATTTAGATTGACTGAGAAAGGTTCCATCATCCATTTGCCTTATACTAAAACCCAAAAAGTAGGACAACTCTCCCATCATACTCATCTCAAACTCCTTACTCATTATTTTAGAAAACTCATCACATAAATATTTATCAGAAGATCCAAAAATTATATCATCAACATAGATCTGGATAATGAGTAAATCATCCCCTACTCTCCTCAGAAAAAGGGTGGTGTCTACGCTCCCTTTAACAAATTCTCTTTCTAACAGAAATGTGCTAAGCCTTTCATACCAAGCTCTGGGTGCCTGTTTTAATCCATATAAGGCTATTTTTAATTTATAAACATGATTTGGATATTGGAAACTCTCAAAACCTGGGGGTTATACTATAAAAATATTATCTTTTTTTACCCCATTTAAAAAGGCACTCTTGACATCCATTTGAAACATCTTAAATCCCTTATAACAGGCAAAGGCTAGTAGCACCCTAATGGCTTCCAATCTAGCTACAGGGGCGAAGGTCTCCTCAAAATCAATCCCTTCAATCTGATTATATCCCTTAGCCACTAGTCTTACCTTATTCCTAACCACCACACCACAATCATTCACCTTATTCTTAAAGACCCACTTGGTTCTCACTATACTTTGATTCCTAGGTCTTTCTACTATTTCCTAAACATCGTTCCTTACAAATTGATTCAATTCCTCTTGCATAGCTAAGATCCAAAACTCATCAGAAAGGGCTTGATTGATATTGGTGGATTCTGTCATTGAGATAAAGGCAGAGTGGTTTACTTCCTTCCTAAGTCCATGCCTAGTCCTAACACCTTCAAAAGGGTCTCCTAAGATCAATTCTTTAGGATGACTCGATGAATATCTCCAATCTCTAGGCAGAGTGGTTTGAGGTTCTACCCTTTCCTCTAAATTTGCATTTTCAATCCCTTGGGTAATCTCCCATACCTCTTCTTCTTCCTCAACTCTAGTTACCTTAGGATCAGATTCATCAAACACCACATGACTTGTATCTTCCACCACCAAAGTACTCTTATTAAACACCCTAAAGGATTTCCCCACACTAGAATAGCCTAAGAACACTCCTTCATCAGATTTGGGGTCAAAATTTCCTAAGGATGATTTCCCATTGTTCAGAATGAAAACCTTACAGCTAAAAATATGGAGGTGGGACAGGTTTGGGGTTCTACCCCTAATGATCTCATAAGGTGTCTTGTTCAGATTGGATCTGACATTCACCCTATTCAGCACATAACAGGTAGTGTTGACCGCTTCAGCCCAAAAATATTTTGGAAGTGAATACTCAGTAAGCATGGCTCTAGCGGCTTCCACTAAGGTCCTGATCTTCCTTTCAGCTACCCTGTTCTGCTGAGGGATTCTAGGAGCTAAAAAATTGTGACTAATCCCTTCCTCCTCACAGAATGTTCCAAATTTCACATTTTTAAACTCTCCACCATGATCTCTATGAATAGTTAAGATCTCACAACCTAACTTCCTCTGAATCCAAGTGGAGAAGGACTTAAATTCATCAAATGACTCAGATTTATGTGACAGAAATTTAATCCAAGTGAACCTCGTGTAATCATCAATAATCACAAAACCATAGACTTTCCCCCCTAAGCTGGCAGTGCTAATGGGTCCAAAGAGATCCATGTGAAGGACTTCTAAAGGTCTAGAGGTGCTAATATCCTTAACAGAGTGAAAGGAGGACTGGACTTGCTTCCCTAATTGACAGGCATCACACAGGTGGTCCTTAGTGAACTTAAGCTTGGGTACACCTCTAACTAAGTCCTTTTGGGTGACTCTCCTAAGGGTTTTCATACTAGCATGACATAATCTTCTGTGCCACAACCAAGACTTATCAGCAGTAGTTTTTAAGCAAATTAAATTATCAACTTTAATGCAACTTACATCCAGCTTATAGACATTGTTGATCCTTTGTCTTTGTAAAACAATTTTTTTATTTAAGCTTAAAATGTAGCAAGTGGGAAAGAATTTGATGTTTTATCCTTTGTCACAGAGTTGACTGATGCTCAATAGGTTGTGTTTCGGTCTATCTACAAGTAACACATTGTCAATCATAAAATTCTTTGAATCACCAATCATACCTGAACCTATCACCCTCCTGGTGGTATTATCTCCAAGTGTAACCTTGCCTCCAGCCCTGGCCTCCAGCGAAATGAACTGATTTGCATCTCTAGTCATGTGTCTTGAACATCTGCTATCCAGATACCACATGCTCTCACGAGGTCTTAGGTGAGAGCACACCTATAAAATCATCAAATGTTCCTTCTTATGAAAAGAAGAATACAATGCATGTGTATTGTGCTGTGAAACATGCAATTTGGGCCTCCACACCCAATGTGTACTACGGTAAATAGTGCAGGTGTGGGAGATATGTCTTAATATGCCACAAGAAAAATATCTAACACCAGAAAAAGGGTTAACTAATCTACGTGGGTGATAGTGCCTCTTCCTAGGTTTGAATGAAACATGCTTTAATGATTTTGAAACAGATTCTTTAAAAGGTGGAGGTGCATAAAACTGTGTAAAAGTAGGATGTGTTTCATTTTTCTCAAAAGCACTGATTTTAACTTTTAGAAATTCATTTTCTTTCTTCAAACTTATAATTTCAAAGTTTAATGCTCCCCTACTACTCTCCACGTCACATGCCATATTGTCTAATTCTTTAAAAGCTTTTTCTAAATCAACATGTGAGATTTTCAATAAATCATGTTCAATAATTAAATTAGAATGCTTTTTGTTTAGCTCATCAAATTCATCATGTAAAGACATGTGATTGCTGTCAAGTGTGGAATGATCTTTAACTATAGAATCATGCTCTTTTTGTAAGGTTAAGAAATCCAATTTCAGACTAGCATGCAATTTCTTAAGTTTTCTATAAGATGCGTGAATTCTTTCAAATACTTCAAATAATTAATCATAAGTAAGCTCACATACCTCTTCCTGGTCAGACTGACCAGGATGATCATCAGCCATCAGACAAAAGTTGGTTTCCTCCTCTTCAGCTTCAGTCTCAGAGGAGTTGGATGCAGAATTTGCCCAGAACGCCTTCTGAATCCACTTATTGTCCTTCCTGAACTTGTGTTTCTCCTCACCCTTCTCCTTTCTTGGGTGAGCTTTAAGTGTAGGACAATCAGCCTTAATGTGTCCAGGCTTCCTGCATTCAAAACAAACAGTATCAGATGAACCTTTAAAATTTTTGCTGGACTTACCCTTGTTCCACTTCTAAAAGTTCTTGTGTTTCTTCCTTAGAAAGCTTTTGAATTGCTTAGTGATTAAGGCAACATCATCGCTATCAGACCCGGAAGTACTAGTATCACTATCGTTGGCCTTCAGTGCCGCTATTTTCACCTTCTTCTTCTCACCTGCATCAAGATGTCTTTGGTTCACCCCTTGCTCGTAAGCAATGAGTGATCCAAGTAAGCTATAAATAGAGTAAGTATTCAAATCTTTAGATTCAGTGATTGTAGTTATCTTAGCATCATACGAAGAAGGCAAACATCTAAGAATTTTGTTCACTCTTTCATAGTTTGTAAGTTCTCTTCCTAAGGCATGCAAAGAAGTGACAATTTGAGTGAACCTCGTATACATTTTAGAAATGAATTCAGTAGTTTTCATGCAAAAAAGTTTGTAGTCATGAAGAAATATGTTTAACCTAGATTGTTTGACTTCAGTTGTACCTTGATAGGTGATGCACAATCTATCCCAAATTTCTTTATCAATTGTACAAGTAGAGACACGCATGTAATCCTCAGATTTTAAAGCAGAGAAAAAATAGTTCAAATATTTGGCATTCAGTTGGCTAAGTCACGATCATCAAAAGTCCAATCAGTGAAAGACAGTTCAGTTTTAACATTGTTAATAATTCTAAACGGTGGTTCATAGTCATCCTTAACAAACATTCACATGCGGTAATCAATTGATTGAAGAAAAGTGGACATGCGAGTTTTCCAAAAATCAAAGGGTATGTTATCAAACAATGGCGGTCATGTAATTGAATAACCGTCAGTAGTATTATGATTACCAAAGTTAGCCATGGATCAAATTCAAAAGTTTTTCAAAACTAGATTTTATGAATCCCGCTCTAATACCACTTAAAAGTTTGATAAGGATGTTAAGCCCTGATGAACTAGTTCCGAGGCTAACCAAGAGGGAGGGTGAATTGGTTATTTAAAAATTCAAGAGCAACAAGAAAAATCTTTTCAATGATTTACAGCAGAAACAAGAAAATACATAAATGAAAAGATCAACAATATATTTCACCCAAGCAGATAATAACAGGAAACTAAAGTGCAGAAAATAATTAGAAAAAACACACCAGATTTTATAGTGGTTCGGTCAACTTGACCTACGTCTACTCCCCAGAGCCTCTCCTCCAGGTATTGCAGTAACACAAAAGTGACTCTCCTTCTGCTCCCACAGTAAGGCAGAGAAGCCTGTACACAACTCCATTCCACCAACCCGGTGAGGCAGAGAACCTGAACTACTTTTACTTCCTCCTGAAGCAGGCAGAGAACCCAGACTCCTTTCACTTCCTCCTGAAGCAGGCAGAGAACCTGAACGCATTTTAGTTTCTCCTGAAGCAGGTAGAGAACCTGGATCTTCTTGCGAACGATCCTCCAACAGAAAGCCCCGACAAGATGAGAGATGATGAATGGAGAAGATGACTTTGATCATTGCTTGGAGCAACCTTTGTGAATCCCTCATAAACTCCCCCTCACAAGATCCTCTCTCTCTCTGTCCCAAACTCTCTCTCTCTCTCTAGGGCTTCTCTATAAAGGGAAGTGGCAAAAAAATTTTCTTGTTGGAAGAAAAAGAACTATTATAGGAGGGCTCAAAATTTGCCCTAAATCTCAACTGGTCGGCCAATATCATCCAGGATGATCTATAGATCATCCTGTACGATTAGTTCAAAATCACCTGTTTTAGCTTGAACGATTAATAGAAAAAAAATTTCACATCGTCCCGTATGATTCTACGATCGTCCGGGATGATTCGTGCAAATTCAAGAATTTCATCCAGAAGATCACTCTGGTCGTCCAGAGAAACTTATGCTGGATGACCTAAAAATGACTTTATCATCCAGGATGATATTGATATCGTCCTATATGATTAGTTCAAAAAGTAGCAAAGTCGTCCTGATCACCGCTCTGGACATACAGCTGAAACACACTGGATGATCACGATCGTCCCGGATGATCTTGCGATCGTCCCGGAAGATGTGATCGTATCAATTAAATATTAATTGCTTTCCTTAATCACCAAACTAATTTAAGCATGATTGTACTGGATCGTCCGGGATGATACACGTATCGCCCAGGATGATCAGATTAAATCTCTAAAAATAAAACTTGCCTAACTTGATCTGGCGGCTGAGAATTTTTTATTTGAGCCTATCATCGCGTACGATGTATGGATCATCCAGGATGATCGTCTTAATCAGACAGACTTAACTTGGTAGCCCTAATTAGGGTTTCTATTTTTACTTGGTCGTTCAGGACGATGTAAATATCATCCAGGATGATATGAATAAAAATTGAACAGAACCTCTAATTCACTCAAGCTCTCCCCATGAGTGTGTGTGTGCAAGGTTACTTAGCTAGGGGATCAGTTATATTACATTTGACTCAAGAAAAATAAAAATATTACATTTAGACACACTTGTACCCGATCTTGAGTTAGCTTGAGTTGCTTTTGATCTTTTGTACCTGACAAGAGTTAGCCAAGCAAAATAGAATACAAACACGTTTGTCATCATCAAAACTATACTTTTTGAAACTAGATTTATAACAAAAATCCCCATTAGCATTATTTTATCCACCCATGGTCATCCCATGAACCAAAAGCCCATAAACACACTCACATTTTTCAAAATACCAAATATGTCCTAAACCCATCAAAATTGACATTTTGAACATCACATCTACATTGGACCTATCCATTACATTTGAAATGTCCCAAGAACCTATTTGAGCCATTCTAAATCTAAACCAAGCCTTGGTGAACCCTTTGACCAAGGTTTAAATCTAAAATCCCAAAATGCCCTTTATGCTTGATATATGTATTTTTAATATCTAAGCATGCCCAACCCTTAAATTTGCATTCTAAACCTTCCATACCTACACTTAAACTCAACCAAGCCCACTTGATCCCATGGTTGACTGATAAGTGTAAATAATATGTTATTTTATATGTTATAATTTCAATGAAAATGTGTTATTTTAGTTATATTATGCAGTAAAAATACAAAAAGGCATAAAAATTCTAAGTTCCATATTATGCCGTGGTGTTGGAACAAACAACATCACAGCACCATCGAAGACACCATTGGAGCACCAGAGTATCAACATTGTAATGCCAACTTATCTCTCAGATAGTGCTGCAGCAGTGGAATATCAACTTCGTAGTGACGAGTGTTCTATTGTCTAGCGCCGTGGCATCACAATCAATAATTCTTCTATGCCCAAATTTCCCTTTCGACACAGTAACATCCGAAAGTCACTAGTGCTATATCATGATAGTTGTAACTTCCCAAGGATACGACCTGTTAGCGAAATGATGTGACAGTTCACTAAAATAACTGATCCAAATTAGTAAGCACCGCGGTGGAATAAGTAAAATAGCACAGCATAGTTAGTTCATTTATTGGGCAGCAGCACTAATCTTTATAGCACCATAGCGCTAAATGCCTATTTATGTTTTCCTATAAATAGTTATTGAGTTATGTTTGTAGGGGAGTTTTTTCACCTCGATAATTTTAATACAATTCATAGTGCTTATCTAAATTTCCCTTAGGTTGAAAACTAAGGAAATTTAGAGAAGTACTTGATACCATCAATAGAGTATTTGTCTTGTGTTTATGGAAGCAATTCTATAAGTAAAAAGGAGTGTGGAGTGGAGGAGATCCATTGAACCTATCTTTTGATATCTATCTCTTATATTTACTTTCTACCATGCTATTAATGAAAATATATTTGCTTAAAATTTTCTCTATGTTAGGCTAAATTCTCTAATTTTGGATTGATGAAGTAAGTATCATGAAAGTTTGTGAGGGTGATTAAACCCTAAAGAATTAGTCCCGAGGCTAACCAAGAGAGGGAGGGGCGGTGAATTGGATATTTAAAAAATTCTTTAACAAAAAAGGAAAAATATTTATATCTTGTAGCAAAAAAAATTAAATCAACAATAAAAAGGTTAATCAGAGATTTCACCAATGTAGTTAATCACAGTAAAAGTAAAGTGTGAAAAATAATTAGAAAGAACACACCAGATTTTATAGTGGTTCAGTCAACCTGACCTATGTCCACTCCTTGGAGGCACCCTCCGAGTATTGCACGAAACCTATAGTGTCTCTCCTTTTGCCCCCACAGCAAGACGGAGAAGCGCTTATAAAATTTTTCCACCGACCAAGAGAGGCAGAGGACCTAGAATCCTTTTTACCCTCCTGGTGAGACATAGAACCTGGAATCACTTTCACCTTCCTTTGTGCGGTGGAGGAGTCAGGTCCTTTGACACCAAAGAGATCTTCTTCTTCCCAAAACTTCCCTCAAGATGAATCTTGAATCCGATGGTACTAAGGTGCAAGCTTGCTGGAGTAATCGTGTGAAACCCCCTCTACACTCTCTTGAAACCCCCTCCAAGGATCTTCTCCCTCTCAAACTTCGTCCTTTCCTCTCTCCCTTTTAAGGCTCTCTCTTTAAGTTTTCTCCAAAAGAAAAATGTCTCAATACATGCTGAAGACACTTACAATGTCTTTGGAGAAAGCTTAAATAGAGGGCTTTGAAAAACCCTAGAAATTTAATTCTGACATAAGATTGTCTTGTACGATTAGTTTAAAACAGCCCCTTTCAGCTAGCATGATTAGTATTGCCCTGTACGATTAGTTTAAGTATTTTGTACTAATCATCCAAGATGATTTATGATCATCCAAAATGATCAAAATATCAAATTAAGTAGATTTGATTGACTAATTATATGACTAATTTATGTAAAATTATCATAGATCATCCAGTACATTGTAGATCATCCTGGATGATTAGCACAAAAATTCAGTTTTAAAATCTTACCTAAATTATGATTGGTAGCTAGGGTTTTGAGATCATAATAGATCATCCAGGATGATGTAAATCATCCAGGATGATTAGTTCAATGAGTAGATCATACAATATGATATAAATCATATAGTATGATTAGTTCAACGTTTGAACATCTGGTTTTGACTCAATCTCATTTCCCCTGAGTGTGTGTGTGCATGATCACTAAGCAAGCATACACCCTTATAGGACTTGACTCAGGAAATCAAAAGTACATCAATGAATATTACAAATATCTTTTTAATATAGCCTATTCTACCCAATATTGAGCCTTATATCTTCATTAGATGGTGCATAATGTTTCTGAAATGTTAGTATACACACAAAAAATATACACTATAAATATTAGGAGACATAATGATGTTAGCCATAATATTTATTATCATTAAAATATAAACTCGTGAGCCCGAGTCATAATAATCTCCCCCTTTTGATGATGGCAAATATTATTGGTTGAGTTTATAAATTAAACATATTTTCTTCTAATCTCCCCCTCACTAAGATAATTATATTCAAAATAGAAGAAATTAAAATTTTATTTTTTATTATTTTCAAATTTATTTAAAAAATTTATATAATAGATAAACAAATACAAATAGCCACATACATTCTCCCCCTTTGATATTATAAAAAAAAAGAGCAAACATAGAGAAAAGAAAATGACACAAATAAAAACAAACTAAAGATCAAACAGACCCTGATCAGGTGAAGGTGATGTTTAGAAGAATCAGTTTGAAATTTTAATAAATTTTCTTAGAATGAGAAAGTTACCTCATGATTTTATTCAAAAACTTTATAAGGCATGTATTGACAATGCATAACCCAAAAAGGTTAGAGATTCAGAATTTATTAATCCAAGCTTAGGTTCTTTAAAGGCTTAACTCTTTTTTAAGCAAATATCTAAATCATGGAATAAATTAGAGAAGGAAACAATAATCTTTTCAAAACTCGTTGCATGAAGTATATCTAATAGAAGATTAATACAAAATGTTGAATCAAGAATCATGATTTTCAAACTCAAGTATCAAAAGTATTAATACACAGAAGGGTTTTCTTAAGATTTAAGAAATATAAGAAAGGTAAGCTAACTCATTATGGGCACATTTTGTGACTCTTTATTAATTTTTGGCGCACTTTGTACATCTTTTGATTTTTGATATACTTTACGCATCTTTTCATTTTAGCGTCATTGCGCATATTTTCAGCTTTGGGCTCATTTTGTACTTCTTTTCTTCATGTAAATATACTTCCTTTCTACATTTTTAAAGACTAAAGCAAACTCGATCCAGTGATAAAAATGAATAACTTGATTAAGAAAATTATGAAGTGGATTCATCAAATTGCAAAAAATCCCTATGAAATAGAAAAAATGTAGGGAGATGAAAAAAGTTGAATTTCAAAATTCAATTTATAATTTGATGCAGATTTTGAATCAAAAGTGAAAGTCTCATTAAAGAAATGAGATGGAGTTAAAATCATGAGTTTCCTTCCTTTGACTGATCTTAGAGAAGTCTACCACTACTTCCATAAAATTTCAAGAAAATAAGAGGTAAATTTTTCATGTTTAGAAAAAAATGATCTTTGAAAAGTAATTTAATTTTCTAAAGCATATACGAAATAAAATGTGATATGTGTGTGTTAATCAGAGAAACTACACAAAAAATTTATGGAAAAATAAAACATAAGATAAAAAATATAAATATTTTTTTTCAACATAGAATCATAAAGAAAAGCATCATAAAGAAAAGCATAAAAAATAAACATATCCATAATGAATAAAAATATTTACGCACACATTAATAACAAAAATAAACAAACGCATAAACAAAACTTTATTCATCATTATTTTGGTCCTGGTCTGATGATTCCGAAGCTAGGTCTACCTAGGAGATTTTTTGCTTTTTATCATTTGCCCTTATTGCAATTTACTAATTTTTATCCTTTTTCTTCATAGGAAGAGTTTTTAAATTAGGGCACTCATTTTTTATATATCTGAATTTCCTACATCTAAAGCAAATAATATCAGAAGAAATATTAACATTCTTACAATTTTTACCTTTGTTCCACTTTTGTTGTTGCTTATACTTGTGCTTTAATAGACTTTTCAATTTGCTTGTTATTGATACTAACTCTTCACTTTCATCTTCTACTAAGCCACTCTCATCCATGCCTTCAGCTTTTAGTACTGTAGTTTCACCTACATCCAAAAACTTTTGACCCAATAGGCAATGAGTGAGCCAATTAGATTATCAATAGAATATTCATTCAAATTTTTTGATTCATAAATAGCAATGACTTTGGCATAAAACTTATCAAGTAGATAACATAGAATTTTATTATCCTTTTTAAATTTTTAAAATTCTTTACCTAAAGCATGTAATGATGTTACAAGTCGAGTAAACCTAACATACATATCTAGGATAGTTTCATAAGGTTTTATGCAAAATAGTTCATAATCTTACATTAAAATGTTCAATTTAGATTACTTGACTTCATTAGTACTTTCGTATGTAATGCACAGTTTATCCCAAATTTTCTTGCCAGTAGTATATATAAAGATTCTCATACAATCATCAGAATTCAAAAACACAGAAAAAAGAATTCAAACATTTAGCATTCAATTAGGCATTGATTTGCTCTACACTACTAATTCAATAAAAGGAATATTAGTTTTGATTCTATCTATAATACGTGATGGTATAGAATAATAGTTTGAACCATATGCCGCATTCGATAATCAATTGATTGCAAGAAAGTAGACATGAGAATTTTTCAAAAATCAAAAGAAATATTTTCAAATAAAGGTGGTCATGTGATTGAATATCCTTCTATAATATTATGATTTTCAAAGTTAACTATTAATCAAAATTCAAAAGTTTTCAAAAACTTAATTTATGAACCTCACTCTGATACCACTTAAAAGTTTATGAGGGTGGCTAAACCCTAAAGAACTAGTCCTGTGACTAACCAAGATGGGGGTGAATTGGATATTTAAAAAATTCTTTGATAAAAAGAAACATATTTTTATATCTTGTAGCAAAAATGAATTAAATTAATAATAAGAGATTAATCAGAGATTTCACTCATGCAATTAATCATCGTAAAAATAAAGTACAGAAAATAATCAGAAAGAATAAACCAGATTTTACAGTGGTTCGATCAACCCGACCTACATCCACTCCTCGGAGGCACCCTCTGAGTATTGCACTAAACCTATCTCTCCTTTGCCACAGTATGGCGGAGAAGCCCTTACAAAATCTTTCCACCGACCCATTGAGGCAGAGGACCTGGAATCCTTTTCACCCTCTTGGTGAGGTAGAGAACCTGGAATCACTTTCACCTACCTCGATGCCGCGGAGGAGCCAGGTCCTTTAACACCAAAGATATCTTCTTCTTCCCCAAACTTCCCTTAAGATAAACCTTGAATTCGATGGTACTAAGGTGCAAGCATGCCGGAGCAACCGTATGAAACCCCTCCACACTCCCTTGAAACCCCCTCTAAGGATCTTCTCCCTCTCAAACTCTGCCCTTTCCTCTCCCCCTTTCATGTCTCTCTCTTCAAGTTTTCTCCAGAAGAAAACTGACTCAATGCATGCTAAAGACACTTACAATATCTTTGAAGAAAGCTTAAATAGAGGGCTTTAAAAAACCCTAGAAATTTAATTTTGGCATCAAAGATCATCCAGGACGATCGTGTCCTGTACGATTAGTTTAAAACAACCCCTTTTAGCCAGTACGATCAGCATTGCCCTATACGATTAGTTCAAGTATTTTGTACTGATCATCCAGGATGATTTGGGATTATCCAGTATGATCAGAATATCAAATTAAGTAGATTTGATTGACTAATTACATGACTAATTTAGGCAAAATTATCATTGATCGTTCACTATGATGTAAATCATCCTAGACAATTACCACAAAAATTTAATCTTAAAATCTTGCCTAAATTATGATTGGCAGTTAGGGTTTTGAGATCGTAATAGATCATCCAGAATGATATAAATCATCCAGGATGATTATTTCAATTAGCTGATCTTACAGTATGATATAAATCATATAGTATGATTAGTTCAACATTTGAACTTCTAGACTCAATCTCACTCCCCCTGAGTGTATGTGTGCATAATCACTAAGCAAGCATACACTTTTACAGGACTTGACTCAAGAAATCAAAAGTATATCAATGAATATTATAAATATCTTTATAGGATATGCAATCTTGAGCCTTATATCTTCATTTGATGGTGCATGATGTTCCTGAAATGTTAGTACACACACAAACAAATATACACTATAAATATTAGGAGACATAATGATATGAGCCATAATGTTTGTTATCATCAAAACATAAACTCGTGAGCCCGAGTTGTAACATATCATATGAAATACTAATTAGTTCTCCTATTCCATAAATAATTAAAATGATGTTTTTAATATTACTAGATCTTGATTTAATGTATATAGTGGCTAGATGTGTAGTTAAAGTTAGATGTAATGTGGAGCCTCGACAAAGAGAAGTAGGCATAACCAGGAATATTGAATTAGTATGTGTCATGCCTAGGTATAGGGTATGAAATAAACTAAAATCTTATGGAGATGAAATAAGCATAAAAAGTTGATAGACATCCTTTATTCATATAAGCTTGATAAAGATTTAGGAATGCATATGCTCTGAATAACATTACAATTTAAAAAAAATTATTCGAAAAATATGTTATTTACATTCATTAATCCAAAAAATTATATCCATATAGTGTATTTATTATTGCGAATCTAGTTTCAAGGACTATGATTTTGATGATAGCAAATATTTCTATTTCTGGTTGATTGTCTAATCTTTCAGGTCCGCAGGATCAATTACAAATTTAAGCCACCCCAAGATCGAGTTAGTATATTTTGTAATTCAAGTCCAATGTACTCTTTTCATCTTTATTAAGTCAAATGTAATGTAAAGGATCCCTTAGCTAAGTAACCTTGCACACACACACTCAGGGAGAGTTTTTGAGTGATTTAGTATTTCTCTTAAAGAAGATCATACTATACAAATTTTTCATCATACTATACGATAGGTCATTAATAAACAGGCTTACAGTTAATTTTGAATGATTAGTTTTGAGAACTAATCATACTATACGATCCCTATCGTACTGTACCATTTGAAAAAACCCTAGCCGCAAGGATTATTTTGATAAGATTTTAATTTTTAGTTTTTGAACTAATCGTACTGTACGATGTCAATTGTACTGTACGATCATCTGAAATCTTGCCAAAATTATCCCCCGTAATCAGGCAATTAAATATTAGTTTCTTAATTATATTTGATCGTACTGTACGATGTCAATCATACGATATGATGGATAGAGATAATTTTGGATCGTCCCGTAGATCGTACCAGACAAAACCATGATTTTTGTACTAATCATCCCGGACGATTTTTATATCATACCGGACGATGGACTGAAATGAACTAATCATACTGTACGAATCATACAATACGGGATGATGGATAGAGATAAATTTTATTCATCCCATAGATCTTCCTGTACAAACATTTGAGAATACGTTGATCGTACTGTACGATCTATGGATCGTACTGTACGATGTTCGTAAAATTTGTGAACTGTTCGTTTGCTCTTGTACTGGATGACACTGTTTTTGAATTGATCGTACTATATAATATTGGATCGTACTGTATGATCAGCATCATCAAATTAAATTTTAGGGCACTTTTTGAGCTCTCCTTCTTAAGATCTCTTTTGTTCAATTGTTGAGATCTTTTGCCACTTTCCTTTCTAGAGAAAACCTTGAGAGAGAGAGAGAGAGAGAGAGAGAGAGAGAGAGAGAGAGAGAGAGAGAAAGAGCTTGGGAGAGAGTGAGAGGATCTTGTGCGGGGGAGTTTGTGAGGGATTCATAAAGGTTGCTCCAAGCAAGGATCTGAGTCATCTTCTTTGTTCATCGTCTCTTGTCGTGTCGGTGTCTCTGTGGGAGGATTGTTCACAAGAAGATCCAGGTTCTCTACCTGGTTCAGGAGGAAGCGAAAGGAGTCCAAGTTCTTTGTCTGCTTCAGGAGGAAGCGAAAGGAGTCTAGGTTCTCTGCATACTTCAGGAGGAAGCAAAAAGAGTTCAGGTTCTCTACCTCACCGGGTTGGTGGAAAGGAGTTTTTGTACAAGCTTCTCTACCTTGCTGTGGGAGAAGAAGGAGAGTCACTTAGTGTTAGTGCAATACCCGGAGGGGAGGCTCCGGGGAGTGGACGTAGGTCAAGTTGACCAAACCACTATAAAATTTGGTGTGTTCTTTCTGATTATTTTTCGTATTTACTTTTCTGTTGATGATTGTGTGATTGTGATTATTATTCTGTTATCGTTGAATATCTACACATCATCGTATAACTGTAAAAATTTTAAAACATTCAAAAAGATTTTTTAAATTGTTATTTTGCTCTCAAATTTTTAAAACTACCAATTCAGCCCCCTCTTGGTTAGCCTCGGGACTAGTTCTTAAGGGCTTAACATCCCTATCGAACTTTCAAGTGGTATCAGAGCGGGATTCAAAAATTAAGTTTAAAAACTTTTGAATTTTGATCCATTGCTAACTTTGGTAATCGTATTACTCCTGAAGGTTATTCAATTACACGACCACCATTGTTTGATAACATACCTTTTGATTTTTGGAAAACTAGCATGTCCATCTTTTTACAATCAATTGATTATCGCATGTGGATGCTTGTTAAGGATGGCTATGAAGCACCTTTTAGAATGGTTAATAATATTAAAACTGAACTACCTTTCACTTATTAGACATTTGATGATCGTGATTTAGCATAGCTGAATGTAAAATATTTGAACTATTTTTTTTGTGCTTTAAAATTTGAAGATTACATACGTGTTTCCACTTGTATGACTGGTAAAGAAATTTGGGATGGATTATGCATTACTTATGAAGGTACATTTAAGGTTAAGCAATCTAGATTAAACATCTTACTTCACAACTATGAACTCTTTCACATGAAACCTAGTGAATCGATTTCTAAAATGTATACTAGGTTTACTCAAATTGTCACTTCTTTACATGCTTTAGGAAGAGAACTTACAAACTATGAAAAAGTGAATAAAATTCTGAGATGTTTGCCTTCTTTTTTTGATGCCAAGATAACTATAATTATTGAATCCAAAGATTTAAACACTTATTCTATTGATAACTTACTTGGGTCACTCATTGCTTACGAGCAAGGAGTGAACCAACGGCAAATTGATGCAGGTGAGAAGAAGAGGGAGAAAACTGTGGCACTGAAGGCCAACGATACTGAGACTGACTCTTCCGGGTCTGATAGCAATGATGTTTCCTTGATCACTAGACAATTCAAAAGCTTTTTAAGGAAGAAACATAAGAACTTTTAGAAATGGAACAAAGGTAAGAGTAGCAAAAATTTTAATGGTTCATTTGATACTGTTTGCTTTGAATATAGGAAGCCTAGACATATAAAGGCTGATTGTCCTACACTTAAAGCTCACCCAAGCAAGGAGAAGGGTGAGGAGAAACCCAAGTTCTGAAAGGATAAGAAGCAGATCCAAAAGGCGTTCTGGGTAGATTCTGCATCTGACACCTCTAAGACTGAAGCTGAAGAGGAGACTATGAACTTGTGTTTGATGGCTGATGATCATCCTGGTCAGTCTGATCAAGAAGTGGTATGTGAGCTAACTTATGATTAATTGCTAGATGTTTTTGAGAAAATTTATTCATCATATAGGAAGCTTAAGAAAACTCATGCTAGCTTAAAATTAGAATTTCTGAAATTACAAAAAGAGCTTGAAATTTTGATTAAAGATCATTTTACTCTTGATTGCAATCAAATGTCACTACTTGATGAATTGAATAAAAAGTATTTTTATTTGATTACTGAGTATGATTTATTAAAAAATCTCGCATGTTGATTTAGAAAGAGCTTTTAAAAAATTAGACACCATGGCATGTGACTTAGAGAGTAGTAAGGGTGCATTGAAATTTAAAATTTTAAGTCTCACGAAGGAAACTGAATTTCTAAGATTGAAAATTTATGCTTTTGAGAAAGATGAAACACTTCCTACTTTTATATAATTTTATGCACCTCCACCTTTTAAAGAATCTATTTCAAAATCATCAAAGCATATTACATTCAAACCTAAGAAGAGGCACAATCACCCACATAGATTAGTTAACCCTTTTCTTGGTTTTAGATGCTTTTCTTGTGACATGCTTGGACATATCTCTCACACCTGCACTGTTCACCGTAGTACACATTGGGTGTGGAGACCTAAATTGCATGTTTCACAGCACAGCATACATGCATTACATTCTTCTTTTCGTAAGAAGGAACCCAAACCTATTTGTGTTTCTAAATCTGACGTTTGATAATTTTGTAAGTGTGCTCTCACACAAGATCTCATGAGAGCATATGGTACTTGGACAACGGATGTTCAAGATATATGACAGGAGATGCAAATCAATTTATTTTGCTGGAGACCAGAGCTGGAGGCAAGGTTACACTTGGAGACAACACCACTAGGAGAGTGGTAGGAGCAGGTATAATTAGTGATTCAAAAAATTTCATTATTGATAATATTTTGCTTGTAGATGGATTGAAACATAACTTGCTGAGCATCAGTCAACTTTGTGACAAAGGATACAACATCAAGTTCCTGCCCACTTGCTGAATTATAAGCTTAAATGATAAAATTATTTTGCAGGGACAAAGGATCAATAATGTCTACAAGCTGGATGTAAGCTGCTTTAAACTGATGTTTGAATTTGCTTTAAAACTACTGATGATGAGTCTTAGTTGTGGCACAGGAGATTATGTCATGCCAGTATGAAAACCTTTAGGAGAGTTACCAAAAAGGACTTAGTTAGAGGTGTCCCCAAGCTTAAGTTCACTAAGGACCACATATGTGATGCCTGTCAATTAGGGAAGCAAGTCCACTCCTATTTCCACTCAATTAAGGACATCAACACCTCTAGACCTTTAGAAGTCCTTCACATGGATTTATTTGGACCCATTAGCACTACCAGCTTAGGGGGGAGAGTCTATGGATTTGTGATTGTTGATGGCTACTCGAGGTTCACTTGGATTAGATTTTTATCATATAAATTTGAGTCATTTGATAAATTTAAATCTTTCTTCACTTAGATTTAGAAGAAGTTAGGATGTGAGATTGTTACCATTCATAGTGATCATAGTGGGGAGTTTAAAAATGAGAGATTTGGAACCTTCTATGAGGATCAAGGGATTAGCCACAACTTTTCAGCTCCTAGGACCCCTCAGCAGAACATGGTAGCAAAAAGGAAGAATAGGACCTTAGTGGAAGCTGTTAGAGCCATGCTTGCTGAGTATTCACTTCAAAAATACTTTTGGGCTGAAGTAGTGAACACTGCCTGTTATGTGCTGAATAGGGTGAATGTTAGATCAAATCTGAATAAGACACCTTATGAGATCATTAAGGGTAGAACTCAAAACCTGTCCCACCTCTATGTGTTTGGCTGTAAGGTTTTCATTCTGAACAATGGGAAATCATCCTTAGGAAAATTTGACCCCAAATTTGATGATGGAGTGTTCTTAGACTATTCTAGTGTGGGGAAATCCTTTAGGGTGTTTAACAAGAGGACTTTGGTGGTGGAGTAGATAACTCATGTGATGTTTGATGAATCTGATCCTAAGGAGCCTAGAGTTGAAGAAGAAGAAGATATAGGAGAGATTACCCAAGAAGTTAAAAATATAAATCTAGAGGAAAGGGTAGAGCCTAAAAACACTTTGCCTAGAGATTGGAGATATTCTTTGAGTCATCCTAAAGAACTGATCTTAAGAGACCCTTCTGAAGGTGTTAGAACTAGGCATGGACTTAGGAAGGAAGTAAACCATTCTGCCTTTATCTCAATGATTGAACCCACTTACATCAATCAAGCCCTTTCTGATGAGTTTTGGATCTTAGCTATACAAGAGGAATTGAATCAATTTATAAGGAATGATGTTTGGGAGTTAGTAGAAAAACCTAGGAATCAAAGTGTAGTGGGAACTAAGTGGGTCTTTAAGAATAAGATGAATGATTCTGGTGTGGTGGTTAGGAATAAGGAAAGATTGGTGTCTAAGGGGTACAATCAAATTGAAGGGATAGATTTTAAGGAGACCTTTGCCCCTGTAACTAGATTAAAAGCTATTAGGGAGCTACTAGCCTTTGCCTTTTATAAGGGACTTAAGCTGTTTCAAATGAATGTCAAGAGTGCCGTTTTAAATGGGGTAATAAAAGAGGATATCTTTGTAGAGAAACCCCCAGGTTTTGAGAGTTTCTAATTTCTAAATCATGATTATAAATTAAAAAAGGCCTTATATGGTTTGAAACAGGCACCCAGAGCTTGGTATGAGAGGCTTAGCACATTCCTACTAAAAAAAGAGTTTGTTAAGGGGAGTATAGACACCACCCTTTTTCTTAGGAAAGTAGGAGATGATCTACTCATTGTCCAGATCTATGTTGATGATATATTTTATGGATCTTCTGATAAAAATTTATGTGATGACTTTTCTAAGACAATAAGTAAGAAGTTTAAAATGAGTATGATGGGAGAATTGCCGTACTTTTTGGGGTTTAGCATAAGGCAAATGGATGATGGAACCTTTTTGAATCAATCAAAAAAGAATTAGGACATCTTGAAGAAATATGAAATGGACAAAGCTAAGCCAATCAACACTTCCATGAGTTCCACTGTTCAGTTAGATAAGGATTCAAATGGAAAATCTGTTAATCAAAAGAAGTTTAGGGGAATAATTAGATCACTGCTTTACCTGACTGCTAGCCAACCTGATATTATGTTTAGAGTTTATCTTTGTGCTAGGTTTCAAGCTGATCCTAAAGAGTCCCACCTGACTGCTGTTAAGAGAATTCTTAGATATCGTTTAGGGACCCCAAACCTAGGAATCAGGTACCCTAGACACAACACTTCTTTTAAGATTGTTGGATATTTTGATTATGAATTTATAGGATGTAGAGTGGATAGAAAGAGCACATCTGGAACTTGCCAATTCATAAGATAATCTTTAGTCTCTTGGTCCAGTAGAAAACAAAACTCAGTTGCACTTTCCACTGCTGAAGCTGAGTACATTATCTTAAAAAGTTGTGTGGCCCAAGTCCTATGGTTCAAGCAATAAGTTTTGGATTTAGGATTACCTATTAATACTATTTTAGTTATATGTGATAACACCAGTGTCATCTGCATTTCTAAGAATCTAATCCAACATTCTAGGACCAAATACATTGATATAAGGCATCACTTCATTAGGGACCATGTTACAAAAGGGGACATTGAGTTACATCATGTAGCAACTGAAAATCAATTGGCTGACATCTTTACTAAATCACTGGCCTTTGACTCATTCAGCATTTTGTGAACCAGATTAGGTGTGATTGACATAAATGCATAAATATGATGATTACTGATTTCTGATATTTTTGTTTTCTTCATTTTGCTTTTAGTTTTTGTTTGATTTGATTGTTCATTTTACATTAGAATTTTTCTTTTCCTGCTGATTTTAGTTGTTTGATTCACTTTTCAGATTTGATTATTTCTTGCTGATTTTCATTTACTAATTTTTATGTGTCTGTTTTTATTCCTTCTTTTTTTACTTACTGATTACTCACTTCTAAATCAGATCACTGCTCACTACTGCTAATAAATTGAATTTCTGACTGAGAGTTTTACCTTATTTTGTTTGAAAGATTATAAATAGTGATTGACTCCTCTAGATCTGTTAAAGGGAAGAAACATTGATGATTATTTTTCTTCCTCTAACTCCTTTAATGGTGTATTATTTCTTTTGGATAAAAATCTTCTTCAAAATTAAAAAGTTAGTTTTTGAAATAGCATTCTATTTTATCTTCCTACAGTAATCTACCTCATATGAATAGTGCTTTCAAAGCTTTGAATCATTATTATATTTTTTCTTAATCAAGTGATTGTACTTATCATATGATGTATGGTTTTTATATTGTGAATTACTCTTCCTTATTGTAGAGAGTGAGTTTTGCCATCTCTTATGTCTGGAAGGTAATTTCACAGCTGAGATTCTTTAATGATTATGAAAGGAAGCAAGCTTACAAAAGATGTGCAAAGCACCAAACAAAATAAAAAGAGACATAAAATGAGCCCAAAGCTGAAAAGATGTGCAATATCGCTAAATTGAAAAGATACATAAAGTGTATCAAAAATTAAAAGATGCGTAAAGCGCCAAATAAATTAAAAAAAGAAGCATAAAATGGGTCCACAAAGAAATAAGCCTTCTTCCCTTTCACATCTTTAAATGTCTTAGAAAAATCCACGAGCCACTTAATATTTTCAAAAGCTTGAGATGAAAAGAAATCATGATTTCTGATTCCTTTCTTTATAATACTATTATATCAGATATTTTTCTGGAATGCGAATGTAATTTCTTTTCTTCTGAATTAGACTTTTGTTTGAAAGGAATTTATACCTATAAGGTGTCCGAGGTAGGAGTTACGAAAGTTAATTTTTCCAACTTTTCTAGATTTCAGTATTGTCGATTTTCTTCTTGTTGGCTTTTAAATTAAAAATCAGGAAAAATTTGTTTTTACTGGAGCTGATCAAAAAAAAAAGGGGGGGAGGGGGGGAGTAGTAGTTTTCTTGTATTGGTTTTACTATTTCTACATGTTGTTTTCCCTTTTTGATATGATAAAAGGAAATCCTTTTGATGTTTTCTTGTATTGGTTTTACTATTTCTATATGTTGTTTTCCCTTTTTGATATGTCAAAAGAGGGAGTAGTAGTTCTTGTGCTTTGGGTTAGTTCAGTGTTCTTGTATTATTCACTTATTTTTTATTACTGAGTTTGAAATTATTTGCAAATATTTGTGAGCATTAAAAATGGGGAGATTGTTGTGAATCTGATTTCAAGGACTATGATTTTGATTATAGCAAACATTTTTGTTTCTGGTTTGATTGTCTAATCTTTCAGGTCCGCAGGATCAATTATAAATTCAAACCAGCCCAAGATCGAGTCAGTCTATTTTGTAATTCAAGTCGAATGTACTCTTTTCATCTTTATAAAGTCAAATGTAATGTAAAGGATCCCCTAGCTAATTAACCTTGCACACACACACTTGAAGGATGTTTTTGAGTGATTTAGTGTTTCTATTAAAGAAGATCTTACAGTACAATTTTTTCATCATACTTTAGATAGGTCATTAATAAATAGGCTTACAGCTAATTCTGAATAAATTAGTTTTGAGAACTAATCGTACTGTATGATCCTTATCGTACTGTACCATTTAAAAAAACCCTAGCCGCAAGGACTGTTTTGGTAAGATTTGAATTTTGAGTTTTGAACTAATCATATTGTACGATGTCAATCGTACTCTACGATCATCTGAAATCCTGCCAAAATTATCCCCCGTAATCAGGCAATAAAATCTTGGTTTCTTAATTATATTTGATTGTACTTGTTTGTAGTTGAAAGCGGGTTTTAAAAAGTTTAGTTTTCTTTGAGAATTTTAACTCAGGATTCTAATCTCAAAATCGAACATGTCATTACGAATGATATATCGTCTTAAGAGGCAAAGATATCGTTCCTTAATGAATTCAGATAATGAGATTAAAAAATTTTACCTTATCTATGACGATTAGATTCATGAGAGAGCAACATATAAACCCAAAGGGTTAACATGATGCTCTATCAAGTATCTAATCATAATAACCTAGGGGAGGGATCATTATTTTCACATTCAAAACTATGATGACAAATTATATATCACCCCAAGGAGAGAAAATATCATTTATTATCAATTATTTGAAGTCGACGATAATGATCGTCCATTAATTCAATTTTTCAAAGAAGACTAATGTTGAATTTTAGAAATCTATTTTAAAAATCAGTTTGAGTTCTATAATCTCCTATGAGCGCAAGCCCTCGTAGTTAATTACATCGTGGGAGACGCTGAGTTCCCTACGAAAACTTTCGATTAAATATGGCAGAAAATTTTGTTAGAGATTTCTAGGAGTGATACCAAAGAGGTGAATTTGGATTTTGAAAAGGGATTGGATCAAATTTTGAACAATTATTTTTAGTCAAGGGAAGAGGGGTAGGAGACACTTTGAGATTCTGAAACAATTTAGAAGTGTCCCGACCTAAGCTAAGTGTTGGACTTTAAATTTTGGATCGGAAGAATATTTAATTTGAGTTGAGCATTTTATTAGAAATTTAGGATTACATTCCCGGAGTTGGGGTCTTATAACTCAAAGTCTGCCCTGGATCCTAGATCTAAATTTGGACACTGAACCACAGTAATCCGAACCTAACTAATGCAGTGCAAAATCTGGACTTACCCTGACCTGGATTGGGGAGCCAGCTAAACCACCTAGACGCTTCAAAACCATGAGTCCAGTCTTTTGATGTAGAGTGATCAGGGATGTTATTTAAGATTGGTTTAAGAAGTTGGGGTCGACATCTAGAGCATATTCCTAATTGACTCCTTGACTTATATTGGGTGGAATGCTTAGACTAAAATACAATTAAAATTTTAATTTAATTAGTTTCTATTGCGATGCATGCTAGTTAAAATCTCCAAATCAGGTATGCATGAGATTTAAAAAAAAGGCTTATAAAATAATTTTTTTGAAAAGACTAAACTTCTCCAGATCCAGCACCTCATCCTCATAGGTCGGATTATCTGGACTCTACCCGCAGGCGGGGAAGTGTCTTATAGGAAGGAGGGAGAGAGATACAGTAATATGCATGTGACCTCGGATGATTTTGACTATTCCCTAGGTTGTTAAGTTTCTATATTATTTAAATATTAAAATTTTAAATATTAGTTATGAGTAAAAAAAATTTTTAGTCCTTAGAGAGCCTAGCGAATTCTAGGCTAAAACAAAAATGACATACAAGCGCCAAAGAACTAAGAAAAGCAGGCAGCCCTATACGCAATCAAATCAAATTAAAACACATTAAATAATCAAACTAATTAAATAAATATCGATAAGCAAATTACCTTGCTTATTACAACTCAGATTTACATAAATTAAAAGTGGCCGGGCACCACCGACAACAACCCGGATTCTAATCCTAATACAGACGCAAGTGACTTTGAGTGGGATACTCTCTATCTTCAACTCCTCAATCTTCTCCTCCTCGAGCTCCTTGGGTTCTTCGTGATTGGATACCCAAATGGAAAAGAGAACTCTTCCCTTGAGCGGAAGGCTGCTCTT